>CM030359.1:396201770-396426770 GCA_017893485.1 Hemerocallis citrina
CAAGTAATTTACGATTAAGAATCAATTGTTTCTTGTATAGATTGTGTATAAATATACTATAACTATAGAATACCTTATTCTCATGATTTACTCCATTTATATGAGTGATCCACAAACAACGAAAGTCCCCCTTTTGTCAGCCCCTATCTTAATGAGAAGAAACCAAAGCTCTCATTTTCTATTGAGTAGCAGTTCGAGTAAGTCTTGAATGGGCCCCTATAAAGGTAACTCTAATTCGAACATCTTTACCCTTAGCTATGAACCTCCTTTGAATTTTTGATCGACTTAAACTCTTCTATTTTCGACCCGAACCGAAGAATACGAAAAGAAAAAAAATCAATTGAAATTACTAGCTGGAAATTCTATTTCTAAAGATTTCGTTGTAATTCTAATTACTATTGATTAATAAATAGAACTGTTACATAGTAATCAAATACAAATAGTAATCTATCAAATATTAGTGTAGAGTAATAATATAAATAATACATTTTTTTTAACAATCAATTATTCCTATTTTAATCCCAGTATTTCATTTAAGTATCTTCTTTCCATGCTATGGTTTTGTGGAACTTTTACTTTAAGCTGATCCCCTTTTCCATTTCTGTTATAAAAAAAAGGATCTTAAAAACATTAGAGTGATTCAAATTTTTTTAAGATCGTTGCGCCCATCGTTGCACTTGGTTTTTAAGCTGATCCCCTTTTCCCCTTCTTGTGCCCATCGTTGCACTTGGTTTCGATAAAAAAAAATTTACAGAATTGTCGTTCAGTTTTAGATCTCATAAACAGAGAATTAATAGAATTACTTCCATTATTGATGATGATGTTGAATATTCTTTATTTGATTTTCATTCCTTATTCCTTAGATTTTATAAAAATCAGATTGGTACTCCTAATACCTGGTCTCTGAATTTGAATTTGGATTCCCTGTATAGTGATGAATCCAAGATCTTTCTTGTCTTAATATTCATTTTACTATTTAAGAAATTAAGAATGCTATTTTTTCTATGAGAAGTGACCCTTCTCCTGTCCTGATGGTTTCCCTTCCTTTTTCTTTCAAAAATTTTGAGTTTTTTTAAAGATGATTTATTTGATATGTTCTCTGACCTCTATAATGTTATTTTTTTTAGATAGAATTAACTATGCCAACTTTGTTTTAATTCCTAAATGTATTGGGGCTAATAATGTGTCTTCTTTTAGACCTATTAGTTTACTAAATGTACTTTTCAAAATTGTCATGAAGGTTCTTGCTAATAGATTAAGTACTCTTATCCCTTCTCTTATTGACACTTCTTAATGTGTATTTGTTAAAGATAGATTATTCTTGATAGTGTTGTTTGTGCTAAAGAGATTATCTCGGGGTAGCATAAATCTAAATCTGATGGTATTTTACTGAAAACTGATTTTGAGAAAGCCTATGATAAAGTTTATTAGAAATTTTTGTTTGATATATTTCTTAAGAGATGCTTTGTTTTTCGTTGGATTTCTTGGATTAAATCTAGCCTTTTTTGCTGGTACTTCTTCTGTTATTATTAATGAGGTAGAAGGTAATAAATTTAAATGTAAAAGAGGGATTAGGCAAGGAGATCCTATTTCCTTTCTTTTGTTTGTTTTAGTTGCTGATGTTTTCAGTAAAATGCTGTCAAAAGCTTGACATGCTAATATTATTGAAGGTTTAGGTGGTTTTAATGGTTTTAGAGGTGTTTTAAACATTCAGTATGCATATGATACTAATCTTTTTGCCAAAACTAATGGAGTTACTTTACGTAATCTGGAGCTACTTTTATATTTATTTGAAAAAATATTTGGTATGTCTAATAATTTTTATAAAACAGCATTTGTTATTTGGTTGAGTTGCTCCAATAGTAGACAAATTGAAATTGCTAACTTCTTTAACTGTAAATCAGCTTTTTTTTTTCCAATTACTTTTTGGGTATTACTTTTAGATGGGTTAAACTTCATAAATAAGATTAGTTACCTATGATTGACAAAAATGAATCTAGGTTCAATTCATAGACTGATCGTCAACTTTCTAGAGGAGGTAGATTAGCTTTAGTTAATTCTCTGTTCTCTCTCTATTCCTTTACATGATGTCTAATTTTTTGGGTTATTAAGCATATTGATAAAATTAGAAGGAATTTTTTATGGTCTAGTCCTGCCTAAACTTCCTTAGGTAAACATCTTTATAACTAGGATAGACTTTACAAATCCTAGAAAGAAGGGGGGTCTTGGTATTCTTAATCTTAGAAATCAAAATCTTACTCTTCTTGGCAAGTGGATTTGGAAAGTACTTAAATATGATGATCTTTCTTGGATTGGACTTGTTAAAAACAAATATCATAGAAATAAAAAAGTGTAGGATTTATATACCAAGCTTTCTATTAATGCTTCTTCTTTTTGGAAATTGATATGGCTAAAAATAGGATTCAATCGGGATCGTTCAAATCGGACACGAATCTTAAAGCTCAGGGGTAAAACGGTAATTTCACCTACAAACGGGTCTGAAATGGGAACTGGGTCTTTTATTCAGAGCCCAATAACCCATAAACGGATCTGTCTTAACTGGGTGCGGGTTGTAACCCGCAGCGAACCCAGTCCAGCAGGGTAGAATTAGGGTTTCTGATTAATTCTAATCAACGACTCTGACTCGTATCTATCCTTTCACTGGGAATTAGGGATTACATTCCTAATCTGTTTCTAGGGATTACATTCCTAATCTGATCCCTAAGACGACTATAAATACCCTTCTCCCCCCACTGTTACGAGGTAATCAATACTTTTCCAATTTTAAGTTCTTACTTAATCATTCAGATTACTGACAAGAGCGTCGAAGGGTGCGTCGCCGGGATCCATCCCGGTGTCTCGCACTTTTTGCAGGTTCGCAGCAGCGGCAAGAGACCAAGTCAACACATTGGCGAAGGTCAACAGGTCAACAGGTTTGCTTTGTTCGTTTTCTCAAGAATCCGCAAATTTTATCTATTTGCTCCCACACCAAAATCAGCAGCAACAGATTGGCGCCGTCTGTGGGAATAAAAAAAGCAACCTGACCTAACTTCATCAATGATACTAGTTTCAAGCCATGCATCCAAAACAGAAGGGGAAGGCAGCGGTCTCCGACCGAAGAACCACTTCTCTTCCTCCTCTCCCTCCTCCGGTTCAAGGTGCTCCTACTCAACAGGCCCTTCCAGGGTTTCGGAAGGTTGCCCAGGGGGGCTCCCGTTAGAGTCGTCCGAAGCAACATCCTCCTCATGACCATGTCGCGGGTCCCAATCCTTCAGTTGAATCTATGGCTTCTCAAAGCCCTCCCGAGCGGGATCTTCGTCAAGTGATTGCCAACCGCCAAAAGGGGGTCGACCTCAGAACTCGCCTGAATGGATGGCGAGCCCTTGGTGGATTCCATCAACCCGAGCACCCAGGGGCCTCAAGAATTCGGACCCCCCGCCGACCGAGGACTAGAAGATCCCCTCCCCCGAGGAGGCGAAGAGAGTCCCCTCAGCGTCATCGGCGGAGAACTCATTCTCCAGTAAGCCGAAACACCCATAGGGACCGCTAAGCTGGAAAGGCACCAGTCACAAGGGCAAATCTTCAAGACTTCCAAGCGACCGTCTTACGAGCCCTCAATATCGCCCCAAAGAACGACCAGAGGCCACCTACTCATGAGCCAGCTAGGAGCCACCACCTTCACACTCCCAGTCCTCATCCATCTCCAAGCTACCATCGTCGCAGTCCCAGTCCACCCTCGTACGAAGATGAGTCCCGGGGCTCGGCAAGGTATGATCAAAGAGAGGACTCGGTCTACCGCCGTCTCCACGAGATGGAGAGGCGCCTCGACCGAATTGACAGGGAAGAAGAGCAACGGGCGATAAACCTCCGCCCGAGCAGACCTCCATTCTCCCGCACCATCATGGAGGCCCATATCCCAGAAAACTTCAAGCTGCCTTACTTCGAGACGTATACCGGGGAGTCGGACCCCGCAGATCACATAGAGAGTTTCAAAACTCTCATGATGATCCACCATGCTTCAGACGCCCTCCTCTGCAAGATCTTCCCTGCCACGCTGAAGGGGTCTGCGCGAGAATGGTACTCTCGACTCGCCCTGGCCTCCATCTTCTCATTCGATCAGTTCGAAGGGCTCTTCCTTACTCATTTCGTGAGTAGCCGCCGGGCCGAGAAAACAAGTGTATCTCTGGTGACCCTCAACCAAGAAAAGGGTGAACACCTAAGGTATTACGTTCAACACTTCACTGCCGAAGCCCGGTCCATTCCCTCCCTCAACCAGTCAGTAACCTCTGCCGCATTCGAGTGCAACGTCACTAATGCCAACCTCAGGGCATTCCTTACCAAGAAACCTCCTCGGGACTTCTCAGAGCTCCTACTTAGGGTGGAGAAGTACATACGGGCGGAAGAGGCTCTCAACTCCCTTGCTCTTAACTCTTGAGGAGACATCTTCCGGGAACAAACGGAAGAATACGAGCGAAGAGGGATCCCAAAAATCCCAGAAGGACAGTAATGGCCAGCGCCGCCCGACTCCACATTTTGAGAAGTTCACCCCCCTCATTGCTAATATATCAGAAGTTCTTATGGAGGTGGACAAGGAAGGACTACTCCGTGCTCCCCCTAGAATGAATACACCTGGCAAGAAGAGGAACATGGATAAGTGGTGCCTCTTTCACAGGGACCACAGCCACGACATGGATGATTGTTGGGCTCTCAAGGAGGAGATCGAAGAACTCATAAAGTGGGGGCACCTGACCAAGTTCGTCCAAAAAGAGGGGGCCGAGCTTCCCCCCTAAGGAGCCAACAAACGAACAGAAAGGCCCGCCGAGCTTCAAGACTCAGCTCCTCCCAAGAGGTCTTCACCGTATTGTAGAAGTAGGATCTTGATTTTCAATAAGGCCGATGCTTGTAACTCGGCCAATAGCATGTAATAATGGCTCGTCCTATTTAAGCGGCCACTTAGTTTATCTCAATAAAACTTTATATTTTTCATTGAAAATTATTGCTCTTGCTTCTTCTCTATCTCTTCGAGTCACATCTACGACTCGTTAAATGGTGAGTTCGGAGTCCAGTTTCTTCTATATAACTGCTCCCGCAACTTGCTAAGCTTAAAACGATGAGTTTGGAGTCCAACACTTGACTCGATTCCGCTTCAAATAACTTGCTCTTAAGCAAGTTAGAAGTAGTTCGCCATTCGGAACTGCTCCCACAACCGTTGATACTCTCTTAAACGACGAGTTCGGAGTCCAACACTTGGCTCGATTCCGCTTCAAATAACTTGCTCTTAAGCAAGTTGGAAGTGGTTCGCCATTCGGAACTGCTCCTACAACCGTTGATAATCTCTTAAACGATGAGTTCGGAGTCCAACACTTGGCTCGATTCCGCTTCAAATAACTTGCTTTTAAGCGAGTTAGAAGTGGTTCGTCATTCGAAATTGCTCCCACAACCGTTGATTCTTTCACTTAAACAGCGAGTTCGGAGCACAACTCTCCCCTAAAGTTCCTCCTCAAACTCATCTCCCAAATGGCTCTCTCCTAGAGTCAAGTGCTTCGCTCCGCTCACCTCCAAGGCGGACCTCTTCTCAATGAGTTCGGAGCTCACAACTCTCTCCTAGAGTTGCTCCTCAAACTCGTCTCCCAAATGGCTCTCTCCTAGAGTCAAGTGCTTCGCTCCGCTCACCTCCAAGGCGGACCTCTTCTCAACGAGTTCGGAGCTCACAACTCTCTCCTGGAGTTGCTCCTCAAACTCGTCTCCCAAATGGCTCTCTCCTAGAGCCAAGCTCTTCACTCCGCTCGCCTCTAAAGCGAACCTCTTCTCAATGAGTTCGGAGCACAACTCTCCCCTAGAGTTCTTCCTCAAACTCGTCTCCCAAATGGCTCTCTCCTAGAGTCAAGTGCTTCGCTCCGCTCACTTCCAAGGCAGACCTCTTCTCAACGAGTTCGGAGCTCACAACTCTCTCCTAGAGTTGCTCCTCAAACTCGTCTTCCAAATGGCTCTCTCCTAGAGCCGAGCTCTTCACTCTGCTCGCCTCTAAAGCGGACCTCTTCTCAACGAGTTCGGAGCACAACTCTCCCCTAGAGTTCCTCCTCAAACTCGTCTCCCATATGGCTCTCTCCTAGAGTCAAGTGCTTCACTCCGCTCGCCTCTAAAGCGGACCTCTTCTCAACGAGTTCGGAGTACAACTCTCCCCTAGAGTTCCTCCTCAAACTCGTCTCCCAAATGGCTCTCTCCTAGAGTCAAGTGCTTCACTCCGCTCACCTCCAAGGCGGACCTCTTCTCAACAAGTTCAGAGCTCACAACTCTCTCCTAGAGTTGCTCCTCAAACTCGTCTCCCAAATGGCTCTCTCCTAGAGCCGAGCTCTTCACTCTGCTCGCATCTAAAGCGGACCTCTTCTCAACGAGTTCGGAGCACAACTCTCC
The DNA here is from genome assembly GCA_017893485.1 of Hemerocallis citrina. Lineage (NCBI taxonomy): Eukaryota > Viridiplantae > Streptophyta > Magnoliopsida > Asparagales > Asphodelaceae > Hemerocallis > Hemerocallis citrina. The sequence continues at coordinate 396,208,185 of CM030359.1, forward strand.
CCTAGAGTTCCTCCTCAAACTCGTCTCCCAAATGACTCTCTCCTAGAGTCAAGTGCTTCACTCCGCTTTCCTCTAAAGCGGACCTCTTCTCAACAAGTTCGGAGCACAACTCTCTCCTAGAGTTCCTCCTCAAACTCGTCTCCCAAATGGCTCTCTCCTAGAGTCAAGTGCTTCGCTCCGCTCACCTCCAAGGTGGACCTCTTCTCAACGAGTTCGGAGCTCACAACTCTCTCCTAGAGTTGCTCCTCAAACTCGTCTCCCAGATGGCTCTCTCCTAGAGCCGAGCTCTTCACTCTACTCGCCTCCAAAGCGGACCTCTTCTCAGCGAGTTTGGAGCACAACTCTCCCCTAGAGTTCCTCCTCAAACTCGTCTCCCAAATGGCTATCTCCTAGAGCCGAGCTCTTCGCTCCACTCACCTCCAAGGTGGACCTCTTCTCAACGAGTTCGGAGCTTACAACTCTCTCCTAGAGTTGCTCCTCAAACTCGTCTCCCAGATGGCTCTCTCCTAGAGCTAAGCTTTTCGCTCCGCTCACCCCCAAGAATGGATCTTCCCATGGCTCTTACGAGGATCTTCCTAGCCAATCGTCTTCGCTCCTAAGAGTGGAGCTCCTCTTCTTCGATTTGGCGCTAAAACTAAACAGCACATCACCGAGCACGACCCCCTCTCACCTGGCCGAGCTCCAAGATGCCGACGTCGAGCTCCGACCCCCTGCCTCGTCGAGCTCCGACCCCTTCGTCGAAGTTGAGGAGTGTTTTGACCATGAAGAAGGATGATTCTTCAACCCATTTCTGAAGAGAAGTTGTAGATCTTCGAGTTAGCTTCGAAACGAGGGGTCACACACCCCGATCGGACATCCGGAGCACAGGGAAAGTGGATCACCGAACAGCTTAGCCGAGCTACTGAGCTACTATGGGCAGAGGACGAGCTACCGAGTCACTAGTTACCGAAGTGACGAGGTACCGACCCTCACATTTGATGAAAAATGCCGCCGAGCCAGTTTCACCGTCAGATTGTCTCAAAATTTGTGTCCGAATCTGATTAGCGGCTCAGATCGCGCCACGTCTCCATAAAACGACAAGATAACGTTTTCTCAAAATCTAAGCCTCTTGCCTTATGATTCGCGCCAAGATCGTGATCAATCATCCAGATGGAGCCACGTAGCTCGGATCTGAAATCTGAGCTACCGATCTACCGAACTGCAAAGTGGCGAAAAATGTGCCTCAAAATCCGTGCTTGGATTCGCCGAACAAGCAAGAAGAAAAAGAGACTAACGGGTCTTCTCCTTCTTCTTCAGTTTCCTCGCCAAAAGCACCCTGCTCTTCTCCTCTTCTTCACTGTGCGACAAAACAAGGCAGAGGAGAGAACCTGAATGCCTCTCCTCCCCTTCTTCTTCTCCTCCTACTTTTGGCGCCAAAATCACACAAAAAAAAAATCTTCTCTTCACTGTGCCAAAAATCAAAACCAGAAGAAGAAAAATCCAAAACTCTTCTTCGACACCGAGCTGGCAGAGCTTCGACACCGAGCTGGCGGAGCTTCGAAACCGAGCTCCTCCTCCATCGGCTAGCTCCATTATCGTCGACTTCGCCAAAAGCTTGAGCGAACTCCTCCTTCAACCTCGAGCGCTCACAACTCCACCCTCGTCGAGCTCTGTCATCGAACTCACTGCCGAGCTCCACGACACCGATGAACCCACCGTCGAGCTCACCACCTTCACGAGCTCCCGACATCGCCAAGCTTCTCCTAAGCTTCGAACTTGTTGAACACGAAGATCCACTACAGAGCCGAGCTCCACCTCCGACGACCACCTTTGAGCTCCACCCCACTCATCGAGCTCCTTCGTCGAAGCTCTGACCCACCAACTCCTCGCCATGCCACTCCTTCGTCGAAGCTCCGACCCAGCAACTCCTCGCCATGCCGAGCTCCACCTCCGACGAGCTCCATCTCCATCGAACCGAGATCCACAATGCTAAGCCGAACTACTCTCAGAGAGACGAGCTCCAAGCTCTCCACAAACGAGCTCCGAGGTCTCCTTCGTGAGCTCCATTCGTCGCCGAGCTCCTCGCCAGCCTCCGACGCCGAGCTCACAGCTCTCTCTCTGCGAGCTCCGCCACAGAGCTCATGGCTCCACCACCGTCGAGCTCCGCTGCCGAACTCCAGGAGCTCCTTCTATCTTCGAACGGCCATCAACCTTCAATGCCGTAGCTCGAGCTCCCCTCGGCCTCTCCATCTCTCTCTCCATGCTCCTAGCTCCGTCGATGTTGAGCTCCACGACGTTGTCCTCGCCAAGCTCCTCTCCCCTCATCGAGAACCCACGAGCTCCTCGTCAAACTCCGAAGCTCACCTTGACCCTGCGTGAGCTACACGGCACATGGAGAAGAGCTTGGAGAAGGAGACGGGGGGGGGGGGGGGGGGGGGGGGACGAGAAAGAAGACGAGACGAAGGAGAAGAAAGAAGAACAGAGGCGGGAGAAAGGAAAGGAAAGGAAAAAAAAATCGCCACGTGGCTTCACCTCTAAGGGTCGGCTGGTTGCCGAGGTGACGACCCACCGACCTTGAAATTGGAGAAAAAATCCTGCCGACCTATACAATCCGTCCGATCTTCTCAAAATTCGCGTCACGACACGATCGACGTCCAAAAATGCGCCATGTGTCCAGAACGTGATCTACTTTGCGATGCGCGCACATCTGATCATGATCGACGCTCAGAAACGCGCCACGTGTCTACATAATATTTAATTTATTTATTTATTTATTTATTTATTTTAATTATTTAAAAAATTGGAAAAAATATTTAAAAATAGAAAAAAATTAATTAAAAATTCTAAAAATAATTATTAATTCATAAAAATAATTTTAAAATTCTGAAAAATATAATTATTTAATTAGAATAATTAATTAATATTTTTGATAATTAATTATTTAATTCGAAAATTGAATAAAAAAATCAAAAAAATGAGAAAAAATTCAGAAAAATCTGGAAAAATCACCAAAAATCCAGAAAATTCTAAGGATATTTTTTAGCATCTTACAAGCCAAGAATGACACCGTTACACCCCGAGCAAGATCCAAACTCCCTTAAGAACACCGATAAAATCTCGTACGCCATTAGAACAACAAAACTACTCCTCGAAGACTATAAAACTCAGTCTCTAGGAGTGGGGGGCTCGTGATATGGCTAAAAATAGGATTCAATTGGGACCGTTCAAATCGGATACGAATCTTAAAGCTCAGGGGTAAAATGGTAATTTTACCTACAAACGGGTCTGAAATGGGAACTGGGTCTTTTATTCAGAGCCCAATAACCCATAAACGGATCTATCTCAACTGGGTGCGGGTTTTAACCCGCAGCGGACCCAGTCCAGCATGGTAGAATTAGGGTTTCTGATTAATTCTAATCAACGGCTCTGATTCGTATCTATCCTTTCACTGGGAATTAGGGATTACATTTCTAATCTGTTTCTAGGGATTACATTCCTAATCTGATCCCTAAGAGAATCCACAATGGAGTTTTCTATTTTTTAGCAAAATGAGAAGTATAGGAATAGAATAGATGTGAACTTGTGCAATGGTGTTTTCTATATTTTAGAAGGACGAGACAACTTGTCTCGTCCTAGTGTTTTTTTTTAAAAAAAATTAAATTAAAACCCTTGGGACACAACATCATGTTGTGTCCGATCAAAAAAGTGATCAAACGGGACATGTTGTCCCGTTTGAGGGGGTTTTAAATTTTTTTTTTTTTTAATTGGGAAGGACGATACAACATGTATCGTCTGACCCAATTAAAAAAAATTAAAAAAATTTATAAAAAAATTTATGGGACGAGACAAGTTGTCACGTCCGATGGTAATAAAAAATATTAAATATATTGAGACGATACATCATGTATCGTCTTCTATATTCTCAAATTCGCTAGCCCACTTCTCAAATTTGAGAATCGACTGTAGCTCGTTTGCTATTTTTTAACAAAATAGCAAACGACTGCAGATGTCGATTCTCATATTATTCTCATAATATGAGAATTTGAGAAATATAGCAAACGACTGTGGATGCTCTAAGGCGACTATAAATACCCCTCTCCCCCCACTGTTACGAGGTAATCAATAGTTTTCCAGTTTTAAGTTCTTGCTTAATCATTCAGATTACTGACAAGAGCGTCGGAGGGTGCGTCGCCGGGATCCATCCCGGTGTCTCGCACTTTTTGCAGGTTTGCAGCAGCGGCAAGAGACCAAGTCAACACATTGGCGAAGGTCAACAGGTCAATAGGTTTGCCTTGTTCGTTTTCTCAAGAATCCATAAATTCTATCTGTTTGCTCCCACACCAAAATCAGCAGCAACAGAAATGTATTTGGAAAGCTACTGAACTTTTTAAATGTGGTTTACAGAAAATCTGTGGTGATGGTTCTACTGTAAGATTTTGGACTGATTTCTGGATTAGTAATAACAAACTCTATGTTCTTTTTCCTTCCGTATACTCCATTGCTTCTTATCCTAGTTACATTGTCTCTTCCTTGCTTAATATCTCTAATCTCTAATATTATAATGGGAGAAGGCCTTAGTGTCATTTGTAAATCTATCAATGCGTGCAACTCCAACTTTCCCACTATGCACTTTAAATCTACCAACTTACGTGCATCGCACATACAACTCCAACTCTCCCATTATTTATATTATTATTATTATTATTTTATTTATCTCTAATATTATAATGGGACAGTTGGGGTTGTCATTAATTTGTAGACAACCTACTATCTATTTTCAACTATATCGACTATTTTAATGGGAGAGTTTATTTGTAACCAAACAAACACGTGCATTGTAACCCAACAAACACGTGCAATGCACATGCATAACTAATATAAAGGAGGTCTTAGGTTCGATGCCAGACAACGTCGAATTATATATATATAAAAACGTGCATCCCTCGTGTAAATTACTAGTTAATACTAATGAAAGTGGAATATTAGTTTCAGAAGATATTTGTCTTTTTATCTGAATTTGGAATATATCCGTCTATTTGTTTTATTGGATGGGTATCAATAGCAAGCAAAAGATGATATTAGATGGAGATGGTCAAATACTGGTACTTATAGTGTCAAATCCTTTTATACTTTCCTTAATTGTGGGGGAGTTATTTCACCCTTCTATAAACATATTTGGCAAAACATTGCTCCATTAAAAACTAGGATTCTTGTTTGGTTGGCAGTTCATAATATGTTACTTACTATTGAAAATTTAAATAAAAGGAATCTTGCTCATGGTCAGTTGTGTATATTTTGTAACTCTCACGACGAAACAGCTGATCATATTTTTATTCACTGCCCTTTTATACAACCTATTTGGTATATCTGTAAGCATGCTTGGAAGATAAATGGTAAGCCTGGTTTAATGATCTCTTGGTGGAGTTCATGGAGAAAGAGAAGAATTAAGAAAGTTTCTAGGTTATCATGGGATTTGACTATGATGGCTATGATTTGGATCATTTGGAATGAACACAATAATAGAATTTTTTGTTAAGAATTGCAAATCGATTAATAATTTGATTGAAGATCTTATATTTTATATCTATCATTGGTCTAACATTATTCTTGTTAACAGAAGGATGATCTCAAACTTAATGAGCTTCAAGTTGTGGTTCAAGATTTGATTCATCAGGGTCTATCTTCTTAATCTTTATCTGTTGTTTTCTTATATTTTGCTAGTTTCTTTTCTGGTTGCAGATTTGATTGTTATTGATGACTGATGCCTTACTCTGCTGAATTGTGGATCTCGATTGACTCTTCTCTGATGATGATCTTTAATTTGGAGCTTTTTGGGTCTGATTGCTTATGATGGCCTTCTACTGCATTATTTCTTCTGGGTTCTCTCATTTTGGAATTCTGTCGTGCAGGAGTTTTTTGACTGATGTTCAGATATCTTTGCTTGTTTTGAATCTGGTTCTTTCTCTATTTTGAACTTGTTCTAATTCTGAGTCTGTAATAACTTTATACTCTGTTTTTGTGAGTTACTAGTATGTCATTGGTTGTTAGACATCTAGTAATTCAGCTTGACTCGCGTTGTTTCTTTTGTTATGTTATATATATTAGCATGGCCAAGCTCTATCCTTATTATAAAATTTTTTAAAAAATGAAGTTTGAAAATATTATGGTAACTGGTTAATTAATTAGAAATAGATAGTTAATATAACTCTAACTTAAAAATATTTGGTTGAGATTAAATAAGCTGCGTTGGTTTATTTACAAATTTCACACGTTCAATTCTTGAATTATAGTAGTAGAGATAATAATAGAAAGCTGCTAAATGGCTTTATATTAGCATGATTTGGGTTGCTGATTTGTCTGTCTTCTTCCATATTGGTGTCTTCTATGCTAGCCAAAACAAAAAAAAAATCAAAAATCAAAAATCAAATATTAGAGGGTTGGTTTGTCATTCTTTTTAAAGGGTATAAAGTTTCTCTCTCTCTTAATAATAAAGATAATAATAACAGAGTAATTGAATGGCCATTGAATTGAAGGTTAACAATTCTTTATGCGAATTCAGATCATATAAACTTATCTTGAATATTTTTCTAGTTAAATTGGCCATTAAATGATTTGAAGAATATATTCTCGGACCCCCAAAATGCGCGGGAACCAGTTTGTGTGCCTTTATACGACCTCATAGAACAAAGTTACATCACAATGCGCCCATTCTCTGATATTATCATGACTAGTATAATGCACGTGCGATGCACGTCTATAAAAAGGTTTAGTCATTAAATTAAATGAATTTGTATATTTTGATTTGACGTACATGATACGGGAATGTTTAGTGAATGTAGTTTGCAAGTATATTGCACGGGGTTACTCAGTTACAAAATTAGGGTTTGTTTGTTTACAACCCCAACTCTCTCATTAAATTAGTAGAGATATAAAAGATAGGGGTGTTTCAGCTAATCTCAGTATATATTTTTGGTAATATGTAAACTTTACGCCATATAACAGTGTTTATGAGTTTGTTAATTCTTGTTCTCAGGGTTTTTCACCGTCAGAGTCTTTGAGGATGGCCTTCACGGCGGCTCAGTCATCTTTCTATAGGCAGAGGTGTTGGGATTGGGGCGTGAACAAACGTCTCTGATCGCAGCGGAACTAATTAGAGCAATGAGGAAGTCGAAGTAAACGAGACGAATAAATTGAGCAAGCAAGTAGATCCACCAAACTAATACAAACACAACAACGATAACTTATCCCGGCTAGCTTTTACTTAATCCGGAGAGAAATATAGGGACGTCTGATATTCAACTTGAAAAGATTACAAGGAGTTACTGATTCACTTGACACAAGGAATTAAACTCACTCACCAAGAACTATCTCTCTCTCGAGCCTCTCTTTACAATGGAGAAAAGAATCTATGAAGTACTCCCTCTCATATTGGAGGAGTTTACAATATATATAGAAGAATAGAGAGAAAATCTATGTCTAATCTTGATCCTCAGTCGTCCGATATAACCTAGAAAATAAGTAATTGAATAGGAGCCGCACGATCTAACTTGGAGTTGAACATTGGGCTGAACCGACCTAACAAATCGAAGCCCAAAAACGAATCAGCGCCGCGGGCAGTCGACCGTCCAACAAGACCGGTTGACCGTACCGGTCGACCGTACCACTCTCTGACATTCCCTGTACTACGAGCGGTCGGGGGTGCGGTCGGGGGGTGCGGTCGACTGTCACCAAGACCGGTCAACCGCAACTATCCTGCACCTGTTGTTGTTGTTGTTCTCCTTCTACTCACTTTGATGCTTCGATCTCCGTGCTTCATATTACCTTCTTTTAATCTGAACAACGAGTATTCAAGCCACAATCCTAACAAACTCCACCTTGGATTGCATACAAGTGCTATCACATGATGTGTTACTCATCTCCAAACTCTAACAAATTTCACTTGCAAAGAAAACTTAGAACAATAGCTTCTTCTTCTAGTTGAAATGATCTCTACTCAATCTCACCAAATTCAGTATGCCCCTTCAAAGGCACACCTCCATAGGTGTACTCACGAAGTTGCCAAACTTCGCACGAACTCCTCTTACCCGTAGGCTTTCTCCACCTCTCAACGATATTTGAATGTCGTGGTCTCGTCTCGATGATTCTAGTTGCGGCAAATTAGCTGAGCTTGCGAAAATAATGGGAAAAGAACTATCAATCCCTGCGCAGGATTTTCGAATTTCCCAAAGCTTGTAGAGATTGTGTTGGTTTGGCCCAACCACTCTCATACCTCTAATCACTTCACGACAACCTTGAAAAACAGACAGAACTCCACCTCGAACTGTGTACCTGCAGTCCCGCGCATCAAGAGTTCACAAGGAAATCAGATTCCGTTTTAGTAGAGAGATATGCAAAACATCCCTTAAAGTGAACATATTTAGACCTGACATCTTCAACTCAACTATCCCCTCACCCACTACTTCACAAATCTCCCCAGTTTTCGTTGTCACACAACGCCCCGTAGTAGACTTATAAGTAGAAAACAATTTCCTCTTGGAGCAAATATGAGAAGAACTCCCTGAGTCAAGAAACCAACTAGAACCTACTTCTAAAGAATTTGAAACAAGAAGACACAAACCACCTGAATCAAAGGCACCAAAGGCACTAACCATATTAGCGGCTGAACTCCCGTTCTTTGCACTCACTTGATTCTGTAATTTTCAACAGTCTTTCTTGATATGCCCTGGCCTTTTGTAATATCGGCAACGGATCAAATCCTTTTGCAAAGCACTTTGTCTTCCCCCCGAAGAACCATCCACTACTAGATAACTTGTAGGAATAGACGATGAAGATTTATGGGTCTCCTTCCTAAGTTGATTTTCCTTCAATGCTTTGATTACACTATCTACCGAAATACTCTCCTTGGCAGATCTACCGTGTAGCATGGTAGTGATCAAAGGCTTTGATTACAACGATGACTTATCCCGGTTAGCTTTTGCTTAATCCGGAGGGAAATATAGGGAGATCTGATATTCAACTAGAAGAGATTGCAAGGAGTTACTGATTCACTTGACACAAGGAATTAAACTCATCCACCAAGAACTATCTCTCTCTCAAGCCTCTCTTTACAATGGAGAAAAGAATCTATGAAGTACTCTCTCTCTCATATTGGAGGAGTTTACAATATATATAAAAAATATTGAGAAAACCTAGGTCTAATCTTAATTCTCAGTCGTCCGATATAACCTGGAAAATAAGTAATTGAATAGAAGTCGTACGATCTAACTTGGAGTTGAAGATTGGGCTAAACCGACCTAACAAATCGAAGCCCAAAAACGAATCAGCGCCGCGGGCGGTCGACCGTCGAACAAGACCGGTCGACCGTACCACTCTCTGACATTCTCTGTACTACGAGCGGTCGGGGGGTGCGGTCGATTGTCACCAAGACCGGTCGACCGCAACTATCCTGCACCTGCTGCTGTTGATGTTCTCCTACTCACTTCGACGCTTCGACCTCCGTACTTCATATTAGTTTCTTTTAATCTGAACAATGAGTATTCAAGACACAATCCTAACAAGAGGTTGGGGAAGAGAAGGTGAGGAGATACAGTTTGAAGGACTTCCATATGGACGGATATTGCTGTATGCATCAGATTTAAGTTACAGTACAAGATGAGATTTGGTGTGTTTTGGTAATAATTGTGCTGTTTGATGAAGAATGTAGGGCGGATCTCAAGTAGGCTTGCTTACTATCGAGTGATCTCAAGTTGGCTTGCTTGTTGTCTAGCATCGTTGATTTAATTGTGATCAATGGATTGAATATTGTTGTGTTCTATATCGGTGTGCTACTAAATTTCTTCATGTTTTGTCGGGGAAATGTAGCCAATATATTGTCTAAGAGCATCCACAGTGGTTTCTTATAATTGGCAAATTGCCATTTTATAAGAAACGAATGGCTGCAGTGGTTTTGCCATATGCCATTTTATAGCACTAGTATTATACACGTGCGTTGCACGTGGAGAAGATGGGGAGGGGGGAATGAAAAGGACCAAAAAAAAATCTAGTATTATACACGTGCGTAGAGAAAATGGGGAGGGGGAATGAAAAGGACAAAAAAAAATACCAACACGTGCGCTGTACATGTTGACAAAATGACACAATGACAAATGACACTAAGCCCTTCTCCCATTATAATATTAGAGATATTTGCTATACTGGTTTCTCATATATGAGAAACGAAATACCAATTCTCAAATTATAAAGGATGGTATATCATATACCGTCGCTCCGATTTTAAATTTTTTTAATCGAGTGAGACAGGATATCATATACCGTCGCTCCGCTATTTTTTTATTTTTTATTTTTATAAATGGGTCGGACGGGGAAACATACCCCGTCCTTCCCTTTTATTTATTTATTTTTTTTAAAATCTCCTCAGACGGGGAATGATACCCCGTCCGGGAGATCATTTCCCGTCCAGCTACAGTAATTTTATTTTTTTTATTTTTTTATTTTTTTATTTTTATTTTATTTTTTTTTGTGGATTTTTTTTTCCAAAATTGCCCTTCAATCCATCAAACTACTGCACGTATGGGTTCTTTGCTGAGGGGGTAATTTGGTCTTTTAATATGTTATCCCAAATGAGAAAAATTTAACAAAGCACCACTGCATGATACTCCCCCATATGCTATTACTGTAGCTGCCATATAATAGCATATGAGAAATACCACTGTGGATGCTCTAATAGGATATTACTTGGAAGCATATTTGTTTTGCATTTGTTTTGTGAAATTGAGGACTTATTATGGAGTAATAAATGAAGAATTAGTATATCTGTATCTCTCTAATCTCTAATCTCTAATATTATAATGGGAGGAGGCCGTAATGTCATTTCTCAATCTATCAACACGTGTAATATACGTACATAACTAATAAGAAGGAGGGTTTCAGGTTCGAGTCCTCACTATATCTCTCTTTCTATTTAAATAAAAATAAAAAAAAATTATTAAGATGTGCTTTAATGTCCGTACATAACTAATGTAGAAGAGGTCCCAGGTTCGAGACCAGACTACGTCAATTTTTTTACTTTAAAAAATATATATATTTATTAAGACGTGCACCACACGTGAAAATTACTGTATTTAATAGTTGCGAACCAAAATTTTCTGCCTCAGGTGCCATTTTATCTCCGATTTTTCCCCTCACAGTTTCTGCTGTTCGATTGAAATTTTGTGGTCATATTTGAATGACTATCTTACATGTGATGCATGGGCAACCCCAGTTTACCAAATTGTTGCATGTTGCGATTTTTGTGCCACGTCTCTCGCTGGCTATGTGCTTTCCTAGTGTGCTGACATCTTTAATGATGATGTGGTGCTTTCTACCTTTGTGGCATGGGTCTGATCTTTACCTTCTACTCTTCCCTTTTGAGAGTCAGGTTTTGTCGGGTTTTTATGTTCGATTAGTGATGCTCTTAGATAGGAATATATCCAATTAGATCCGTATCCGAATTTGAAATTTTTGCTGATACGGATATGAAAATTCTATATCGTAACAGATACAAATACAGATTTGGATATGATACCGACATGGTCGGATTCGGGTTCGGATGGCTAGCGGCAGTAAAGGAAGCAGCGAATACAGCGAGCGACGAGGATGACAGCAGCAGTGGCAAGGACAGCATATGGTCGAGTTCGGCTGATGCATGGATCTGATCCAACTCAGGGATCTAATGGAGCTGCTCAATAATTCCATGGTGATTGGGTCGCGAGAGGGAATTGAGAGATGAAGATCGAAATAGTAGTAGAAGATTGAGGATGGATCAGTTGTATCAGTCTATAGGCAATTTTATTTCTTCTGGGGGTTTCTTTGTAAAAAACCTAATGATTCGCCAGCTGCCAAGCCAGCTGGCAAGAGTGTTGGGCGTTGCAAAGTGGGACCCATCTCATAACCGCCTAACAGCCTGTCCAAACACGCGCTTCGACTGTGTTTCACCTGTATAAAAACCCCAGAGCTGTAATCTTTGAAATATGAATAAAAAATTAGCTTTTCTGTTCATCATCCTCTTCCCTCGTATCTCCATAGTCGCAGGTCAAGCTGCACTGGATGCCGAGAAGAAAAGCTCCAGTCGCCGCCGCCGCCGCCGTTGGTGACCAGCCTAGAACAATGGTATCAGAGCTCGAACTTGATCCAGAAGTTGTTGTTGAGCAAGGGATTGATCAAGAACCGTTGCAAGAGGCTGAGAATCCCATCAACTCTGGGTCTGGATTTAGATCTAGACCTAGAACTCGGGATCGAAACGCGCGAGATTCCACCGATCACGGTGTTGAATCTCACAAGCGTTCCAGCTTGGAGGAACGATTTGATCGCTTGGAGTCGATTCTAAAACGGTTGCTTAGAGAGCCAAGAACTGTTCATCGATTACACCGCAGGCAAGATTCTTGGAGTTCTGAAGGTAGCGACGCGAATTCTGATGATGAGCACCGCTATGGTGGTGGAGGAGGAGATCGAAGTCGGCGGATCAATTCTCAGGCTTTTCCCCATGGGAGATCACGGAATCTTGATCGTATCAGTGGAGAGAACAGAGTAAGAATCTCAAGAAACGATGAAAGACACCAAGAAGGTACCACTTTCTTCCCAAAACACCCAAAAAGTGATCTGCCAAGCTTCGATGAAATGGGAGATGTCACAAATTAGATCTACCACATGGAACATCACTTTTATACTCAAAGAGTTAATTCTTGGGATAAGCTTCCTTTCTGTCTCTATTACTTGAGAGGTGAAGCTCTTCTATGGTGGAGGTGGTTTGAGCAGCAGGAGGAAGATGAAATTGATTGGGATGTTCTTAAGAAAGAGCTTATTCTGCAGTTTGGACCTTCGGAGTTGGAGGATCCTGAGGCCTCATTATATAAGCAACAAACAAGCTCAGTATCCGAGTATCAAAAGGAGTTCTTGAAGTATAGCCAGCTTACCAAGTCATTGGCGAAATCTTCTCTTGTCAGTTGTTATCTGTCAGGGTTGAAAAGTGAGTTGAGAAAGGAGGTGAAACTCAAGAACCCCCATAGTGTGTTAGCGGCTTACAGGGAAGCCATTGCGAGAGAGGAGATTCTCAATGATCAAAGGAGGACTTGGAAATCTCACTCTTTTGTTAAAGGTAATTCAATACAAACTAATTATAAGCCTATAACTCCTGCAGCTACTTCAAATCCTGCAGCTACTGCAACCTTTCCAAGTAGTAGATCCTCTGCAGGGAGTAATTCATCTGGATCTCATAGTAACCCTGTAGCTAAGGATCAGCACTTGTTGCAGTTCATGAAAGATAGACAAGAAAGAGGTTTTCATTGTGACGAAAAATTTGTGAGAGGACATAAATGTGCAGGTAAGACATTTATGCAAATGGTAGGCACTTATGAAAGTGGTGTATTCATGCAAATCATGGGCACTTTAGATGTGGAGGTAGAGGAGTTTGATAATAGTTCTGAAGATGAAGGAAATGAGGCAACCAAGGTTCAGAGTGACACAAAGTCGATTAAACCTGCACATACTCTTTTGGAGCCAGGTGCTATCTCCCTACATGCTCTTACAGGTAGTAATCGACCAACAACTTTTAGAGTTTTGGGAACTATTTCTTCCCACTCTGTTTGTGCATTACTAGATACTGGAGCTACACATAATTTCATCGATCATCATCTTGTACACAAACTTCAACTGCCAATTAACCAACAAGCACATCTGGAAGTAACAATACCGGGGGCCAACAGCTGAAATGTTAGGGGCTTTATGAAGAAGTAAAATTTGTATGTCAAGGAATACCCATAGTTGCAGATTTCTATGTGGTATCTTTGGACACCTGCCTGTTAGTTTTGGGTTCTCAGTGGATCGAAACTTTGGGGGATGTTGTATGGAATCTGAAGGAGAAACGACTGAGATTTCAGGTAGATGAACAAGAGAGAACCTTGCTTGGGATTACTCCTCCAGATATGGAGCTCTCCACACCTAAAAGTATTACCAAAGCACTCTTACAAGTCAAGAATGGTTGGTTTTTGCAGATGGTTGGTACTCCAAAAACATCAGATAGCAATGGGAGCAATGCAAGCATTCCTCTTCCTCTTCAACAGATTTTGGATCAGTTTGTGATAGTATTCAAGAAAGATATGGGTCTCCCTCCCCATTGTAGCTGTAATCATACCATTACACTTCTTCCAGGAAGTAAGCCAGACAGTTTACGACCTTATAGACACCCTTGGCATCAGAAGAATGATATTGAGAAACTGATTAGAGAGATGTTGGAATCAGGGATTATACAGCCAAGTCATAGTCCATATTCCTCACCTATAGTTATGGTAAAGAAACCTGATGGGAGTTGGCATATGTGCGTCGATTATAAAGCTTTAAATGAGGTAACGGTGAAAGATAAATTTCCAATACCTATAATTGATGAGTTTCTTGATGAGCTCCATGGTGCCACTGTGTTTAGCAAGCTGGATTTACGCAGTGGTTACCACCAGATACGTATGTGTGTAGAAGATGTGGCCAAAACAGCATTTTGTACTCACGAAGGACACTATGAGTTCCTTGTTATGCCGTTTGGATTGACTAATGCACCATCGACTTTCCAGTCCCTTATGAATTCCATTTTCAAGACTCATCTACGGAAGTATGTGATAGTTTTCTTTGATGATATACTAATATACAGTAGTGATTTGGCCTCACATATACAGCACTTGTCTACAGTTCTGCAGATTCTTGTTAATAATCAGCTATACGCTAAACTCAGCAAATGCTCTTTTGGAGTGAGTGAAGTTCAGTATTTGGGGCATGTGGTATCTGCTCATGGGGTGGTAGTGGATCAAGAAAAGGTTTGAGCTATTCACGAATGGCCAGTGCCTAAATCACTGAAAGCTCTACGAGGGTTCCTTGGTCCCACGGGTTATTATCGCAAATTTATAGCTAACTATAGCTCTATCGCATGGCCTCTGGTACAATTAACTAAGAAGGGTGCTTTCTATTGGCAAGAAGAAGCACAATGTGCTTTTGATCAAATGAAGAAGGTCTTGTCTACTCCCCCTGTTCTTCAACTACCAAATTTTGCTATTCCCTTTGAGTTAGAGTGTGATGCGTCTGGCACTGGATTAGGAGCTGTACTTCTTCAACAAAAACATCCCATTTCCTATTTGAGTCATGAACTTAAGGGTAAGAACAAACTCCTATCGACTTATGAAAAAGAAATGTTAGCTATTCTTTTAGCTGTTAAGAAATGGCGGCAGTATTTGTTAGGAAGAGAATTCATCATTCGTACTGACCATAAGCCATTGAAGCACCTCCTAGAGCAACGACTTTATACAGAGGCTCAGCATGTTTGGTTGATGAAGCTCCATGGGTATCATTTTTTGGTTGAGTATAAGAAGGGTAGGGATAACATTCCTGCTGATTGCCTTTCACAATAGTTTGAAGAGGAGGATGGAGCTACTTTGGCATCCATTACAGTGGTTCAACCTACCTAGCTAGCCTTGGTTAAGCAATTGGTCCTTAATGACCCATATTATGAAGAAATCAAACAGAGATTAGTCGCAGGAGGGGATGACAGAATTGCCCTGGTTGAAGGAGTGTATTATTTTAAAGATCGTATTCTTTTGAGTCCTACTTCTACTGCAAGGTTACTATTCTTAGAAAAGGTACATTGCACACCTCAAGGGGGACACCTGGGTGTCGACAAAACTTGGCAATAGTTGAAAAAGTTGGTGCCAGAGAAACAAGTACATGAGCACTTCACCTGCGGGGTTACTCCAACCTCTACCTATACCAGAGCACATTTGGGAAGATTTGAGTATGGATTTCATTGAGGGGTTGCCTCGAAGTGCAGGGTATACTACAATTTTGGTCGTTGTTGATAGGTTGTCAAAATTTTGCCACTTTATACCCCTTCGACATCCTTATACAGCCAAAGGAGTAGCTGCTCCTCTCTTCCATCATGTGATCAAGCTCTATGGTTTACCCAAGAGCATTGTGAGTGATCGAGATGCGATCTTTACTTCAAATTTTTGGAAAGAACTCATGGCGTTGCAAGGGACCAAACTCTATATGAGCACAGCATTTCATCCACAATCTGATGGCCAAACTGAGGTTGTTAATCGAGTTTTGGAAACATATCTGAGGTGTTTTACAGCTTACAAGCCTCAAGCTTGGTCAGAGTGGGTGGATTGGGTTGCTTACTGCTATAATACCCATGTTCACAGCTTGACACTAATCTTTCCTTATCAAACTGTATTTGGTTGACCCCCTCCCACTCTGTTATCTTATATACCAAAGACTGCGAGGGTACAAGCTGTAGAAGATGCTCTCCTTTCAAGAGATGAGGCTCTCAAGTTGTTGAAAGATAACTTGGTGCGTGCCCAAGGAAGAATGCAGTCGCAAGCTAACCTGCATAGGACTAATAAGGAGTTCACAATTGGCAGTTGGGTTTATTTGAAGATTCAACCATATAAACAGGTTTCAATTGGTGGTCATCGTATTCACAAGCTCTCTCCGTTGTTTTACGGTCCTTATGAGGTCATTGCAAGGGTGGGTGTAGTAGCTTATCGACTCAGGTTGCTTGTAGATGCCCGTATTCACGATGTCTTCCACATTTCACAGTTAAAAGCCCATGTTAGCCGAAGTTGTAATGCTCCGTCGTTCCCTACTGCCTTGCTGACTTATTTTGTGGAAGAATCCCCTCAACCGGAGCAAATTTTGGCTAGACGCATGGTCCCTAAAAGAGGCATTGTGGTATCGGAGGTACTTATCCAATGGAAGCATACTGAGGCTGCCGAAGCGGCTTGGGAGCGTTATTGGGATGTCTACTAGCGATTCCCTGAGTTTCACAATGCCTTGGAATCGCCTTTTCAATAGGGGTGTATTGATCCAGCTCAAGGATCTAATGGAGCTGCTCAGTAATTCCATGGTGATTGGGTCGCGAGAGGGAATTGAGAGATGAAGATCGAAATGATAGAAGAAGATTGAGGATGTGTCAGTTGTATCAGTCTATATGTCACGCCCCGCTTCCCGGAATACAGGAACACAGGCACGTAACTGAGGCCCAGCGAATGATATAAGTACGCCAACTCATATCATCAATAAGCTGTATCAGTCTTAGCTCAACAATATAAGAAAAATGAATCACAACCACGCAGAAACATAATAATCACATAAACGAGAATGAAATTCAATAACCAATTCTGGAATATAAATACTTACCAAATAACTCGAGAGACTCCTGTTCCAATTGTAGAAGATCTGCTCATCAATGCCTCCTAGAAATTCTCTTTAGCTCACCTGTACTTGATTATCTAAAAAGAAAGAATAATTTGTCCTTAGAGCAAGTACGGACAGTAAGTAGTGAAAGCAGAGAGTAAAAGAACAGGTTACTTGAAGGAATATGAATCAAGATCAAATATACGATGACAATAATGGCAGTAATAACAATGGTCTTAATAAAATATACATATATATCAATTTATGTTCATTAGGATGTCATTTCTCCTATCTAGTGCACGTACTACTGCATCCCATACTACAGATTCGGTGCACGCAAAACAGTGTACGTTTGAGACATAGTGGTGGGGTCTACAGAGCGTGTACTCGGTTTCAATAACAATCATTTACCATTTTCATTCATTCATTCACATTCATTACTTCTCCTTCCATTTCAATACCATTTCAATATAGGCCCTCGAGTACATTTTCTGAGATTTTCCACTACTAGGTCAACCCTTATAAACCCCAGCTTGTTTAGTATTTTACTATTAAATCATTCATGCTCATGCAGGTGTATATAAGGATGTCAAGGGAACGATATGAATGCAGCAACATGATGCATTGCACAACAATAACATGAAATAGTAAATCTGAAACAACAATTCTCTTTTTATTATTTAAACCGATTCCAATTATAACTGGGTCGAAACCTCAGTACAATGCAGACAATGCAGTAGTAACTTATAAAAAGCCATCACACATACGTTCATTAAAATGCCAATTAATGTGCTACTACAAATTATGGAACCCATTACAATGTCATATAACGATTAGAATGTCATTTTCTGTGTACAATCCACTTTATGAAGTCATTAATCCAATCACGATTGTCTCATTCAATCAATGTATACAATTACCATTCATTTCCATTTGTACACAATTCTATTCATTTTATTCATTTCGATTATATCTATATGGGCTTAGGTTTGAGTCAATGGACAATTATAGGAGGTCAAGAGTATGTCGGGTTAGCTCGTGTAAACCCTCGATACTCCTAACGAGAAGGGACACAAGGCAATTTAACATGATTAAAAGGGAACTACTTGCAGGAGATCAATAAGCTTGAACTAGAATAAATAAGAGAGTTCAAGTGGACTTGCCTTTTTGTAGTAGTCGATTCGAAAGAATTAAGAATAACGGGATCAGTATCCCGGGGAACAATCCCAAGAGGCACGTGCGAGATACGTACGAAGAACTCCAAAAGCAAGCAACAAGAGTTGATTTCCCCACACTGGATCAGCTACAAACAGCGAACGCAGCAGCTGGATTTGGCGCGGGTAGAACACAGAACAGCGGAATGGGCCCAATCAGATCCTCTCGTCACACCAGATCCGAATCCAAACAGGGAATAGCCAACTGGGATCCAATACGGCTGAACACGGGACAGCGATCAGGGCACGGATCTTGAAGCGATCGAACGATCCAAACTCAATCCCGCCCAAATCGAACGTCTTCTTCTTCTTCGTTCTTCTTCTTCGTCGCTGCTTCGACAGGGGGAGAGAGAGCGCGCGACGGCGGGAAAGGAGTCAGCAACTGAGATGTGACTCTCGAAGACGACGGAGCGGCGCGACTGGAGGAGGACGGCAGGCGGCGAGCGGCTGGTCGGGAAGCGACGCAGCGGCGATGGCTTCAACGGCGATGCGAACTCTGTTTCGCACTCGAAAACAGGGAGGACGGCGATGACTTCGACGGGGCTTGGACGGCAATGAGATGATGACGGTGAACAGGGCGGACACAGGCGGCGATGTCTACGGTCGAGGGGCGCAGGCGGCGGGGCGAACGGGGGTTGAGCTTCGAGCGGTGTGCGGTAATGGTGGACGACTGCGGGAGGAGCGAAGTGAACGGTGGGGGATCTCGCAGTCGACGATGAGGACAGTGGAGCTCAAGGGTGGCGGAGTTGGGTTCTCCGGAGGTTGATGAGGAGTGTCGAGGGCGATGAAGACGGCGGCACTGGATGAGCGGGAAGCGCTCGCGGCGCTGGTTCTTCGACGGAGGCAGAGCTCCGAGGGGGTTGGCAATGGCGGAGAGCGGCTGCGGCAATGTCAGGGAAGGAGGCGCTCGATTGTGGAGTTCGACTGTGGAACAATGGCGGCGACAAGGCAGAGCTCGGTCGACGAATGGTCGGAGGAGGAGAAGACAGCGGTGGGTCACTCGACGGGGAAGATGAGCGGAGGGAACGGCGACCGGCGCGTGCACTCAGGGACGAAGGAGAGGGAGAGGAGTTTGGATGGGTTCTGTTTTGTTCGTTCTCTGTTTGTTAGAGAACAGAGAGAGATGGGGAGAATGAACGGGAGAGAGATATAAAACGGGATTGAGAGAATTACGGGGAGAGAGTGGGGAGTGGGGTGAGTTGTTAACGGGAGTGGGGGTTTAGTATTAGAATAATAATAATTAAAAATTAATTAAATGGTAGTTAGAGATAGAGGGGTGCAGTTACGGAGATGTGGGAGGAGTGGAGAAAAGTGGAGAAATTGTATAGGGATGTGTGTATGGATTTGTGGGTTTGGGTTTAGGGTAGAGTTCAATATGAGGTGGGCTTGAATTTGGACTTCATTTAAATATAATTAAATAATACAACACATATCAAAATCAATGGGCTAAAATCCAACAAGAGATGGGCTTCAAACTGAAAAGAGGAGAGACAAGATAAATTTGGGTTTCAATAGTAGATTTAAAAGGCTATAAATGCATCGGAATGATTGTACGGAATTTGAAATACAAGAATACATGGAAATCCGTATAATCGGAAACAGGGGTTACAAATCCTACCCACCTTACAACAAGAATTTCGTCCTCGAAATTCATTTTGGCAGGCAGCAGGACAAAACAGAAGAAACTTAAAAATAACAAGGCAGGAAAATTTGAAAGATAAACTCCAGTGATGGAAGCACCAGAACAAGAAAAGACATAGATAGGATCAATGTCAAACGACAAATCGACAAAAGATAACAAGTGAAAAAGATGAACACGATCTGAACGATGCAAGGGAGGATCAGCAAGAGAATCCTGGGACCTGTGGGTTATGGGCCCACCACACTTCCGCTGCGCTACTCTGATGATGATGTCCCAAGCAACATATATGTCGATGTAGGCCACATGACATCAATCAACGAACCGAGCAGGAAGACAACAATGAGACACCAGGATCAAGGAGAGTAGGGACTCGAGATAAATATAATTGAACAATGCAAAATGAATATAAAGTTTAGCTTCAATTTAAATAATTAAAGATATGTTATAGATCAAACTAATAGGTTTTAACAAAATTAATAATGACAACAAATATTAAAAGTAAAAATAATAATATCAAATATAATAGAATAGTAATAACAATAATAATAAAATAATAATAACAATGATAATAACACACATATTAATATTAATAAAAATAATAATAACAATAATAATAACAATAACATTAAAAATAATAATAGCAATATTAATAACCGTAATGAAAAAGAGATCACCAATCATACTGATAGAAATAATAACAATAAAATACAAATGTTAACAATACTTGTTGATCATGATAATACATACATGACAAAATTGGGTTTAAAAACATTCATGAAAAATAATGCAATAGTAATAATAATAATTAGAATGACAATAATATCAATAACAATAATATCAATAACAAAAAAAAAAATAATAATAATAATAATGGAAACATTAATAATAATAATAATGATAAAAATGAAAATATTAACAATGCTGACAATAATAACATTGCAAAACGGAATATAATTCGGGTTCAACACACTTTCTTGTATGGAGGTAATTCGATATCAATAGCAATAATAAAATAATGAAAACAACAACAATAATAATAGCAATAGTAATATAAATAATAACAATGAATGTGAAAGACATAATAATTATTGAATGTTGACATTATAATCAATACTCGAAAACACATAAAGGGCAACGAGTAAAATAGGCCAATATATATATATACACGAAGACTTAAAAAGGGGTTCATTAAATATTGCAAAGTAAGCGTCAAATCATTAATTAGGATGTGGAAACAAAATTAAGTGAGAATCTAAGGTTTAAAGAATTAGAAAATGGTGACAATAAACAGTAATTCGCAAAATAATGAAGACTTATACCATGATTAATGTACTCAATCTTAACATAATGTAAAAATAAGTAGTAAAACACAAAATAGAACAAAATCAACTATACTAGTTCAAATTGTATGAAAATATGAAGTGTAATTGTATAAACAAAAAGTCATAAGGAAAATATTTCTTTACCATTAGTTTCATTATATAAGTAAAAAGTCTGGAAATATTAATTAGCAAATAGGTAGAAAATCTTACCTACTTAACATCAAGTTGCATGTTTGCCTTCACGACATCAGGTTTCAAGTTGCCGTCCGGATATTCGGCTGCACATTTTGCCTCGCCGATATCCAGTTGCAATTTGCCTCCATTGACATCGAGTTGCATATTTGCCATCTCGACATTAAGTTGCACCGAAAATGGTAAAATAGAAAATGTAACCTCCCATATACACAAGGATATGAGACATTCAATTTAAGTATGATGTTATATTTTGAAATTCGTGATATAAAAATAAGAAATGGAGTTGAAAGCCATACAATGGAATAAAAATAGATGTCTAGATTATAAATATCAAACACAATAGTATAAAATAGTAGCAATTAAAATGATTTATAAAAGTAGGGAGAAAAACGGAATAAAATACATGCGTAAACACAATGCAAATGTGAAAAAAAATAAATATCAATGTAGCAGATTTACACAATAAATATATCATGAAAATATACAGTATCGTAGGAGTTAAGCGAGCCTCTAACATGTCCTTGAAGATCGACAGATGCCGATCAACGAGCCAAGCAAGAAGAAAAGAATGGACAACTCCAGAATCAAAGGGATATGGGCACAAAAGAATAAAATCTATACCCAATAAGGAATCAATGAAGTTGAGGACTGTAAGGGACGGAAGGAACCAAGGATTGAAAGACTTGAATAAGAAGAGATCAAAGGGGAATCAAATGAGAGGAATATCCAGATAATATTGGTTATTACATGTTCATGTGATTAACGTGGTGTGCATATTATTGAGTTAGACTGGCTAGAACCAAACCTGACTAACGTATGAGCCAAACATGACTAGTACATTAGCCAAACCAGCTAAACTCCAACATAGTTAGAGCCTAACCTGGCTCTGATACCACTAAAAACCTGTCACGCCCCGCTTCCCGGAATACAGGAACACAGGCACGTAACTGAGGCCCAGCGAATGATATAAGTACGCCAACTCATATCATCCATAAGCTGTATCAGTCTTAGCTCAACAATATAAGAAAAATGAATCACAACCACGCAGAAACATAATAATCACATAAACGAGAATGAAATTCAATAACCAATTCTGGAATATAAATACTTACCAAATAACTCGAGAGACTCCTGTTCCAATTGTAGAAGATCTGCTCATCAATGCCCCCTAGAAATTCTCTTTAGCTCACCTGTACTTGATTATCTAAAAAGAAAGAATAATTTGTCCTTAGAGCAAGTACGGACAGCAAGTAGTGAAAGCAGAGAGTAAAGGAACAGGTTACTTGAAGGAATATGAATCAAGATCAAATATACGATGACAATAATGGCAGTAATAACAATGGTCTTAATAAAATATACATATATATCAATTTATGTTCATTAGGATGTCATTTCTCCTATCTAGTGCACGTACTACTGCATCCCATACTACAGATTCGGTGCACGCAAAACAGTGTACGTTTGAGACATAGTGGTGGGGTCTACAGAGCGTGTACTCGGTTTCAATAACAATCATTTACCATTTTCATTCATTCATTCACATTCATTACTTCTCCTTCCATTTCAATACCATTTCAATATAGGCCCTCGAGTACATTTTCTGAGATTTTCCACTACTAGGTCAACCCTTATAAACCCCGGCTTGTTTAGTATTTTACTATTAAATCATTCATGCTCATGCAGGTGTATATAAGGATGTCAAGGGAACGATATGAATGCAGCAACATGATGCATTGCACAACAATAACATGAAATAGTAAATCTGAAACAACAATTCTCTTTTTATTATTTAAACCGATTCCAATTATAACTGGGTCGAAACCTCAGTACAATGCAGACAATGCAGTAGTAACTTATAAAAAGCCATCACACATACGTTCATTAAAATGCCAATTAATGTGCTACTACAAATTATGGAACCCATTACAATGTCATATAACGATTAGAATGTCATTTTCTGTGTACAATCCACTTTATGAAGTCATTAATCCAATCACGATTGTCTCATTCAATCAATGTATACAATTACCATTCATTTCCATTTGTACACAATTCTATTCATTTTATTCATTTCGATTATATCTATATGGGCTTAGGTTTGAGTCAATGGACAATTATAGGAGGTCAAGAGTATGTCGGGTTAGCTCGTGTAAACCCTCGATACTCCTAACGAGAAGGGACACAAGGCAATTTAACATGATTAAAAGGGAACTACTTGCAGGAGATCAATAAGCTTGAACTAGAATAAATAAGAGAGTTCAAGTGGACTTGCCTTTTTGTAGTAGTCGATTCGAAAGAATTAAGAATAACGGGATCAGTATCCCGGGGAACAATCCCAAGAGGCACGTGCGAGATACGTACGAAGAACTCCAAAAGCAAGCAACAAGAGTTGATTTCCCCACACTGGATCAGCTACAAACAGCGAACGCAGCAGCTGGATTTGGTGCGGGTAGAACACAGAACAGCGGAATGGGCCCAATCAGATCCTCTCGTCACACCAGATCCGAATCCAAACAGGGAATAGCCAACTGGGATCCAATACGGCTGAACACAGGACAGCGATCAGGGCACGGATCTTGAAGCGATCGAACGATCCAAACTCAATCCCGCCCAAATCGAACGTCTTCTTCTTCTTCGTTCTTCTTCTTCGTCGCTGCTTCGACAGGGGGAGAGAGAGCGCGCGACGGCGGGAAAGGAGTCAGCAACTGAGATGTGACTCTCGAAGACGACGGAGCGGCGCGACTGGAGGAGGACGGCAGGCGGCGAGCGGCTGGTCGGGAAGCGACGCAGCGGCGATGGCTTCAACGGCGATGCGAACTCTGTTTCGCACTCGAAAACAGGGAGGACGGCGATGACTTCGACGGGGCTTGGACGGCAATGAGATGATGACGGTGAACAGGGCGGACACAGGCGGCGATGTCTACGGTCGAGGGGCGCAGGCGGCGGGGCGAACGGGGGTTGAGCTTCGAGCGGTGTGCGGTAATGGTGGACGACTGCGGGAGGAGCGAAGTGAACGGTGGGGGATCTCGCAGTCGACGATGAGGACAATGGAGCTCAAGGGTGGCGGAGTTGGGTTCTCCGGAGGTTGATGAGGAGTGTCGAGGGCGATGAAGACGGCGGCACTGGATGAGCGGGAAGCGCTCGCGGCGCTGGTTCTTCGACGGAGGCAGAGCTCCGAGGGGGTTGGCAATGGCGGAGAGCGGCTGCGGCAATGTCAGGGAAGGAGGCGCTCGATTGTGGAGTTCGACTGTGGAACAATGGCGGCGACAAGGCAGAGCTCGGTCGACGAATGGTCGGAGGAGGAGAAGACAGCGGTGGGTCACTCGACGGGGAAGATGAGCGGAGGGAACGGCGACCGGCGCGTGCACTCAGGGACGAAGGAGAGGGAGAGGAGTTTGGATGGGTTCTGTTTTGTTCGTTCTCTGTTTGTTAGAGAACAGAGAGAGATGGGGAGAATGAACGGGAGAGAGATATAAAACGGGATTGAGAGAATTACGGGGAGAGAGTGGGGAGTGGGGTGAGTTGTTAACGGGAGTGGGGGTTTAGTATTAGAATAATAATAATTAAAAATTAATTAAATGGTAGTTAGAGATAGAGGGGTGCAGTTACGGAGATGTGGGAGGAGTGGAGAAAAGTGGAGAAATTGTATAGGGATGTGTGTATGGATTTGTGGGTTTGGGTTTAGGGTAGAGTTCAATATGAGGTGGGCTTGAATTTGGACTTCATTTAAATATAATTAAATAATACAACACATATCAAAATCAATGGGCTAAAATCCAACAAGAGATGGGCTTCAAACTGAAAAGAGGAGAGACAAGATAAATTTGGGTTTCAATAGTAGATTTAAAAGGCTATAAATGCATCGGAATGATTGTACGGAATTTGAAATACAAGAATACATGGAAATCCGTATAATCGGAAACAGGGGTTACACTATAGGCAATTTTATTTCTTCTGAGGGTATCTTTGTAAAAAAAAACCTAACGATTCACCAGCTGGCAAGAGTCTGTTGGGCGTTGAAAAGTGGGACCCATCTCATAACCGACTAACGGCCTGTCCAAACATGCGCTTCGACCGTATTTCACCTGTATAAAAACCCCAGAGCTGTAATCTTTGAAATGTGAATAAAAAATTAGCTTTTCTGTTCATCATCCTCTTCCCTGGTATCTCCATAGTCGCAGGTCAAGCTGCACTGGATGCCGAGAAGAAGAGCTCCAGTCGCTGCCATCGCCGTTGGTGACCGGCCTGGAACAGGATCGAGGCAGGAGGGTTTGGCGGCGGCGTATAGATAGGAGTTAGGGTTCTCAGTTTGAATAGGAGTTGTATACTTATTAATTAATTCACAATAAGGTTAAGTGCTGAACTACTAATTATTTAAGTTAAAATATACTTAATTAACTTATCGTGTATACTTAACACATACTAATATAAACTATAATGTTATTATATGTATATATAAATATATTATAAAATGTTGTGGATATCCATATGGAGTAATATATTACTATTAATTTCCACGCGTGATGCACATTTTAATAAATATATAATTTTTTAAAGTAAAAGCTCAGATGTAAGATACATTCGAATCTGAAACCTCATTCATATTACTTATGTACATGTGTTACACGTGTTGATAAATTTACAAATGACACTAAGGCATTCTCTCATTATAATATTAGAGATTAGAGATAAAATGTTTTATAAATTATATCCATATCTAAAAAAAAAATTGAATTTGGATATCTGAATTTGTATCCGTATCAGCCCGAATATTAATTTTTCATATCCTTATCCGCAAAAATGTCAGATTCGAATACAGATTATACATATCCTTATCTAACAACATCTCTATATACAAGCCTTATCCTGTCATCTAGTAATCTCAAAAATATATTACCTAGATATACGAGAATATTTAGTACAAGGGAGCCCTTCCGTTGTGCACCATCTATGGTGCACACGGCGTGTGCACTCGGCCTTCAGGTGTTTATATCGACTATCCGAACCGTTCACATTGATCTACACATCTAAATTAGTCTAAATATGTAAAATCAAATCATTTGAAATTCATTTACCCATCCATTAAAGTGTTACAAAATTGTATGGCTGAAAATCATTATTTTTTATAGTCACATGATGGACGGGCAAATGAATTTCAAATGATTTGATTTTACATATTTAGATTAATTTAGATGTGTAGATCAATGTGAACGGTTCGGATCGTCGATACGTAGACAGGAAGGCCGAGTGCACACGAGTGCAGACGGAGGGGTAGTGGACACCGAAGGTTTTCCTTTAGTACAATGTAATAATTTCACATATACTCTGTGCCATTAGTATATGCCATTGATTCCACTATGACAATAATAGGAAATTCCTGCATCGAAAATAGCGATCATATTTCACGTGAAATAGGAAGTCTCGCTTTTACATTTTGCCTTTTGTTTGTAGTATGGGGAAGGTGAAGAGACTGTGAACACTACTAAATGGGTAATCGGTTGTAGATAAGAAGATGTTTTAGGATGTGCTCCTCCCATGATTTCTATTTTTAATTTTTCTTATCAAATTATTTTATTAACTAAACAATATGCTAAGACCATTTTTGGTTCAAAAATTTTTCTTTTTTCTCTTTTTAAAACAAAAAAAAAATAGAGGAAATGTTTTAAACTATAATCTTATCCCTTAATCTAACCTAAAAAATCGTGCAATATTGTGTTAATGTTATTAAAAAAAATTCAAAAATAAGTGCAATATTGCACATGATTATACTTATCTTTAATATTATAATGGGAGGTCTTTAGTGTCATTTGTCAATCTACCAATACGTGTATCACACGTGCATAACTAATATAAAAGATGTTTCAGATTTGAATCCTCACTATGTCAGATGTTTTACTTTAAATTATTTTTATATTAAACATGCATCACATGGGTAAATTACTATCCATCAATCTATAATATAATATACTTACTATTTAATTGATGAGTTTGTCACAAATAAACAATTTTAAATATTTGTTTGTCACCAAGAAACAACACTTTTGTCACTAAACAAAAATGTGCATCGCACGTGCAACTCCAAATCTATTTTTCAACACGTGCATCGCATGTACACATCAAAATTTTTCCTTCTTAATTTTTAAAAAATACATCTATCACCCATTCAGTTCCATTTTTAAACAATTAAGCCATTCATCGGACGTGCTAATTACTGTCGACTTACGTGTATCGCACGTTTAACTCTAACTCTTTATCAAAACGTGCATCACACGTGAGAAATACTAGTCATTATTATTGAGCAAGGCTATAACCTTACATTATCATAGGAGGGACTAGTGCAAACAAGACTCAAGCCCCAACGTTTGCTTTCTGAAGAAATGGTTACACTAGGCCTTAGTGCTTACACCAAGATCCAGGTGGCATTCAGAACTACCAATTGTTTGATTAGTTGCAGCTGCAATTATAGTTGGAAAAAAGTGCCAATTGCTTATGCTTCATTTGTATGCCAGTGACTTGTAACTTCATCTGCAGCCTGATTCAAGAAATCATAAATAGAAAATGTACTAGAAAACAGCCCACTAGTTTGTCTATCTGATTATTCTTACTAATGGAGTAACTCGAGTTGCAACCTTTTTGCAACCACCTCCACTTCCACCAATTCTCTCACCACTACCACCATTTTCAAGCACCAACTCAGGTAACTGTTAATGCTATCAAAAGTCGTCTAATAATTGCACCTGTGAGATCTCATCATCAAATATATACACTACTGAATACAAGCAATATAAATTAGCTCATGCAAAAAAAATCCAAGTACAAGTTACATCTCTCAAATGAACAACATAATTTCACAAATCAATGAGAAGCCTACATCAAATTGGCTAACATTCTAATGTCCTGATGTTAATGTAAAATCCACACAAATTTTACATATACACAAGGATGAGAGGGCATGCAATATTATGACTATGATGGAGGAGATTCAGCACCATCGTGAAGGGCACAGCAGACAGTCGCTTTGTGATGCCCTTGGTACACTCTAATGGCTTCTCCTGTAGACATCGTCCACAATCTTGCAGTTGTATCGGAAGAAGCTGCATGACAATATCACAAACTCATAGTACGCAGAAATGGACATGCATTTGATTCATTATCAAACTAAGAATTTACTGCATGCACATGTTTCCTTGCCATCAGGAACTTGTGGACATTATTATAAATAAGTTTAACTTTCTTTTTTATCTCTCGTATAGTTCTCATATACAACCACCCTTGAAGAGCAACTTCACCCAAATCATAATAATGTCCTCTACTTTTCAGTGTTTGAATGGACAGAAGGGCCTAATGACGAGCAGTGGCGTAGCCAGGATTTCCATCTAGGGGGCGCGACACTTACTATTAAAAAAAATTATAATAAACACATTTGCAAGCCTCAAAATATCATATATTACTATCAAATGTCACAAACTATTACAATCACTAAATAGCATTTTTCTTTAGCAATAAAATCCTTCGAGATTTCATATTCTGAAAATATTCAAAGATATGTTCATTGTCAATGACATCCAATGCATCTCTTTCAATATATGCAACCAAACAATCATTCATCATCTCATCTCCCAATCAGTTTCATAATGAAGTCTTGATGATTTTCATTGCAGAAAATACCCTCTCTACTGTTACGGTTGCAACGGGTAATAGCAATGCCATTAAAATAAACTAGGAGTTAAAAGTTCTATATTTCCAACTTCAATCATCAGTCTACCTCGAAGTAATTAAGTGCATCAAGCATTAGATGTTCCTCTCATAAGTACATGCATAGAAAGAGTAAAAACTAATGGTTAGAATTAGTTATCCACTTTGTGTTTGTTGTTTGATCTCTTTCTTACTCCTCTCGAACTCCTCTCAGGTCTCTTTTGAATTTACGATGAGATTTGTAAGTTGAATTCAAAAGAGGAAAAGAGAAAGAGAATGAAGGTGAATCATAATAGTATATGTTTGTAAAAATAACCAGATTGGGCATTGAACAATGTGATGTACAAATTTAATGTAGCGCCTTGAACCTGGGTTTTCTCCAAATATCATGAAAAATTGTGGAAATGTTGCTCACATATATAAGATACGCATATAAAAAATTCAACTCTAAACTCCATGTGTTTAAATATAAAAAATTTCGAAAATTAGCTCAAAATTGGGACAGAAATTAACAGTATAATCTGTACCCATTTGGGTTCTAATTTGATTACATATCATACTAATTCAGTCCATTCTCAAACAAATCAGTAACACTGAAACAGAAATTAGCAATGTAATTATCCTAGCATATATGAATTCACGAAATTTCAGAATATGAACCCTAATTATCAAAATGTACAAAATTTTTTACTTACAATAGGATTTGGAATCGATTGACTCCTCGCTCTCTCTCTCTTCTGACCTCCTCTACAAACCCAACTAATCACTTGTATATTTTAATCCCTCTTACAAATTCATTATGAAGTGGGTTTGGGTTCACTAGAGTGGAAACAAAAGAGTGGAAGAAGAAAGAGTAAAGTAAATGATAAATGACTAAATGGGTTGGGAATTTTACACATAAATCCTAATTAAATTTCTTTTTACTAAATATTTTTATTTAAATTTTTTTTTAAAATCTCAGGGGGTGCAGCTGCACCCCCTGGGCATGGGGCAGCTACGCCCCTGATGACGAGCCTTGTTTAGCTTCAAAGCACGCGTAATAATAAAGTCTACGGTTTTCCATTTTATATGACATTGAAGAAAGAAATATAGAGGAAAACACGCGCAGTATGAGACAATTAATAATGTAAACTAATCCCAACGTACCACGAGAAGGAAAAAGCACATGTTTGCAAGTTCTTAAAAGATAATGTAAGTATGCGAGACACCTTGAGGAACTATTAATAGTATAATAGTAAAGATGGAATGGAATACCTGTTATCAAATAAGCACCATCAACAGAGAAGACACAGTCCCAGACCCAGCGTTGATGTCCTAAGAATGCATTCCAGATCAATGTTAATATATTGTCCCACAAAAAACATGAGAAAGATAAAGATGATCTTGGTGTTTTCTTGCCTGTTAAAGTTTTCTCCAGAGTGAAACCATCAACATTCCATATCTTAACAGTATGATCTGATGATGCAGTTGCAAGATACCTAAAGAAAGTTTCCCGTGAGAATTTGTATATTGGAGGACAAAAACGTCCACACACAAACTGTAACACTAGAAGGATGATTACATCTTCCCTTGATTTTCTTTTTTCTAAAGAATCTCAGAAAATACATAAACCATACAGAGAATTATGAGGATATTCATGATCTCACCCAAAAGTAGTCCTTTCAAGCATTTTTAAAAAATGATGATATTTTACCACCAAGTGAGCAATTCCAAACTTCGAAAATTTCTTTTCTAAAAGACACATAATTTAACCAATGATTAAGATCTTACTCTAACAAAAAAACTCACCTTGTTCAAAAGCACCTAGGTTAAATGTAGTCATAATTAAGATCAATGGCATTTTTGTCTCTCGAATCATCTTACCTTTTGTAGCGCTTTTTTCTATTTTCTTTATCCAACACCGCTTCCTACAATCCTTGATCTCTCCACATCAGCCACCAACTTCTCTACATACACAACTTCCAACTTCTCGGCTCCCTGTAGTCATCCCACTCCCCTCACATCCAAAACCTTGCCATCAACAACACCACCCCTCTGGCTGCCATATTCATTGCAATCCCTACCTTCCATTCCCCTGAGGAGGTAGGGCATGTGAGGGAACAGGGTTACAGCAGCGCATGGGGCATTTTCGCTGCAGCTGCTAGAAAATTCTCAGTTGCTGTCAGAGAGTTTTTGGAAGAAGATAAGGATAAGGTGGGTATTTTTCTAATGGCCAATGAGAAAACATCACTATGCATTGAGGACATACGGGTGAGGGGCATAGTAGTGATGATGGGGGAAGGAGGCGAAGGAAGATGTTTGTGTGAGAGGAAGGGAATCAGCGAGAAGAAAATGGAAAGTGCTAGGACTAGAAGTCATATAAGAAAGTTTTGTTCAAATTAGTTTTCCTTAATGTACCATTGGAACTCCCTTGAAAAATATGCAGCGTAATAGTCGTTGGGTTTATGTCTTACAAACTTGTTTAATATAGATTAGAAGGCAGTGATGTGAGAGGAATCGAAGCGACGATAGGATGGAAGATGAGAAGCAACAGCAGCAACAGGGACAACACACTCTGCATTCGACAGTTGGACAGTCGACCGACTTTGCCTATGTTTGGAACATAGAGCATTGCGTCGCGGCTTTTTGTGTTCGGGTACAGGTCTTGGGGATTCATTTGAAGCCCGATTTTTTGTTCAAGTTAGATCGTACGACTCCCATTATATGGTTATCTCTTCAGGTAAAATTGAACGACTATTGTATCAAAGATTAAACATAGGGTTTCTTTAGATCTCTATATAATCAATGTGTCGGCTCAAAGAACGAGGTGAGTGAATCTCTATTGTAAACAACAAGTATATCCAGTTAGGCTTGAGAGAGGATCGTGGTGAGAGTTGTAACTCTTGTATTTTCTCTAGTTGAATAATATCTCGGTTTTTCTCTCCCATATTAGGGTTGCCCCAAATCGGGACAGATATTGTGTGATTAGTGTGTTTAGTGTGATCCTCTATTTGATTGGTAATTTGTATTGATCGTGTCGAAGACTCAACAAAATCCTACATGGCACATAAATCCCTAACACAAGCTAAGGCTAAAGGATTGACCTTCGTAAAAACTATATGAATCAACGAATAGTCTTCCTACTATATCATCATTTGCCATGAAATTTTCATTGACAAATAAAGATTAAAATCCCCATGAAATGGATGTGCAAATTTCAATTAGAGACCAAAAAACTGAAATTTGTATCAACCAGTCAAATCTTAGACCTTAGGGATTTCTTGCTTTTATATTTTGATTGAATTCAATAAGAAGGTGTACAATTATTGGCATACAATATAATAAGAACAGAAAATTAAATGGAAAACAACTGAAAATAACGACAAACATTTTTTTCCCATAATTATGTACCTGTTAGGATCACAAAATTCGGGTGAAAGCAGACACTTCAAAATGTATCCATCATGTGCTTGTAATTTGTGAAGAGGTTCAAAGTAAGTCATTGTCTGCGATTCACAAAATGCTAGCTATAAACTTACAAGAATCTTAGGCATTACTTAGTTGCATCAGAGGCGATGATCTTTTCTTTAAAGAAAAAGCTAAATTGCAAACTACTACAATGAATTTTGAAAGATTTTTGTAAAAACTAAAAAGACATGCCTTATTACGTGGGACACCTACAATTTTTTGTCCAACTTTTAACTAAATTATGTTTTGTTGACAAACCCACCGAATATCACATGCTTTACATGGCCTTTTTAGGAGGACTAAACACCCTCCATTCTAGTTTTATTTACTCTACTGTTCTCTTCCTCCTCTTTTCCTTTGTTGCAAAACCCTTTATATTTATTCATACGCAGGAAATCCCCCAACTGAAACTCATACACCTCCACTCTGAACCCACTTTCCTTCTCACTCTGCAGCCCCACACCTGAACTCTCTGTCTCTTTCTCACTCTCTCACCCAACAAGCCAGTAACCCTATTTATATCCAACCCAAACTTTTGGGGATGGATATTCATAAATATATGATGGAAACCCAAATGATCCTTGTGTGTTCCTCAAAACCTCATCTATATGCCTAGGTAATAGGACTCCATTCCTGATGAATCTAACAATTATTAGTGTATCCACAAGTGAATCTTACTGGTCTGACCCAAATCCAAGATAGAACCCAAACCTTCTCAGATGGTGATTTTTTAACCCTCTTAATAGAAATTTGCTAGTTATTTGCAAAATACAAAGTTTATGCTATGGTAATTATAATTTTTTTAAATTAAAATTCATTATAAAAAAAACATACGAAAATTAATGGCAGTTGTAGTTAATCTAGCCAAAAAAAAGACTGAAGTTCTCCTGTGTTCGCTCCTTTTTACCATGTGAGGAAATATTCCACAGCCTAAAGGAATCTCATCCGTATGCAACTAAAACCAGCTATATATCAACATAAAGTTTGAGCTTTGCCATAAAAAATCTAGGATATACCTGTGTCCCCTTGAGCAATCGCCATACATAACAAGTCCCGTTATTATTTGCCGCTACAACCATGCTGCCATCCCACATCACTGTGAGAGACCTCACAGCTGTATCCACCTCTGGCACCTACTCTTTCACACATTAGTGGATCAACTAAAGTCTCGGCCTTTCTTAATAACCAGGGATTATACACAAGATATGCAAAGCACTTACTAGCTCACAGCTACAAGAATTTGCAGTCAAGTCCCACACGCGTATATTTCCATTTTGATCCCCAGATATTAGTTCAGTCTACATGAAAGTCAAAGTCACTGAACGTAAAAAATACAAAATGCTAAATTAATAAATTGGATGAACTATCATCTATAAACAATGTTCAATCGATCCGCCAAGTATCACAAACTAGATTAAAACTTAAATTAGCACCAAATTACACAAATTTGGCGAAAAAATAATAAATAAAATAAAAATATTCATTTGTGTAAACTAGAGCAAATATTCATTTTCGTAACTTTGGAAGTGCAGTTAGTAATGTGGAAACGACCTTCAAAATCTAACCTGATTAGGATGTAAAACCACAGTGTTAACAGCTGCGCGGCTTTCATATTCTCGTTGACAATTTGCAGCCCTGAAAGGAAAGAATACAATAGATGAAAAAAAAAAGTATTTTGCGGCCAAGAGTGACTAGAGGTAACCAAATCAGCAGAATTGGTGGTGACAGTATCCAGGTTGAACTTGTTCAAAGGTTAAGGAACGTTCAACAGAAAGGGAAAAAAACTGAGATAAAGTGCTTCTTAAAGTCTCCTATCTGAGTCTTTATAAGATTAAAGCAAAATGGATTTAGTGGGAGATACAAAGTTCAGTAAAAGAGAGCCGCAAAGAAGACAAGAATGTCAACATAAATAATCAAAACACAATGAACAGCACATTAGCACGGTGTTGAATTAAGCCACATGTTTCCCATTGTCCACACACAACTCACAAGGGTGACAACACAGTTTTAAAATAAAAATATTAAGCTATGTAAGACTGTTGCCTAGTGGAATCTCTTAATGAAATAGGAATACTAGGTTGTCACAATAAGAGAACTCCAAACGTTTTCAGATAAATAACAGACCATATAATATCTCAAATATCCAGTTCAGATCATAAAATATTGTGTTCTTTGGTAACAGACAGAAAGTGACTTATGATATAAAACTCATAATCAAGATATATTTACAAAGGCCAATATTTCTCTATAGTTAAATGTCCAAAAAAAAACTCATACATGTCTTTTCTAAACAAAATTGAGTCCTCGAGTTAAAAAACGACCAATGGATATTGGTCAAGGAAAAGACCTAGACTGAACATATACAAATGAGAACAGCTTAGCTAGAGATATCTTAAAATATGATATGCTCATATTAAAGACTCGTGCTTTTAGGAACTATGCTTGAAGAGCTTCGTTTAAACCATATAGATTACAATTTTATTTTATAGGGGACAATCAATGATAAAGGCAGAGAGTAAGCTACAGAGGTTGAGATCTGTCCAAACAAAAAAACTCAACTTACAAAGTCAATTTCAAAAAATTTTAACAATATTTGTAACATCTAATTGCAACTCCGTCATTGCCTGTCCCAATCCAGGAATCCGGCCACAAACAGGATAAGGAGGAGGCAAGGGCGGATCTGGGCCCAAGCAGCCCAAGCGGCTGCTTTGGGCCCCCAGATCTTTTAGGGCCCCTTTAAAAAAAATCGCTGTTATTTTAAAATTAAAAATTAAAAAAAAAACAGAGAAAGGAAACCCAACCGTCTCCATGATTTCTCCTGATTTGAGTGATTTCTGAACGTTTTACTTTCTTATTTCCTGATTTCTCTCCATCTCAATCTACTCCCAACTTCCCAAGTTCAACTTTTCTCTCCATCTCTTGATTTCTCTTCTTGATTCTTATTGAAATCTTTCTTAATCTAGAATCAGAATTCAGAGCCAGAGGGACCACCGGACCATCTCCCAGTCGCAGCGTCGCCCGCGCCCGTCGCCGCGTCGTGCATCGACCATCGCCGCATCACGCCGCGCGTCGCCTGCCAGTTACTGCAGTTAGGTAATCATCCTTGATTCTCTTCTTCTTCTTGAGTTCTTGTTTTTTTTTTTCATTTTTCAATTTCTAGTTATCAGTAATCAGCCATTCAGCCTACATCTTCTCTAATTTCTCTTCTTCTTCTTGTTTTTTTTTCCATTTTTCAGTTATCACTTATCAGTTATGGTCCTTATGGACCCTGGTTGAGATTAATTTTTTTTCATTAATTGTACTTTTGACTGTTGAGTTATTAATTTAGAGAATTAGAGATTATGTAAAGAAATAATTACATTATTAATTTAGTATTTGTATTTTATAAATTCAGATATCATTTGGAGAAGGAGTATTCATTTCCTGATTTGGGACCGAAAATCGAAATTGGAGAAAATCATTGAAGATTTCAAGAAAAAGGGAAATTTCGAAGCTCCAACAATTAGGTACTATTGTTCCTGAACTTTGTTACTGAAATTTTGTATTGTTAATTTAATATTTTAAGTATGCCTCCTAGAAAATATGATTCCGGACATGAAAAAAGAAAAAAAAACAAAGAATTGAAGAATTTACCAAATCTCAAAAAGGTGCAATGGACAAATTTTTTTAAAATACTAAACAAACTAATTTGGCTAGTGAAAATGTTGAACCTCAAGGTTTGGTTGATGAGGAACATATAAATGAATCAATTGATGAGGAATTTGAACATGTAGTGAATGAAGAGCATAATAACGATGATAGACTTGAAAATTTGGAAAATGAAGAAGGTAACCAAGTTAATAAACTGGTAAATGAAATTGAAGATAATGAATATGTACACAAAGAGTATGAACCTTTAAATTATGATCCAGGAAAATGGGGGACTGTTAATCAAGATTTTAGAGACTTATTGGTATTAAAAGGTCTAATTAGAGTTAATGATATCAACTTTCCTCTAAATGATTTCAATAGACATTTCTCTTGCTCATACTATATTAGACAATTACAAAACGGAGAGAAACAAGATAGAGTTTGGTTGGTATATTCAAATTTCTTAGACAAAGTTTTTTGCTTTTGTTGTAAATTATTTACGCAACAAACAAATGTTTCTAATTTGGTTTCCGAAGAATATAATGATTGGAGAAATCTTAGTCAAAGACTTAAAAAAATGAAACTAGTAGTGATCATCTTGCTTGTTTAAGTAAATGGCTTGAATTGGAAGTTAGATTGAAAAAAAATCAAACGATTGATAAAAGCGTGCAAGAAGAGATTAACAAAGAGAGGGAACATTGGAGGCAAGTATTAGTGAGGATAATTGCCCTTGTGAATACTCTTGCTAAAAATAATATGGGATTTCGTAGACACATTGAAAAACTTTATCAAAAAAATAATGGAAACTTTTTAAGTTTTATTGAAATGATCGGTGAGTTTGATCCTATAATGCAAGAACATCTTAGGCGCACATTAATAGAAGTGAAATCCATTATCATTATCTTGGTCCTAGTATTCAAAATGAATTAATTCAAATGTTGGCGAATGAGATTAAAAATATAATTTTGAAGAAAATTAAGGAAGAAAAGTATTTTTCAATTATACTTGATTGTACTCCAGATATAAGCCATGAAGAACAAATGTCACTAGTTGTAAGATGTGTAGATGTTTTTTCAAATCCAATCAAAGTAGAAGAGTTTTTTTTAGGTTTTTTGAAAGTGCATGATACATCGGGTCTTGGCCTTTTTAAAGAGCTTGAAAGTGAATTAGAGAGTAATCAACTTAATATTGATGATATTAGAGGACAAGGATATGACAATGGATCTAATATGAAAGGAAAACATAAAGGTGTACAAAAAAGATTACTTGAAATTAATTCTAGAGCCTTTTACACTCCATGTGGTTGTCATAGTCTTAATCTTGTCCTTTGTGATATGGCTAACTCTTGTGTTAAAGCTACATCTTTTTTTGGAATTATCCAACGCATATATTGTTTATTTTCAGCTTCTACAAAGCGTTGGAAAATTTTCAAAGATAATGTAAAAGGACTAACACTTAAACCATTATCACAAACACGTTGGGAAAGTCGTATTGAAAGTGTTAAAGCTATAAGATATCAACCTTTACAAATAAGAGATGCTTTAATTGATGTAGCCAATTCTAATGATGATCCTAAAGTAATTAGTGAAGCTGCATCATTAGCCAAAAATGAAATGGAGAGCTTTGAATTTTTATTTGGCA
The DNA here is from genome assembly GCA_017893485.1 of Hemerocallis citrina. Classification (NCBI taxonomy): domain Eukaryota; kingdom Viridiplantae; phylum Streptophyta; class Magnoliopsida; order Asparagales; family Asphodelaceae; genus Hemerocallis; species Hemerocallis citrina. The sequence goes on from CM030359.1 coordinate 396,246,158, forward strand.
TGATTATTTGGCATAATTTATTATTTGCAATCAACTCTGTGAGTAAAATTTTTCAAAGTGAAGATATGAATATTGATGTCGCCATAGAAGAATTAAAAGGGCTCATTTCATTTTTTGAAAAATATAGAGAAACTGGATTTGATGAAGCAATGATTGAAGCTAAAGAAATAGCAAATGAAATGGGTATTGAGGCAATATTTTATGAAATACGGTTAGTTAAAAGAAAAAAACAATTTGATGAAACTCCCAGTGAAGATGTGATACAATCAGCTGAAGAATCCTTTAGAGTTAATTATTTCATATTTATTGTAGATCAAGCTCTTTCTTCTTTAAGGAGTAGGTTTGAACAATTTAAAACATATGAAAAGATATTTAGATTTTTGTTTGATTTGAAGAAGTTAAATTATGCTAGTGATTGTAGTTAGAAGAGTGATTGTTTGAATCTTGAAATTTTTTTGAAACAAGGCGATGTCTCAGATGTGGATGGAAGAGACTTATTTTTAGAGTTGAAAATTTTAAAAGAAGTCTTACCAGATGAAGCAAAGAGACCAAATGAAGTGCTAAATTTTATGAAAGAAAGAAATGGCAATATTGGTTTTCCTAATGCGTGGATAGTTTATAGAATTTTGCTAACTGTACCAGTTACAGTTGCATCAGCGGAAAGAAGTTTTTCAAAGTTGAAGTTGATTAAAACTTATCTTCGGTCAACCATGTCACAAGAAAGATTGAATGGGTTAGCCATGTTATCAATTGAACATGATCTAATAGGAAAACTCGACTATCAAAGCATAACCAATGGTTTTGCTTCTAAAAATGTGAGAAGAGTTATGTTTAAGTAATATTTTTGTGTGTTTTATTTTGTAGGCAAATTTTGGATGCAAACAATGAGCTTGCTTTGGTGAACATGGATTCTGTATGCAATGTTAAAGATTTATATGTAGCAAGTAAGACTTTTTAAAATAGTTGAGATCATGTATTTCGTTTTTATTATTAGAGTTTGTCAAAGTTTGTTTTTGCCATGATACATTTTATGGAAAATGCGTACATTATCAATTAAATTTTTTTTGGAAGGATATATATATATATAAATTTGATTTCATTTAAGTAGTTTGTCCTCCTGGCACAAAGTTTGTTTGAATTTAAATAATTCTAATTTTTTATTTTGTAAACTTAAAAAGGGCCTCATTTTGAAACTTGCTTAGGGCCCCCTGAAACTCAGATACGCCCCTGGGAGGAGGGTTGCGTTAGGCAGTTGACAGCCAACACAAAACTTTGTCAAATCCTATGAACATGAATCATAATAGAAAACCAGGATTTAAGTAGTCAACCCCAACTAGTTGGGAAAAAGGCTTTGTAACATCTAAATGCATGAGAAACTCACAAATTTGAATAGAAGACTCACGATACTTGAATTTAGAATCAAAATATATATCATTAGCTCTTAATTTAAAGCATTTATAACATGTTAAAGATCAAGTTTAAAATTTGTTGGACAAAACAAAATTATTGACCAATAATTATAAGCAAATTTGTAAACATATCGATTAACCTCATAGATTTATGAAATTTGGTGTCGATGTCCTATCCTCTAGTAGATTTACCCATGAAAATAACTTGAAAGACGCACTAGTTAGCAATACATAAGTTTTACAAGTTAACTCAAAATAATTGGCGGAAAACAAGATGAAATCAGTCCTAATTGTGCTGCAGTTTGAACCATATGAATTAACTCTATTTCTACCAAAGTTTTAAATCTCGGATTTCGGACTCGTCTCGACTGAGGGTGTTTTGTCTCAGATTGGTGATATCGGAAGAGATCTTAGGAAAATGTGACTCGGATGTTCATTTCTGACACTCAATAAACATATTTTTTTGTTACTAAACAAGATATTATATGCTCTACATGTCATTTATCATATAAAATATTGTATAATGTAACTAGTGACATAAATCAATCACGGTAAATATTTTCCGAATTTAACAACAATATAAAAGAGAATGTAATATAAACATATAACTAAATTTAATTTGCATTGATTAGAAAAAATATATTAGTTATTAAACTTACTTAACTTTGCATGTACACAAACAATATAGAGAAAAAATCCTCACATTATCTTAGCTTAAGTTCCTACGTGGAAAGGCTTATATGCAAAAAGTATTAAAAAAAGGTTACAATAACATTAGTGTCTATTTCGGCTGCTATTTCGGCCGAAATCTACACATTTCGGTCCAAAACGATATGGAGTATAAAATTTGAGATTTCGTATCAGCAAGCTAGCCGAAATGAAATTTCGGCCAAAATTTTGGTCGTATCGGCCAAAATTTAAAACATTGATTTCTACATATATATATTGTGTTGCAAATCATCTTTATAATACTATCTTGCTCAGGAAAAAAAATCATAATTTACACAATTTGGAAAAATTACGTACTTTATGGTTTGTAATGTTTTCTTCTCTTCCTTTTTTGTTGCTGCTAGCCATCTTTGTCCTATCATCTTCAGTTCTTCCTTTTACTTTGATATTAGATAATTATGGAGGGAACCAAAAAAAATTAACATGGAGAAGAAAGTTTGGCTTTAAAGAGATGAGGGGTAATGGTTGTCCACGTGAAGGGAAGAGATGATCTTTAGAGGATATGGGTCTTAAAATAGATCAGAGAATGTCATTGGGGATACGGGCAAGTAGGAGGGGCAGGGACGAGTTTCAATTAGGTTCATCAAATGAAAAGAGGGTAGGTAGATATTACAATTGGGGGAGATGAGATTAAAAATTTACAACTAAACAACTTCCATCAAATTCTAGGTGATGTCAGAAATTATTTTAGGCAATATGGCAGTATAAATTTCTAGGGTGAATTCTTAGAACGTAAGGAGAATTGTACAAACCAGATTTTAGTAAGGACAGTACGATAACTTATAAGGGTTAATAGTAATGCGTCTAGTAATCTTATAAGGGTTAATAGTAATGCGTATATAGGTTGGTTTGGGTGGAATTCCTACTAATTAATCAAGAGTGGGGGTGTCTGCAATTTTTCCTCGTCGGTGTTTGATGTAATTCGAATTGATGGAATGAGTCTAGTTGTAGACTTTCAACCTCATCTCCCCCAATCCTATATTATATTCCCTTTTCACGGGACAAACTCACCTCAAACGCATCCTCTCCCTTCCTACTTCCCTATCTCCCAACACTACCTCTCCTTATCTAATCTAATCTACTAGTAATATACACGTGTGATGCACATATTAATTTTTTTGTAAAAATTAATGTAAAAACTCTGATTTACACGTGTGATGCATGTCTTGATAAATAGGATTATATACTTTTACAAGTAAATGTGAAGACTATAATGGGAAAGTTAGTGTTGCAGCGTAAGTGGGTAGATTTACAACCCCAACTCTTCCATTATAATAGTTATTATATATTATATTATAGATAGAAGGATAGATAAATAATAATTTACACGTGTAATGCACATTTAATATATTAAAAAAATAAAGTAAAAAATCCAACGTAGTGAGGACTCAAACCTGAGACCTCCTTCATATTAGTTATGCACGTGCAATGGACGCGTTAGTAGATTTACAAATGACACTAAGGCTTCTCCCATTATAATATTAGAGATTAGAGATATTAAGACCCACATCCTTTAGAGCTCGCCTCTTCCCTTCTTATCTCTCTTCAAATAGAAAAAGACACAAGCCCTCATCTCTTGAAAGCCCAACTTCTACCTCCAAGCTAATGTCTTTTTGTTCCCTTCATAACCCAAATACCCAAGCTCATAGTAAAAAGAAGATAACAAGCAGAGAAAGAATTAAAAAGAAGAAAGGGTAGTGAGAGTTGGTAGGAATGAAGAGAGAGAAGAAGAAAACATTCTTAACAAAGAAAGGTGATTTTCTCAAATCTTGCAAATTAGGAAATTATTTTTTATGTGCTACAAAATATTATAGTCTATATATATATATAGGGAAAGCTTCGGTTGTGCACTACCTCTAGTGCACACGGCGTGTGCACTAGGCCTTCAGGCGTTCATATCGACGATCCGAACCGTTCACATTGATCTACACATCTAAATTAGTCTAAATATGTAAAATCAAATCATTTGAAATTCATTTACCCATCCATTGAAGTGTTACAAAATTGTATGGCTGAAAATCATTATTTTTTATAGTCACATGATGGATGGGCAAATGAATTTCAAATGATTTGATTTTACATATTTAGACTAATTTAGATGTGTAGATCAATGTGAACGATTTGGATCGTCGATATGAACGCCCGAAGGCCTAGTGCACACGCCGTGTGCACTAGAGGAGTACACAACCGAAGCTTTCCCTATATATATATATATATATATATATATATATATAGTAATAGAGTTTGATCTGCAACATAATATATATGTAGTAATAGAGTTGACTCATATATTACAAACTAAAACTGAATTTGGACTGATTTCATCTAGTTTTCACCCAATAATTTATAGTTAACTTGTGAAATTTTTAACTTGCAATCAAATTGGTCTTTTAAGCTAGATCGACTATAAGTATAAAGTCTCCACAATGAATTTTATGAATTTTTTAGGTATTTTCTCTCAAAAAAAATATATTCTTGCGGTACCTGATATGCCTTTAAATTTGTATACATTTGTTGGTCAATGATTTTGTTCTAATAGATAGATTTTAAACTTGATTTTTATGATGATGCAAATTAGTCAAATTAAGAGTTAATGATGTATATTTTGAATCTAAAATGAAGTACCTAGTCTTTATATTGAAATACGAGTTTCTTTCACAATTAGATATTATGTATATAATTAAAAAAGATTTTTGAAACCGGCTATGTAAGTTGAGTTTTTGGTTTAGACATATCTAAACTTCTCATACAGCTTTCGTCATTAAAAAAGTTTCAATATTAAATAGAAACCATTTTAAATTAATCTCTTCAAGATTAGTTCCTAACAGCATGAGTCTTACATATTAATTAGAAGCATATCTTTTGTTAAGATAACTCTAATTAAGCATGATCTCATTATATATTTTACTTTTGGCGACGTTTCTAAAACGAGAGAAATAGAGGAATGTAGAGAATGAGTTAAGTAGATATGTAGGCACAACACAAGAAGAAGAGAGCACAAAGATTTAACAGCTCGGTCAAAATCGACCATCATCTACGAGCAAAGATAACGAAATTTCACTAACAATTGGAAAGTACAGTACAAAACACTCTCACTAAAAAGCCTCTTCACAAGAGGCTACTCCTCACATAAAGAAGATAAGAGAAGAAGGAGAAAGATAAGTTTAGAACACACTCAAACTTTTCACAAAAGCTCTCAGCACAATATTATGAACTCTTATATCATGTAGTTCACAACACTTCTCTTGCTTGCTTGCCTCAGCCAATTGCTTTATGGGCCCCAAATCTGGTTGTCATATCATGTGCTTAACCTTAGAAAGAAAAAATGACAAGGTCCACACCCACTGTTAAAATTTCAGCCTTCATCGGTTTCACATTAGCATGTTTTCCATAGTTTCATATTGCCATGTTTTCCATGCATGGAAGCTTCTTCTAGAAATGTGAGGGTTGGCCTTAATTGTATTCAAAGCACAATTAACATTATTATCAAAAAGTATACGTATGATGAATCATGAAGTACATCTTTCTAAAGGGTATCAACGTCCTCGTCATAAATTCATAATCCTCTGAGCCTTCTCCATTAAAATGGGACCCATTATGATTGGAATACAGCTGCCAACCTCGTGTCAATTCCCCACGAACTGATCAGGGCAGCCACAAGCGAGGGGAGCCAAGGTTTAAAATCTCGACATCGGGTTGCCAAAAATTTTGGTATCGGAACCGGTATCTGCCAAATCGGCCGTATCAGAATAGTGTATCAAATTTTTGGTATAAGCTAATTTTCTAGTTTAAAAAAATTATAATTATTAAATTTAATTATTTTTAAACATCAATTAATTAATTAAATATTACAAATTTAATATCTAAGTGAAATAACTGTATATCTCATGCACATTTAATATGTACTATCATAATCTAAGGAGGTGTATAGGCAACCACCCCCAAATGTGTGTGAAACCAACTTGCATTTCCATTGTAATACAAATGTGTGACACCACCTCGTTTCCATTGTATATATGTATATAGCGTGTTATCTTGTAAGTTCTCACAAAAATGCATAGATTTCATGCAACAAAAACCTGCATTGACATTATCTTGCTGCATAAAGGTCATGTAAGTTTCCATCTGCTTGGTTTATTTTCTATTTATTGATTTGTTAACTTTTTTTTCTACTGAATTCTCCTATTTCAAATTTGTTGGATTTGTCGTCCCGGGGTTGGATTGATCCATATTGCATTTAGGCCAATCCCTACTTTGGATCGCTGATACTGATATTTAGAGGATGATCGGGTCATCCTCTCCAAAACCGACCTGGATCAGTCGGATTGGCCGATCCTTTAAACTGTGAGGGGAGTCTCCATGTGAAAGATGTTGGAAGGTCGTAACTGAAACATATGTAATCGTAATTTTCTTTTGGTCATATTATTTAAGCTAATGAATAGGATTATAGGAGAAGGAGACCTATAAATTACCCATGAAAAATAACAGTTCAGAACCTATATCCCAGATCCTTGGGTTGGCAGCATGAATATTTTTACTACATTCAACTTTGTTCAAGGGTCATCTCCTGCATCAAATTAGCCATATCCAACAACTTTATTGCAAATGTCAAAGACTCAGTACATGAATTATTTCTTTATTTTCTTCGGATGATAGGTTTTGATTCTGTATTATATATATTAGCATATAACTTAGAAAGCGAAGATTCATAAGAACTTCATAGTCCTCTCAAATAAAGTATGACTTCGAAATTTCAAATATCCGTAACTAGAACTTCAAAGTCCCTTTCAAATCAAGGTATTAGTTCTAAATTTCTAAGGCTAATCTACAAGGCGTACATAGGTCACTAGAATGGAATGCCCGCAATAACAAAAAATTAGCAGGTTGAAGATAATATTGTGCAATTCATGGCTACATGATAGATAGAAACCAACTTGAGCATAGTACCTCAAATCCCAGATCTTAACAGTGCCATCTTCTGAACCAGAATACATCCAATTGCCATCGCACTGAAATCCAACTGCCATTACATTGCTTGTATGTGTATCATAGCTCAAAACCTGAGAGGATATGATAGAACATAAGACAATTGAAAGCAGAAAAGACAATATTGTAGTGCAAGTGTATGTGAAAGATCATTCCAAAATTACATACCGGGTGGGGGCTATTTGAGTTGACATCAAAAAGTCGGATCTGAGGGTTCCCAGCTGCAGCCAGGTATCGCTTGTCAGGGGTTATTTCAAGGCGATTAACTTGCTGTAGTCGAAATAGGAGAAATGTTACACTTATGGAGTTATCAAACTAATGATATAGCATTCTACTTAACGTGTTCCAATCTCACCATATAGAATTTCTTTAAAATTAAAGAGCCAACGCATAAATGGAGATGTGAATTGACTTTAAATGCAAGGAAGGCTTGATTTGAACAAAAAAGTGATGACTAAAAATTATTGTAAGCATCAGCATACTGAAGAAGTGTTTTGGCTTAATATTTACTAGAGTAAAACACTTTTTCAAGTAATAACAAAAAAAATAAATAAAAGCACCTCATGAGGAATGTTATCACATCAAGTGCCTTACTATATAGAGGCGCCTAGCAAGAATGCCTCCTTATGACTTATACTAATCTGTCTACTACTATATCAAACCCATATACAATAGCACTATAAATACACTTATAACTATGTCATAAAGTACTACACTCAACTCACACATAACTACTTAGAGAAAATGTAAACCTCAGTTTTGGAGAAGTGTTTTACGTCAAAGACGATTTTTACTCAAATTTTAGAATTCAAAAGCCTGATTAGAATTCAAAAGGTGCTACTGAGTTCTCCAAAAGCAATAGAAAACATAACCTAAGTCAAATTCCAATGAGAAAAAAATTTGTAAGACACTTAAATATAAAAACAAATACTGATATAAATTTCGAAAAGCTTAGTTTCATTTTGAACATGGAAGACCTTCTGTGTCCAATGGCAGCATAAGGCACCTTATCTGGAGCTGAGGGAAAAAATTAACTCAATTCCATTGATGATATTCTGCAGAAATTCATTGATTTCGAGCGAGCGGGGTCACATAAAAGCATAAGAGAGAAAGAGGTCTACGGGAACTAGGATAAAAAGATGACTCATTATTCAAAGAGAATAATCTTTTTACCTGTGTTTTGGTGTTGATATGGATAAACTTGTGAAGAGCATACTTGTAATTGATTACCTCATTACAATAGACACACCTCACTAAATCATAGCAATGTAACAAAAGACATAAAAGCGGAAGGTTCTTCTACCTACGCAAGCAATAACACGATCACATAAAAGTATAATGAGAGTTGACAAAGTCCACTCATGAAAGTTGTCAGGCTATAAGCATCAGAGCAATCCATTTTATAAAACAACTGTAAAAAAACAAGTAAAGCTAAAACATATCCAACCGAAAACCGTATCAGAACATATGTATCACCTTTCTCTGGATTATTTTGAACTTGCAATGACAAAAATGAGTTTATCATAGTCAAAATTTTCATTCAGTAGGATCCCAATATGTGATTTAAAGGATTGATGTCACATTGACAAACTAACAAACATGAAACTCTTGCAACCACTTATTAGATAGGTGTGAATTCAAGTGCTTCTCAGACTACCCAACTTGGTGGAATAAGGCTCAGACAACGATGACGAAGATGAAAATAAAATGAATCGCAATAAAACCCAATGAAAGGGGAAGCCATATATATTACATCACCCGACAAAGTTTTCAAATTAAGTTATTTTTTCTTTTAATCAAATGACATCTCGTTATCGACAATACCTGCACTCTATCAATCAAATGAAGAAATTGAGATTTACAAAACAAGAAAAAGGAAAAAGGGGATTACCGAATCGGGGTATTGAAGAGTGCGGTAGCAGCGGCCGCTCTTGGCCTCCCAAAACCTGATGGTATGATCATACCCAGCCGTTGCAAGAATCACTGATGGTTGTTGGCTCATCCTTCTTCCCTACCTAATTAACCAACCATTCACTCGCATATTAGATCAACAATAGCGAGTGATCAAGCCCTAAATCAAACACAGTGCTAATATAGTGAAGGCATAAAAATCCCTCACAAATTTTATATTTTCCACAAAGGCCCCACATCCGCATTTGCCTAAAAGTAACAATTTGGTTTCTTTGCAAAAAATGTCCCTTTATTAAGTTTTATTTATTTATTGCTAAACAATAAACAAAAACAAGACTCCAAACTACTCATGCACGCACGAGACACCCCTTGCATCCTCCTTAAGGACAGTAAGAAGATCACCATCAGAAATAGTAACCCACAAAAAATCTTGATCAGCTGTCTTTCTCTGTGACTGTATCCGTACTCAAATTAGCTTCGTGAAACACATGATGAATGTCCACTATAGAGAGACCTTCCAACATGTGCTTTATATCATGGAAGATAGGATCTAAAGCCAAGCTTCCCTTCGTTTCATTGATAACAAAGCTAGAGTCCCCTTCAATAGCAAAGGAACTCTCATGCCCAATAATATGGATGGATTTGAAAGTTGCCCAAAGAGCTCGACGTTTAGCAACATTTATCGATTTTGTCGCGATTGGATCCAAGTTTTCAAAGGCCATAAGGACTGTGGGTGAGTGGGTGGGTTGTTTTTTTTTTTTTGATGGGTCATCAGAGGTGTAAGGCTCGGCTATTGGGGCTAAGCTGATCCACTCTTCCAGCTGATTGAGATCGATGGAGGGGGTGAGGCCTCAGCGCCGAGCAAGGTACATAGGGGCCTCTTGCGTGGACAACAAATTGTCGAGCTTGCAATTGTTGGGTCAGTTGTAAGATTTGTTCTTGGAGTTGCTGATTAACATCTACCAATCCCGAATCCACTGGGGATCTGGGATGTTAACAACGGCCTTTGAGAAATAGGGTTGGGGTTAGGATGCTTTTGGATCAGATACAGATTGGATATTGGCTATACCAACATCCGTATCCGCACACAAAAAATGGATTCAGATTCGGATAGATACGGATATAATTACGGATATGGATATGACTCAGAAGAAGAAAAAAAATCATATTTTTATTCGCAAAATTCAAATAAGGATGCGAAACGGATGCGGTCTACCAAATAACGGATAAGAATCCAGACATCAAACAACAAGATAAGCTTAGAGTTGAGTTGTAGTGCATTACAATTTTGTGTGGTGCACTACATATTGTATTTTGTATGTTATGCTTATTAGGTTGAATCCATACCATCATTGTACGATTTAGCGATCGTTTGCATTGCGATCGTTTGCATTGACACTCTGTCTCTTTGTTTGTTTTTTTAAAAAGGATTGTTTTGTTTTGTTTCGTTTTGTTTTTATAGAAGAAATACCTATTTTAAGTGTTATTTTGTAAAAGGAAGATTTTGGGATATAAAAAAAAATTGTTTTAATCAAGATAGGATCTTTTGTGTTGTAAAATAGAGATAGGGTTTTTTAATACAAAAGGTTGATTACTTTGGAAATTGGTTGATTGGGTATTTTGAGAAAAAATTTGATCTTTTGGGGAAAAGACCAAGTTTTGTATTGTCCAAAAGGAATTGGGGCTTATGGCATTAAAAAGGAATTGTTTCTATTGATAAAGATGGTATTTTTAGTAAAATTAAGATCTTACAAAAAGGGTATTGTTTTTGTAGGAAATATTGGTTCTTTTTATTTCAAAAATATGAGATGAGTTTAATTGGTAATGACCAATCAAACATTTACGAGTTTAAGCAAGTTTTATTTGTGGGTAAGAATCGGGGTTTTATTCCATGGAAGAGGAAATAAAACGATCAATCCATTTTAACGATTAACTATATGTTCAATCAATTCTAAGATACATAAGCATTGATTTACACAAAATTCTACATTACCACGCATGGATCGATCATATATTTCTATTTTTTAATAAATCAAATCAGGAAAGATCGTTTTTTTGGTTATTAGCATGCATATATTACTGGAAAATCACTAAAAAGTGGATGAACATAGAAGGGACATACTGATCATCTTCTCCATCATAAGCGGTCAACAAACCCATGACCAACATAGTTTAAGAACTCAAAAGTTTTCAATCCAAACTAGAATTTCTATCACACATCACATGATTTAAACAACTATTATTAATCCCAATCAATTCAAAATCAATGGCATAAATATTTCACGTTTCAACTTCTCAACAATCCAAGTAATAAAAGTAAGTATATGATCTTAGGTACAAATAAAGAAATAAAGATAGGGGATGAAGGACCGATACCAACAGGGTCGGATTCGGGTTCGGATGGCCGGCGACAGCAAAGGAAGCGGCGACGACAGCGAGCGGTGAGGGCAGCAGCAGCAGACAGCGTCGGGTCGGGTTCGGTGACGCGCGGATCGAGGCAGGAGGGGCTGGCGGCTGCTGCTGTCTCCTCCTCTCTCTCTCTTTTTGGCCGGAATTGATATAGATTGAAGTTAGGGTTCTGGGTTTGAACAGAGCCTGTATAATTGACAGTAATAAGTGCTAAACTACTAATTATTTTTTTTTGATGATATCTACTAATTATTTAAGTTAAAATATACTTAATTTATAAATCTCTAATCTCTAATCTCTGGTCTCTAATCTCTAATCTCTGTTCGCTAATAATAATAATAATAATATAATATAATATTAATTAATCTCTAATCTCTAATAATAATAATCTCTATTCTCTAATATTATAATGGGAAAAGGCCGGTAGTGTTCTTCTTCTCCTCTTATAAGCAATTTACTTCTTATAAGAGGTGGTCCACCTCATTTCCATAATTTTTAGCGTTCTTTTTTTACCTTTTATAAGCAACTTTCCTCAAAATCGCTTATAAGCCTAAATGGCTTCTGGTAGCCACTTTCAAATTCTTATAAGCCTTCTATCACTTAAAAAGTCTATATTAGAGCATCTGTAGTCGTTTGCTATATATCGATAATATCGATATTTGGGTTAAAAAGCAGCTGCAGTCGTTTGCTATATATCGATATTATCGATAAATCGCTACAGTAGATTGCTATAAATGAGAATCGATATAGCATTTATCGATATCTGAGGGACGGCGTTCGAAGAGCCGTCCCACTAAAAAAAATTATTATTATAAGCGTCGGACGGCACTTCAAGTGCCGTCCGTTTGAAAAAATTATAATTTAGCTGATAAAAGCCTTTTTTCCCGGACGGCACTTGATGTGCCGTCCCGTCCGTCGACCTTTAATAAACTGCTGCTAAGTAAAGATAATTAGGGTCGATATGTAATTATTAGCTACTATTAAGTATAGGATAGTACAGATATGTAATTATTAGCTATTAAGTATAGCTATTAAGTATCCATCCAGGTGCTTAGTGTCGGACGGCACTTCATGTGCCGTCCTAGACATGCTGTTGACATTTTTTTTTTTTTTCAAAACATTTTCTTTTTTTTTAAGTGTGGGTTATTAAGTGTGCGTTAGGATTCCGCTGCAGTTTTTTTTTATTTTTTATTTTTTTTTAAACGGACGGCACTTCATGTGCCGTCCGACGATTCCGCGCCAAATTTTGCTTTTTCGCCCCTCCGACGGCACATCAAATGCCGTCGCTTAATATTAAATGATTGATTGCTATAATATAGCTTTCGAAGAGTGCAGCGAAATCCAAATTTCTATTTCTATATATCGATATATGGATAATTTTAACTTTAACGACTACAGATGCTCTTACCCCCAAGTATAAATAGAGAAATTATATAATAAGGGCAAAAATGTGTAAAAGTAGAGAAAATGCTCTTGTGAGAGGTGAAAAGGAACAGAAATCTCTTATAAGAGATTCTTATAAGAGGTTATTTTTATATAAAAAGAACACCTCAAAAAGAGGCTCTTACTGTAAACCTATGAGAGGCAAAAAAAAGAACAGTACCTTAGTGTCATTTGTCATTTTTTCATTCTACCAACATGTGCAACTCACGTACATAACTAACATAAAGGAGGTTTCGGTTCAAATCCTCCCTACGTCAGAGTTTTTATCTTAATTTTTCTCTAATCTCTAATCTCTAATAATATCTCTAATATTATAATGGGAGAAGGCCTTAGTGTCATTTGTAAATTTGTAAATCTACCAACGCGTGCATTACACGTGCATAACTAATTTGAATGATGTCTCAGGTTCGAGTCCTCACAACGTCAATTTTTTTACTTTAATTTAAATATATTAAATGTGCTCCAACTCTTCCATTGTAGTCTTCACATTTTACTTTTAAAAGTATATAATCATATTTATTAAGATATGCATCACACGTGTAAATCAGAGTTCTTACTTTAAATTTTTATAAAAAAATTAATATGTGCATCGCACGTGTTTAATAATAATAATAATAATAATAATAATAATAATAATAATGGAAAAGGCCTTAGTGTCATTTGTCATTTTGTCATTCTACCAACATGTGCAACGCACGTACATAACTAACATAAAGGAGGTTTCCGGTTCAAATCCTTCCTACGTCATAGTTTTTATTTTAATTTTTCTCTAATCTTTAATCTCTAATTCTCTAATCTCTAATCTCTAATATTATAATGGGAAAAGGCCTTAGTGTCATTTGTCATTTTGTCATTTTACCAACATGTGCAACGCACGTACATAACTAACATAAAGGATGTTTCCGGTTCAAATCCTCCCTACGTCAGAGTTTTTATTTTAATTTTTCTCTAATATTATAATGGGAAAAGGCTCTAGTGTCATTTGTCATTTTGTCATTCTACCAACATGTGCAACACACGTACATAACTAACATAAAGGAGGTTTCCGGTTCAAATCCTCCCTACGTCAGAGTTTTTATTTTAATTTTTCTCTAATATTATAATGGGAAAAGGCCTTAGTGTCATTTGTCATTTTGTCATTCTACCAACATGTGCAATGCACGTACATAACTAACATAAAGGAGGTTTCTGGTTCAAATCCTCCCTACGTCAAAGTTTTTATTTTAATTTTTTGAAATTATTAAAACGTGCATCGCACGTGTAAATTACTAGTAATATAATATTATAATGGAAGAAGGCCTTAGTGTCATTTGTCATTTTGTCATTCTACCAACATGTGCAACGCACGTACATAACTAATATAAAGGAGGTTTCTAGTTCAAATCCTCCTTATGTCAGAGTTTTTTTTTAAATTTTTTGAAATTATTAAAACGTGCATCGCACGTGTAAATCACTAGTAATTAATTAATCTCTAATCTCTAATCTCTAATATTATAATGGGAGAAGGCCTTAGTGTCATTTGTCATTTTGTCATTCTACCAACATGTGCAATGCACGTACATTACTAATATAAAGGAGGTTTCCAGTTCAAATCCTCCCTACGTCAGAGTTTTTATTTTTATTTTTTGAAATTATCTCTAATATTATAATGGGAGAAGGCCTTAGTGTCATTTGTCATTTTGTCATTCTACTAACATGTGCAATGCACGTACATAACTAATATAAAGAAGGTTTCCAGTTCAAATCCTCCTTATGCCAGAGTTTTTATTTTTATTTTTCGAAATTATTAAAACGTGCATCGCATGTGTAAATTACTAGTAGTTAATTAATCTCTATTACTATAATGGGAGAAGGTCTTAGTGTAATTTGTCAATCTACCAACCCGTTCAACGTACGTACAACCAAAATCCTTTATATAAACTCATCAAATACGTAAACTACCCATACAAACTCCCTCTCTCTCTCAAAAAACAAGACGACTGTTCCTCTCCCTCTTTCTCAAAACCCACGCACCATTTCTTCGCCCTGCCGTATAAGTTTTTACTTTTAAAAATATATATTTATTAAAACGTGCATTGCACGTGTAAATTACTAGTTATATTATGATGGAAGAATGCCTTAGTGTCATTTGTGAATCTATCAACGCGTGCATTACACGTGCATAACTAATATGAAGGAGGTCTCAGGTTTGAGTCCTCACTACGTCAAATTTTTTACTTTAATTTTTTTAATATATTAAATGTGCATCACACGCATTAAATTACTATCTATCTATCTATCTATAATATAATATATAACCTATCTATATTATAATGGAAGAGTTGAAGTTGTAAATCTACCTACTCACGTGCAACTCCAACTCTCCCATTATAGTCTTCGATTTACTTTTAAAAATATATAATCATATTTATTAAGACATACATCGTACGTGTAAATCAGAATTTTTACTTAATTTTTTAAAAAATAATACGTGCATTGCACGTGTATATTACTAATATATATA
The DNA here is from genome assembly GCA_017893485.1 of Hemerocallis citrina. NCBI lineage: Eukaryota > Viridiplantae > Streptophyta > Magnoliopsida > Asparagales > Asphodelaceae > Hemerocallis > Hemerocallis citrina. Next base: position 396,261,548 of record CM030359.1, read on the forward strand.
GAGAGAGAGAGCGCAATATATACACTAGTATAATGTACGTGCGATGCACGTATAAAAAATAAAGTCATTAAATAAATGAATATATATCAAATAAGAAAAAAAATCTCTAATATTATAATGGGAGAGTTGGGGTTGTCATTTGTAGACAACCTGTAATTTTTAGACATAAATTCAACTATCTAATCCCAACCATTCATTTTTAAGTGGGAGTTATATTAACCATTCATTTACTTAACTGTTGTTAGTTACCATAATACCCACAAAGTTTAAATTTATTTATGACATAATTATTTACAAAAGTGTCACTCATAAAATAAGTTTTTGCAATTAGGGATAATTTGTGAAGAGTATGTAATGAGTAAAAGGAGGTCTCAGGTTCAATGCCAGATTACGTCTTATTATTTACTATATATAATTTTTTTAAATAATTTGAGTGTGCATTGCACGTGCAAATTACTATCTATATTATAATGGGAGAGTTGGGGTTGTAATTTGTCAACAAACCAACCCATGCGTTGCACGTGCAACTCCAACTCTCCTTTTTTTACTTAAATTTTTTTAATTGACACGTGAAACGGTTACACTAGGCCCTGGTGCTTACTCCAAGATCCAGGTGGCATTCGGAACTACCAATTGTTTGATTAGCTGCAACTGCATTTATAGTTGCCAAAAAGTTCCAATTGCTTATGCTTTCATTTGAATGTCAATGACTTGTAACTTTTTTGCGGCATGATTTAAGAAATCATCAAAAAACTGCACGAGAAAACAACCCTCTGGTTTGTCTTTTTGTTTGTTCTTACTAACGAAGCAACTTGAGTTGCAACCTTTTTACAACCACCTCCAATTTCACCAATTCTCTCACCACTACCACCAGCTCAAGTAATTGTTATTGTTCGAGTTCAACTATAGGGTAAGTCGAGGCAGTGACGGAGAGCGGGGGGGGGGGGGGGGGGGGGGGCACTGCATCCAGCCTCCCTCCAAATTTACAAAGAGCACCCGAGATCTATATACAAATCTGCAATTCATCTCTGTCCCCCTTTAATTTACTTAAATAAATAAAACTGAAAAGAAAAAAAAGAAACAAAACTGTTCACAAACACTTTTTCGGTTCTTTTCTTTTACATGAGCTACAACCCAAAATAAAAAGGAGGAAAATTCCAAAACCTAGTTTCAATTTGAAATTGATTCTTCCGAATTCAATCAACCTTTCTTACTTTAAGCCACTGAGAAGAAAAAACTCCTAAAAATCATACTCTTTATCTAGTCATCTTCTTTCTCGACGAAGTTTTTTGGAATTTTAGATGCCCTAATCTTCCAATCAAGAAAAGACAAGGCGACAATCTCGATGGTGAGGCGACAATCTCGATGATCACCAGTAAGTTTATTTCTCTATGTGTAACACCCCGCAAAATTGAACTATGATAATTTTGCCCCAGCATGTGTTATATATGTGTATTTTATACCGTTACAGATAATATACGTAATATTATATTTTTTGTATTTCTATTTATTTAAATATTGTTCTGACCTTTCGAATTCAACTTTGATCTTTCATTTGAATCCAATCCCGATTTTTCTGATTCATTCAAAAGACTGTTGATTTATCGTATTATTGAATATCCAACTTTGCTAAAATTCTTGACCTTGCACTGAGAATTTGACCTAGTTCTCTTCTTTGAAATTGAGAAACTTTATACATGAAAATCGTATCCCATCGAGTCTGCAATCCAGAACATCTTGCGGTTTCTCAATCCCATTTATAGGTTGTAAGTTGTCTTAAAACTAAGTTATTCCTTAATCCTGCTCCTAATCCTAATTAATTTCTCTAATTCTAATTCAATAACTCTTACGGTAATACCCACCTCCCCTAACCTATGCCTCCACCTCCTCCTACAAACTCCAACCCTCGTCTCCTTCTATCTTTTTATCCCTCTCTATGTGACTTTCTCTTCCCCTATATATGACTTTCCTAAAACCTAAATCCACATGCATTTCATGCAGCGCCCTCCTTCGAATTTTTTCCCAAAATGACCCTCTTTTTGAAAGTTTTTCCAGAACTGCCCTGTTTTTTTTTTAAATTTCCTAAACAACCCACTCGCTTTTTGAAAAAGCGAGTTTGGTTAAAAATAACTCGCTTTTTCAGAAAGCGAGTGTTAAAATTTTAATTTTCGAAAGGTTAGACTCGCTTTTTGAAAAAGCGAGTTATTTTTAACTAAACTCGCTTTTTCAAAAAGCACGCTTGGTTATTTTGGCAAATATTTTCGAAAGTGGGTCAGCTTGGTAAATACTTTTAGAAAGTGAGTTAGTTTGATAAATAATTTCTGCAAGTGGGTTAGTTTGATAATAAGTTCTTTCTATATCACATTGTCACTTCATCTTCTTTAGACTACTATATATGAAATCGTTTCTTTAGACTACTATATATAAAATCGTTTGTCAGGACTTTCTATATCACATTGTCACTTCATCTTCTTTGGTCATGATTTTATAAAGTTAGTAACTGTTTAACAGTAGTCGAGAATATACATAACTTGACATTATTTCAGTATACACATAATTGATGTGTTTTAAGTTGTTGAGAATGAGCCCATAGATACTTTCAATCTCCAGTATACAAATAATTGGCTTTTGACCTATCAATCATATGCGCTGAGTTCTTGTGCCAAATGTCTCACACTCACTTTCTGAAAAAGCGAGGGTGGTTAAAAGGGTCCATAATTTTTTTTATATATTTCACATTGGCAAAAATGATTAAGTTACCCCTTCCTTCATATAACCAGATTATCACCTTAGGGATAAAAGGGTCATGCGGTAGTGATAAAAGAGATATAACCAGATTATCCATTTTATCACCTTAGGGATAAAAGGGATAAAAGGGTCATATGCGCTGGGTTCTTGCGCCAAAAATTTTTCTATTAAAAGGGTGGTTGTAACTTCGTCCATGGCTGCTGTTTTACATAATGGTGGACCACAAAAGCCTGACGTGGTAATTGATGAGACATGATTCTCTAGTTCTGAATATTATCAGCAGACTAAGGTTTGCTCATAATATATTGTTTTGTATTTCTTGCACTTATTTGTAGGAGCATCAACATATGCCAATTCAGTATTTGGGTGGATAAATGTTAAAATTGTTGTCGAGGCTCATATCTGTTAACCATTGGATCTGATTTCTAAGATCGTGACCTAATGGTGAACTATTTTGGTTGATAGGTGTGCTGATGAAAAAGAGATGAGGTTTTAACCACCCTTGCTTTTTCAGAAAGCGAGTGTGAGACTTTTGGCGCATAAACTCAACGCATATGATTGATAGGTCAAAAGCCAATTATTTTTATACCGGAGATTGAGAGTATCTATGGGCTCATTCTCTACAACTTAAAACACATCAATTATGTGTATACTGAAATAATGTCAAGTTATGTATATTCTCGACTACTGCTAAACAGATGTTAACTTTACAAAATCATGATCAAAGAAGATAAAGTGACAATGTGATATAAAAAGTCTTGACAAACGATTTCATATATAGTAGTCTAAAGAAGATGAAGTGACAATGTGATATAGAAAGAACTTATTATCAAACTGACCCACTTTCTGAAATTATTTACCAAACTAACTCACTTTCTAAAAGTATTTACCAAGCGGACCCACTTTCGAAAATATTTACCAAAATAACCTAGCGTGCTTTTTGAAAAAGCGCGTTTGGTTAAAAATAACTCGCTTTTTTCAAAAACAGAGTCTAACCTTTCGAAAATTAAAAGTTTAACACTCGCTTTCTGAAAAAGCGAGTGATGCGGTTTGTTTTTGGTCGCAGTGTGGATGCACCAGGTGTGAGTTCGGACTCAATTTGTAATGAGGAAAGAGTGCGGCACGGGACGACGAGCGGGAGGTTCGTTTCGGCGCTTGAGGATCGGCTCGGATTGCCTCGCCTCGAGTACTTGCAGACGGTCCTGAAACACCGGGGTTTATCCCGGCGACGGACCCTCCGACGATCTAGTCAGTCTCTGTGAGAGAGTAGCAATAACTAGGGAAATTTGGGTGGCAAAAGATTGATTACCTGAAAAGGTGGGTGAGGGTCTGGTATTTATAGGGAATTCCAACCGGGTTTGGATCACTTGGGGGCCGGGTCTGAGCCCGAAAGTCCATGGGCCTGACGTGGCAGTGCCAAGAGTGGTATAGGGCTGACGTGGCAAAGCCCTATGTGGTATTTGGAGCTGACATGGCTGAACATGGGGCTCCTGTGCCTCTGGGGGGAATCGGATGGCCTAGGTTGTGCCAGGTCATTCTCATTCCTCGCCAGACTAGGCGGACGGCCCGCGGGGCTGTCGCGGATCGGAGGCCGAGGGCCATCGTGGCTCGTCGGATACGAGGAGACCAGTTCTGTGGGGGTGAACTTGTGGTTCGGCGCCGACCCTGTAGTGGTTCGAAGCCGAGCCAGATTGTTGTTTTTCCCATTTTTGAGCGAGAGCTGTCCTGGGCCCTGGTTGGGCCCCAGGCCATTTTTACCCTACCACACAAGCCCCCCACTCCTGCGGGGGTGTGGGAGCTAGCCGTGGAGGAGTGTTTATGGTTGTGGAAATGGGATGGCGAATCGCTGGGCCTTCATGAGGGGGCTGCCCTGATGTTAGAACGAACCTCGAGCTGGCGAGGGTTTATGGGCCGGCAAGGGTGATGGCGAGCTGTTGAGACTTCCTAAGAAGATTACCCTGGTGCTAGACCGGACCTCGAGCTGGCGAGGGATTATGGGTCGGCAAGGGTGATAGCGAGCCGTTGAGTCTTCCTGAGAAGAGTACCCTGGTGCCGAACCGGATCTCGAGCTGGCGAGGGATTATGGGTCAGCAAAGGTGATGGCGAGCCGTTGAGTCTTCCTGAGAAAAGTACCCTGGTGCTGGACCGGACCTCGAGCTGGCGAGGGATTATGGGTCGGGAAGGGTGATGGCGAGCCGTTGAGTCTTCCGGAGAAGACTACCCTGGTGCTAGACCGAACCTCGAGCTTTCGAGGGATTATGGGTAGGCAAGAGTGATGGCGAGCCGTTGAGCCTTCCTGAGAAGACTACCCTGGTGCTAGACCGAACCTCGAGCTTTCGAGGGATTATGGGTCGGCAAGGGTGATGGCGAGCCGTTGAGCCTTCCTGAGAAGACTACTCTGGTGCTAGACCGAACCTCAAGCTTTCGAGGGATTATGGGTCGGCAAGGGTGATGGCGAGCCGTTGAGTCTTCTTGAGAAGACTACCCTGGTGCTAGACCGAACCTCGAGCTTTCGAGGGATTATGGGTCGGCAAGAGTGATGGCAAGCCGTTGAGTCTTCCGGAGAAGACTACCCTGGTGCTAGACCGAACCTCGAGCTTTCGAGGGATTATGGGTCGGCAAGGGTGATGGCGAGCCGTTAAGCCTTCCTGAGAAGACTACCCTGGTGCTAGACCGAACCTCGAGCTTTCGAGGGATTATGGGTCGGCAAGGGTGATGGCGAGCCGTTGAGTCTTCCTGGGAAGACTACCCTGGTGCCAGACCGGACCTCGAGCTTTCGAGGGATTATGGGTCGGCAAGGGTGATGGCGAGCCGTTGAGTCTTCCTGAGAAGACTACCCTGGTGCCAGACCGGACCTTGAGCTGGCGAGGGATTATGGGTCGGCAAGGGTGATGGTGAGCCGTGGTGCCTTAGAAGGTTTGAGCGGGGTGGTCTGCCGTCTTTGCGGAGCATTGAAGGCGCTCCGGGATCTGTGCAATGTTCCAATTTCCTAGGGGCATTAATGGCGCCGCCTAATAAATGCATGGCGCATGAGCTTCCGTCAATTGGCTTTCCCAATGTCATAATGGCCGGTCTATGGGGGGAAGCTATAAGTACCCCTCCCCCCACAGCGGGTTTGATCACAGCAAGGGTGGTCCATTGGCCATCAGAGGTGTCTGCTTCGGCGGACGTCTGCCCAGTCTAGCGAGGAATGAGAATGACCTGGCACAACCTAGGCCATCCGATTCCCCCCAGAGGCACAGGAGCCCCATGATCAGCCATGTCAGCTCCAAATACCACCTAGGGCTTTGCCACGTCAGCCCTATACCACTCTTGGCACTGCCACGTCAGGCCCATGGACTTTCGGGTTCAGACCCGGCCCCCAAGCGGATCCAAACCCGGTTGGAATTCCCTATAAATACCAGACCCTCACCCACCTTTTCAGGTAATCAATCTTTTGCCACCCAAATTTTCCTAGTTATTGCTACTCTCTCACAGAGACTGACTAGATCGTCGGAGGGTCCGCCGCCGGGATAAACCCCGGTGTTTCAGGACTGTCTGCAGGTACTCGAGGCGAGGCAATCCGAGCCGATCCTCAAGCGCCGAAGCGAACCTCCCGCTCGTCGTCCCGTGCCGCACTCTTCCCTCATTACAAATTGAGTCTGAACTCACACCTGGTGCATCCACACTGCGACCAAAAACAAACCGCATCAGGTTGGCGCCGTCTGTGGGAAACTTTATCCGGTACGGACGTGAGTCATCGTGTAGGTTGGGCCAGGTCATTCTCATTCCTCGCCAGACTGGGCTGTCGCGGATCGGAGGCCGAGGGCCATCGTGGCTCGTCGGATACGAGGAGACTAGTTCTGTAGGGGTGAACTTGCGGTTCGACGCCGACCCTGTAGTGGTTCGAAGCTGAGCCAGATTGTTGTTTTTTCCATTTTTGAGTGAGAGCTGTCCTGGGCCCTGGTTGGGCCCCAGGCCAATTTTACCCTACCACAGTATATACATATATATATATCATTTATATATGAGGCTTCTTCCGTTGCAAACGCTACTGTAGTAGTTGCGAACGTGCGAACCACTTAACCCATCATCCACAATGACGGGTTAAGGCAAAACACATAACCCGTCATTGGTGATGACGAGTTATGTGTTTTGCCTTAACCCGTTATTCCCAATGACGGGTTAAGTGGTGTGCACGAGTTCGCACGACATTTGTGTTTGCAATGGAAGATAGCCCTTTATATATATACATATATATATCTATATAATAAAACTCATTCAATCCCCCTAAAATCAAAGGCCTAGATCTAACTACACAAAATACATTTTTTCCCCAAAAGTCCCCCCCCCAAACAACTCCTTTATTTATTTAATTCTCTCTCTCTCTCTCACTCACTCTCTCTCTCTTTATATATATATATATATATATATATATATATATATATATATATATATATATATATATATATATATATATATATATATATATATATATATATATATATATATATATATATATTGTTACCGTTGGATCTGGTGTGGGGGTAAACAGATGAGATTTGTGAGTTCGTGGAAAAACCTGAACAGCGGATCCACTCCTGTTGATTCATGCCGCTAACCTGCAAGGAAGTGCGATACACCGGGGTTGATTCCGGCGACGCACCCTCCGACGCTCTTGTCAGTAACCAGTGATGATTAAGAAAGAGCTTAAGCTGGAAAAAGTGTGATTACCTGGTCACAGTGGTAGGCGGGGGGTATTTATAGTCGCCATGAGAGTGATTAGGGACCTGATTTTCTGTGTAACTGTTAGGAGTAAAATCCTCACAATTTGTTTAGGAAACTGACCTCTGATTCCCGGTGAGAGGATAACTGCAAATCAGGCCCGTTGATTTAGTCAAATCAGTGACCCTGATTTCCTCTTGCTGGTCTGGGTCTGTATCGGGTCGGGACCCGTACCCAGTTGGAGTGGATCCGTTTGTGGGTTATTGGATCTGTGAGAAGGAGACCCAGTACCCGTTTCGGACCCATTTGCATGTGAAATTACCGTTTTACCCCTGAGCTTCAAGATTCGTGCCCAATCTGGGCGGTTCCGATTTAACCCCATTTTTAGCCATATCACGAGCCCCCCACTCCTAAAGACTGAGTGTGATCAGCCTTTGAGGAGTAGTTTAACTGTTTCAGTGGCTAGTGGAGTTGTATCGGAGTCTGAATGGAGGGTTTTGAATCTCGAAGGGTGTAGTGAGGTGATTTTTGAAGCCGTAAGCTGTTCTGAAGCCTTGTTGAATATTCGACGGTTTTTATCTATTTTTTCGGATTATTTATTTAATTTTGCAAGGTGTTAACCAATCGTTCGGGGGCCTTAACAGTACATTATAGGCAATAATTGTTCGTTCATGGGCTCAAAAATACTTTCCCGAATTTATAATCATTTTCTAGAATTTTTAGTTAATTTTCCCGAATTTTTAGCATTTTTTTCACAATTTTTAAATAAATAAAACGATAAAAATTGATTTTTAAATACCTATTTATGGCGTGGCGCAATCTGGACCCTTGATCAGCACCGAGCGCGATTTTCTGGGCGATCAGACGATCCCTATTCCTCGGCAGATAGTTTTTCCATTAACGAGGGTCGGTTCCTCGGCTCCTCGGCTCGACAGTTCGGCCAACGGCTCGGAATCTGCCGAGGTACGTGGCGTCATCTAGGTCGTCCATCTCAGCGCGGATCCCCAAAAAATGCTATCTTGTCGTTTAGTGAACGTGGCAAGATCTAAACCGTTCATCATGACGAGTGCGCTTTTTGACAAGATCTAACGGCTGACATGGGTCGGCGGGTTTTTTCGCCATATACGAGGGTCGGTTCCTCGTCCTCTCGGCTCGGCACACGTAGTTCGGAATCTGCCGAAGTACGTGGCGTGATCCTGGGCGTCCATCATGACGAGCGTGTTTTTTGACAAGATCCAACGGCTGAGGTTGGTCGGCTGGTTTTTTTTTCTACATTCGAGGGTCGGTCCCTCGTCCCCTCTGCTCGGCAGGTCGGCACACGTAGTTCGGAATCAGCCGAAGTACGTGGCGTGATCCTGGGCGTCCATCTCAGCGCGGATCCCCAAAAAATACTATCTTGTCTTTTAGTGGTCGTGGCGAGATCTGAGCCGTCCATCATGACGAGCGCGCTTTTTGACAAGATCCAACGGCTGAGGATGGTCGGCAGGTTTTTTCGCCATATACGAGGGTCGGTTCCTCGTCCCCTCAGTTCGGAGGTTCGGTGTCGTCAGCCGAGGTATGGAGTTGGATGTTTTGAGGAGTCTCGGTTTTGAAGAGGTGTCACCTTCCGGCCCAGTAGCTCGGCTGCTTGGCCAAGCTGTTCGGTAGCTCGGTTAAGCAGGCCAGTGGCAGGTAGTTCGGAAGGTACACGTGGTCAGATCTGGTGCGTCCATCATTGCGTGGATCACGAGGATAGGGTTCAGATCTCGAGAAAACGTTATCTTGTCGTTTTGTGGGCGTGGCGCAATCTGAACCGCCCATTAAGTTTTGACACGAATTTTGAAGAGATCCAACGGTGATTTCACCCCGGAAGGATTTTTCTCCATATACGAGGGTCGGTTCCTCGTCCCCTTGGTTCGGAGGCTTCGTGCCTTTGGCCGAGGTATGGAGACTCGGTAACTCGGAGCTGCTTTGAAGAGACTCAGTAGCTCGGTGGCCCAGCCAAACTGTTCGATAGCCCGGTTAAGCACACCGGTGGCCGAGTTGTGGACTTGGTGATTTGAAGATCCTCTGTTGTTGAAACTGAAACGTCGCGATACTCCGCTTTGGCGCTTTGGCTTCTTATGGGCTTTTTAGATTCCCAAGGCAGCCCAAACGTCGCTTTTGGGGTTATAAAAGTTCACTCATCCACCCCCAAGCTCATTTCTCACTTTTCACTCCAAGATTTCACTTTTACTCTGTGCTCTCTGCTAGCGGCGATCTTTGCTCCAAGGTGGTTGCGCTAGTTGTCGCGTGGGCCAGGCGATTTCCGGCGAGCTCATTCCGACCGTGAACGTCACTTCAAGGTCAGTCTATTTGTCTTAGCTTTTTTATAGAGATATCAAAAGTGAACTCGGGGAGTGAGGCTTCGTCCTCGGGCAATGATGGCACCGAGGAGAGGAGGCAGGCGGAGATCCGAAGGAAGGGGAAGCAGGTAGCCGGGCCGTCTGTGGCCGAGGCAAGGAAGGAGAAGAAGAAGAGGAGGGTAGTGGCCCAATCTCCCGTGGTCGAGGTGATCATGGAGAATCCGAAGCAGGCCCCTGAGATGGGCTGATACCCTTCCGTACTGTCTGGGCACGCTGGGGTTAGGCAGTACGAAGGTGACCTCCTAAAGAAGGCGATCTTCGGTCAGTCGGAAGTTTACGAGGAACCCAACCCGGTACTGACTACCGAGGCAGATGAGATTGGGTCGGTGCTATCCGAGAGGGATCTCCTTCGGATCAGAAAGGGGTTCGCCATCCCCCCGGAGTACAAGCTAATTCTCCCCGGCGCTGGGATGCGGGCAAATTCCAAGCTATCGTCGTCGGATATGTGCATGTTCGACTACGACTCTTTGAACGCCAGACTGCGTTTTCCGCTGCATCTCTTCATTCGCCAGGTCCTCGGATGGTTCTGCCTCGCGCCGACCCAATTTATGCCGAACACATGGCGCCATGTGAACGCCTTCCTGCTCCAGTGCCGCAACGCTGGAGTCGAGCCGGACCTGACGGTCTTCCGAGGTCTGTATCGGATAAACCGAATGCACAAGACCGAGCATCGGTACTACTTGGGGCCGAGGAAGGGTGTTCGGATCATAGAAAACCCGGACTCAATTAAAGGCTGGAAGGAAAAGTCCTTCATATTGAGGGGGGAACCAATGCTGCAAATTCCGAGCCGGTGGAAGCCAGAGGTGCCCAAGTTTGTGAGGGCCGACCCCGTACTGACTGAGGCCGAGGAGGAGATGGCGAGGAAGATCATGGCCCTCCCAATGTTGAGTTGGAGGGAGTTGACAGAGGAGGTGCTGTTCGGGTCAGGCCTTAGCCCAATCGACCCGAGTATGCTCCTGACATCTCGCTTATTTTGTTTTTCTTTCAAGTCTTTAGCTTGCCTTACCGACTCAATTTTTGTTTCGTTTGGTACAGAAGCGCCGAAGATGGACTTCAATGCCATGATGATCGATAGGGGCAAAGTGGCTGATGGCAGGAAGAGGAAGAGGCCGACCACGGGTGCGTCGTCAGGTCGGCAGCTCAAAGTAGCTTCGACGACCACTCCGCCTCCTCCAGCCACCGAGGCGCCTTCTTCGGCGGTTGTTGCCGAAGAGCCCTCGGCGCCTGTTGCATCTGCCCCGGCTGGTTCGGCCTTTGATGTCAATGCAGCGCTGTCGCTCGAGGCTCCGCCGTTGACTGGTGCGGCCGAGGAGATCTTGACCGAATAGCACAAGCAGCTGTTCGTGCCGAACTGGCGAGTGAAGAATCACGATGGATTCCTCGGAAACTCACAGATGTCGGTGCAGGTCGTCAAGCACCTAGCGACCCCGAAAGATAGGGCCGCGCTGCTGGCGGGGACAGTCGGCGACGACACCTACGAAGTGGCTCGGTCTCTCGTATCGGTAAGTTTTTCTTGTGAATTTCTTCAAGTCTATTGCTCGGCCCGTATCTTGCACTCATCGTTTGTTGTCTTCACAGGCCACCTGTCACTTCGGCCATCTCCTCGAGACGTTCGCCGCGCAGGAGAAAGAGTTGAAGGCCGCCAGCGACAAGGACAGGGCGGAAAAGGTCAAGGCGGTTCGGTAACTCGAGACCGAGTAGAGACGAGTCGAGGCCTTTGAGGTCCGGGTTGCCGATCTTGTAACCGATCTGGAACGCGTCAAGGGGTGGCTTGATGCGGAGTCTGCCAAAGTCGCAAAGGCCACCGAGGAGCTGGTTGCGTCGGCGAAGTCTCTGGCCGATGTGAAGGCGGAGAAAGATGCCTTGGCAGTGACGATCAAGGCGGAGGTCGAGGCCGAGGCGAAGAAGCACATGGCCTCCAACATGGAGATGTCCTATCAGAGGGCGCTCGACCACGTTCAGGACCGCATCCCCGGCTTCGAACGGGTCGGCTACAGACTGTGGCCCGGTTCCCCATCGGACGGTGAGGAGGATGGAGGCGAAGATGACGAGGTGGGGGGCGACGAAGAGGAGGAGGTTGTCGCCGACGCTCCGGAGACGAACCCCCAGGGCGAGGCGAGAAATGAGGGGGCATCTGGCGAGGTGCCTGTGGTCGAACCGTCGACGCAGGTGGACCCCTGATCTTCTCGTCTCTTAGTAGTCTTTATTTTCCCTTTTTCAAGAACAATGTAATGCCTTTTTGCGGACTGGCCACCACTTTTATGATGAATGAAAAAGATTGTTTTGGCTTCGAATTTGTCTAAGTGTTTAGTTCGGCCATGTAGTTCTTTCAATGCGGTGCTTTCCTATTTCAGATCGTCGAGCAAACTCATGTCACCGCGGCAGCACGGTGCCGTGCAGAGTTGTTTCAGCAATCCCGTGAGGCTTGCCTTGAGGGCGAGGTTCATCTGACGATGAGAATACTGCACAACGTAGAGAAGAGAAACAGCGAGTTATTGGCCGAGTTGCACCACCTGCGACTTGTTGAGGCCGAACTCTCCGTGAAGGAGGAAGAGTTGGCCCTGGCTTTGGCCGAGCGAGATGATTTCGCAAGGAGGGTAGAACAGCTGCAAAGGGTAACGATCGACAAGAGTATCGAGGTGACCCACTTGCGCCGTGTCATATCTGATAGCGCCGAGTATCCTGGTTCGGCGAAGCTTCCTCGGTTCAAGGTAATTGTGAGGGACAACACATTGAAGGACAGGATCATTGAACAGGAGGAAGAGGTTGCTCGGCTTAAACCTCAGCCGGTGAGGGCTAATGTCCGCAGTACCTCGTGTACTCGCGAAGAGATTGACCGAGGGATTACGTTCTATCAACTCGCGAGCCGAGCCCCCATCGTAGGTCAGACAGCGGCCGACGCCCAAAGTGGAGTAGCGGTATCTTCAAGTGGTGCTTCGGTTGGAGCGACTGTCAGGGTCAGCGGTGAGGGGGTGTCTCGATTCGTCGGCTTAGAGACGAGCTCGGAGGTCAAGAAGCGCCGACCCCGGGTATCCCTGAACCGGAGCGTCCCCCTTCCGCAGAGGCACTAAACGGGTCGTATTGTGTTTTTGGGTCTCCGAATTGTCTTTTGTTGTAGCCTTTGGGTTTTGTAAATTTATCAAAGTTATATTAATGAAATTGGAGTTGCCTTGCTCGTTGTAGTGTTGTAGTTGCTTTACTCTTGAAATGAATTGTGAGAAGAGTGTTTGCTTCGTCGAGCGCCCAAGCCGCGAAACTCATGTTTTAGCTGTGGTCCTGACTCTTGCTCGGTAGATACCGGTGCGGCTCGGTACCTCGGCAGATGTGTAACTCTGTTTCAAGGCAGGAGCCACGTGGCCTGATCTGGACGGTGGATCATGATCATGGTGCGGATCACAAGAAGGGAGGCACAAGTTCCAAGAAAACACTATCTTGTCGTTTTGTGGACACGTGGTATGATCAGGTCCGTTCATCACGCTCTAGCACGCATTTTGAGATGATCTAACGGTGAAATTGGTTCGGCAGAATTTTTCTCCATATACGAGGGTCGGTCCTTCGTCCGCTCGGCTCGAGGTTTTGAGTGAACGTAGTCGATCCAAACCATCATTAGAGTTGCTCGTCGGTCGTGGGAGCACTTCCGAACGGCGATCTACTTCTGGCTCGCCTAAGGGCGAGCCGGCAAAGTAAAGTCGAGCCGAGTGTTGGACTCCAAACCATCGGTAGATTTGTTCAACGGTTGTGGGAGCAGTTCCAAATGGCGATCTACTTCAGGCTCGCCCAAGGGCGAGCCGGGGAAGTATAGTCGAGCCGAGTGTTGGACTCCGAACCATCAGTGTAGTTCAACGGTTGTGGGAGCAGTTCCGAACGGCGATCTACTTCTGGCTCGCCTAAGGGCGAGCCGGGGAAGTAAAGTCGAGCCGAGTGTTGGACTCCGAACCATCGATGTAGTTCAATGGTTGTGGGAGCAGTTCCGAATGGCGATCTACTTCTGGCTCGCCTAAGGGCGAGCCGGCGAAGTAAAGTCGAGCCGAGTGTTGGACTCCAAACCATCGGTAGATTTGTTCAACGGTTGTGGGAGTAGTTCTGAACGGCGATCTACTTCCGGCTCGCCCAAGGGCGAGCCGGGGAAGTAAAGTCGAGCCGAGTGTTGGACTCCAAACCATCGGTAGATTTGTTCAACGATTGTGGGAGCAGTTCCGAACGGCGATCTACTTCTGGCTCGCCTAAGGGCGAGCCAGGGAAGTAAAGTCGAGCCGGACATTGGACTCCGAACCATTGGTTGAAATAAAAAATAAAGGCGGAGAGATGCAAGCAATTTTATAAGTATGAAAGAGCATTCTTCATTGATAATTGACGGCGAGCCGTTTTTACATATAACAACTTAAGAAATGAATTACAAGTTAGAGGAGAGGAATGGTTCGACATCCTGTGATACTTAGAGAGGCACCGGGGCGCTTTCTTGGTATTTTAACAGGTGGTCGGCATTCCAGGTCCTCGGAATCTCTCTGCCCTCTAGGTCTTCCAGACGATAAGCTTCGGGCCGAACTACCCTTGTGATCTTGTGGGGTCCTTCCCAATTCGGAGCTAGTTTGCTCTTCTGATTGGGGAAGGAGATGGCTAGCTTTCTGAGGACCAAGTCCCCCTCCTTGAGATCGGTGGGTCGGACTTTCTTGTTGTACGCCAGTTCGACCCTCCTCCGGTAGTTCTGTTGGCGTATTGATGCTCTTTCTCTCAGCTCGTCCACCAGGTCTAAGTTCGCCCGGAGGTCTCTGGCATTCTGTTCCTCGTTGTAGGCTGCGAGGCGAGGAGAAGGTATTCCGACTTCGAGTGGTATCACCGCCTCGGACCCATAGGTGAGGTTGAACGGGGACTCCCCTGTGGGGGTCCGCTTGTTGGTGCGGTAGTTCCACAGCACATTGGGGAGCTGGTCGACCCATAAGCCTCTAGAACACTTGTCTAGTCTCTTCTTGATACTAGAGAGGATCCGCTGGTTAGCGTTCTCTGCCTGTCCATTCGACTAAGGGTGGGAGACGGAAGAGAAGCGCTGTTGGATGGCAAGGTCTTCACACAGAGCTCGGAATGCGGCACCAGTGAACTGAGTCCCGTTGTCCGTTACGAGGACACGGGGGACGCCGAATCTGCAGATGATGCTCTTCCAGAAGAATTGAAGCACCTTGTTCTCGGTGATAGTGGCAAGGGGCTCGGCCTCAATCCACTTCGAGAAGTAGTCGATGGCTACGACCAAGAACTTGAACTGGCCCGGAGCTGGAGGGAAAGGCCCTAGTAAATCCATCCCCCACATTGCGAAGGGGATAGGACTTGATAGGGAGGCGAGGTTGGCTTGGGGGAGGCGGCGAATGTTGGAATGTCTCTGACAAGAGCCACATTGCCGAATGTGTCGCTCGGCGTCTTGGAGGAGAGTCGGCTAGAAGTATCCGTAATTCAGGGCTTTCCAAGCCAAAGACCTAGACCCTGAATGTGCTCCGCCGATACCTTCGTGGAGCTCCTGTAAGGCATAATCGGCCTGTTTCGGGGAAAGGCACCTCAGGTACGGTCGGCCGTTAATCTGCGAGAAGGAGTGCTTGTACAAGATTCCCTCTATCAGGACGTACCGCTCGGCCCTGGTTCTTACCCGGCGTGCTTCCTTGGGGTCCTCGGGGAGGAGTCCGTCCCTTAAGAATTCCACTAACGGCTTCATCTAATTATCTTGTAGTAGGACCGGCGATGACTCCACTGAGCCGAGGGTCTCGTCTTCTATGCTCGGCTTCAATAGGACCTCGATCAAAATGGTCTGCTCGAGACCTTGGAGGGAGGATGAGGCCAACTTGGAGAGGGCATCGGCCTGTGAATTCTCTTCTCGAGGGACTCGTTGGATGAGTGCCTCTTCGAACCGTGCCATGAGGGTTTGGACCTTGGCGAGGTACTTCGCCATCCGTTCGTTCCGTGCCTCGTAATCGCCCAAAACTTGGTTCACAACCAGCTGGGAGTCACTATGGATTCAAAGACGCTGCGCACCAACACTTCGGGCAAGTCCGAGGCCCGCGATTAATGCCTCATACTTTGCTTCATTGTTCGAGGCCTTGAAGTTCATGCAGATGGCATATTGGAGGACGAAGTCATCTGGACCTGTCAGGATGATACCGGCGCCGCTTCCCTCATTGCAAGAGGAACCGTCCACAAAAACGGTCCAGATCGGGGGTCCGTTCGGGACATGGCTGACCTCGGAAATGGTGGTCTCGACGATGAAGTCCGCGAGGGCTTGAGCTTTGATCGCAGTCCGAGGTTGGTAGGAGATGTCATGTTGACTCAGATCGATGGACCATTTCATAAGTCGGCCTGAGGTCTCCGGCTTGTGGAGGACCTGCTTCAGCGGTTGGTCGGTGAGGACCACAACCGAGTGAGACTGAAAGTATGGGCGAAGCTTCCTTGCCGCCATAACCAGGGCGTAGGCCATCTTTTCTACCTTCGGGTAGCGGAGCTCGGCGTTCCGAAGCACCTTGCTCACATAGTAAATGGGTCTCTGAGCTCGGTCCTCTTCCCTCACCAAGACGGCACTTAAAGTCTGCTCGGAAGCTGCCAAGTAGATGAAGAGGGTTTCCCCCGGAACGGGCTTGCTGAGCAGGGGAGGATTGACCAAGTAGGCTTTCAGCTGTTTGAACGACTCCTGCTGCAGTTCGCCCCACTCGAAACCCTTGGCTCCCGTGAGAGCCTTGAAGAAGGGGAGGCACTTTTCCCTAGACTTCGAAAGGAATCGCCCAATAGCGGCGAGGCGACCGTAAGTCTCTGCACTTCCTTGACGTTCCGGGACGGGGCCATGTCCAGTATGGCCTTGATTATTTTAGGATTTGCTTCAATTCCTCGTTGGCTGACCATGAAGCCGAGGAACTTTCCTGATGAGACCCCGAATGCACACTTGTTCGGATTAAGCCTCATGTTGTGCCTTCTCAATATTCCGAACGCCTCCTGTAGGTCGGCCACGTGGTCGGTACCTCGGATGCTCTTCACGAGCATGTCGTCGACGTATACCTCCATGTTGCGGCCTATCTGACTTTGGAAGACTTTGTTGACGAGGCGCTGGTAGGTGGCTCCAGCGTTCTTCAACCCGAACGGCATGACTCTATAACAGTAGAGGCCCTGGTTGGTGATGAAGGAAGTCTTCGGAATGTCCGGGGGGAACATTCGGATTTGATTATAACCGGAGAAAGCGTCCATGAAGCTGAGGAGCTCATGGCCCGAGGTGGCATCGATGAGGGTGTCGATGTTCGGGAGAGGGAACGGATCCTTCGGACACGCCTTATTCAAGTCTGTGAAGTCGATGCATATCCTCCAGGAACCATTGGACTTCTTCACCATGACGACATTGGAGAGCCACTCGGGGTAGTTCACCTCCTGTATAAACCGAGCTTTTAGGAGCTTGTCCACCTCCTCCTTGATGGCCTATTATCGCTCGAGAGCGAATTTACGCCTCTTCTGCTTAACCGGTCTGCACCCTGGTTCGACGCTGAGGCGGTGCACTAGAAGTTCCTCGGAAATCTCGGGCATGTCCACAGCGGACCAAGCAAATAGGTCGCGGTTCTCCCGGATGCACTGCACCAAGTCGGAACATAGGGCAGTCGGCAGGGACTTGCTGATGAGGAATTTTGGACTCGGGTCCTCGTCCGAGAAGAGTGCTTCTTCCAATTCGTCCGCCGGCTCGGATGTGGGTCGGACATTCGGCTCGGGGATTTCTAAAGTCTCGAGGGAGAGCACCGGCCCCCCAGTGGAGGTCATATAACACTTCCGAGCCGTCTCTTGGCTGCCCCTGACTTCTCCCACTCCCGACCGGGTGGGGAACTTCATCTTAAGGTGGTACGCCGAAGGGACAGCTTGCAGGGCAGCTAGGCCAGGCCGACCCAAGATAACGTTGTATGCAGCCGGGACATCGACGAACATAAAGTCCATCGGCTCAGTCCGGGTGGTAGGGGTCTTCCCAGCAGTTACGTCCAAGTGATAACCCCTTCGACAGTTACTGGTACCCCCGTGAACCCGTGGAGCGTGTAGCCGGCCGGTTTGAGGCGGTCCCGGGACAGCTACAGCCCTCGGAAGGCCGAGAGGAAGAGGATGTTCACCGAGCTCCCGTTGTCTACCAGGACCCTCTGCACTTTGAAGTTCGCCATGCGAAGGTCGATAACAAGTGCGTCGCAGTGGGGAGTTCGGACCCCTCGAGGTCTTCATCAGAAAAGGTCACTGGGACGCCGAGGCCTTTGGGGGGAGGGGTGCTGTGAACTGAGTTGACCTCTCGGACGAAGGCCTTCCGAGAAGAGTTGGAAGAGCCCCCCATGGGGCCTCTGTGGATAAGGTGCAGAACCCGTTCTTCCTCGAACTCGGGGGTTTCATCGTGTCGCTCGGAGCGCTTGTTAGCCCCCCGAGGCGGAGGAGTGGTGCGATCCCCCTGATCGTTTGCCTTCACAAATTTGGCCAACTACCCCCTCTGGATGAGGGCCTCTATCTCATTTTTCAATGCCCGGCAGTCGTTGGTGTCGTGGCCGTGGTCCCGGTGGTAACAGCACCATTTCTCCTTGTTTCTCCTCTTAGCTGGGGTGTTCATCCTCGGAGCGGGAGGTATAACCCCTTCCTTTTCCACTTCTATCAGGATGGTGGAGACATTGGTGGTGAGGGGAGTGAACTTCTCGAACCTGGGGGGAGGACGACGCTGACCGCTATTGTCCTTCTGTAATTTCTTGGACCCTTCATCCTCTGTCGTCTTCCTCTTCGATCTAAAGGCGGATCCTCTGAAACTCTGGAGGCACTCGGCCTCCTCCGCCTGAATATATTTCTCGCATCTGAGGAGAAGATCGGCGAAGTTGTGCGGGGGTTTTTTGGCGAGGGACGACCGGAGGTTGGAGTTGAGGACGTTCGACTGGAACGCGACGGTCGCCACTGACTGGTCGAAGGAGGCGATGGACCTGACCTCCGCAGTAAATCTCCTCACATAGTCCCTCAGCTTTTCTCCCCTCTCCTGTCGGAGGTGAAGTAGGGAGAGGCTAGTCTTCTCTGTTCGCCTGCTACTCACAAAGTGAGTTATGAAGAGCGTTTTGAACTGCTCGAACGAGAAGATGGAAGAGGGAGCGAGCCGAGAGTACCATTCCCGCGCCGAACCCTTAAGAGTGGTGGGAAAGGTCTTGCAAAGCATGGCGTCGGAAGCTTGGTGAATCAGCATCAATGTCTTGAAACTTTCGACATGATCAACAGGGTCCGACTCCCTTGAGTACGTTTCAAACTGCGGAGGCTTGAAACCCCTCGGAATGGGAGCCCCCATGATAGTCCGAGAGAAGGGCGGTCTGCTAGGGCGGACGGTCATTCCTCTCGACTCCTCCTCCTTGTCCATACGGCCGATGCGTCTCTCCATCTCGTGGAGACGACGGTAGAGGGCATCGTCCCTCCGGTGATAGTCGATCGAGCCCCTGGACTCGTCTTCATAGGAAGGGGAGCGGGGGCTACGACGACGATAGTCCTGGGATCGGCGAGGACTATGATGGTGTTGCCGGTGACTAGGAGCCGGGGGAGGACTTATGGATCGGTGGCGAGGACTTGGAACCCGTGGGGGTGTTGGAACCCTCTGGGCGTTATTATTATTGGGGCGAATGTTGAGGGCCTGCAACACAGTTACCTGGAATTGCAGGAACTCGGCACGAGTGATTGGTGCCTCATCATTCCTCGGATGATGTCGATCAGTAGGGGAATGCGGCCTCCTCCTACGACGCTCGGGAGATTCCCCCCGTCCTCTTCGGTCCGGAGACCTCCTGCCATCTCGGCGATGAGGAGATCGCTCACCTTGATGCTGGCGGAAGGCTCCCTCTCGGGCCCGCCTCTCATCTAGATGGTTGCGAAGATCCTCATCCTTTTGGCAATTCAGAACGGTGTTGCGGAGGTCGAAGGCTCGGGGGTTATGGGAAGCCATAGAGTCCGAGGAGGCATTGTGAATTGAGACATGGTCTGGGTGGAGAGGTTGCTTCTGCCTTCGCTGGTTCTGACCAGCAGGATCATTTGGGGGTTGTTGATTCGGAAAAGGAGGCTGGCCCTGTTGGACCGGGGGAGGAAGTTGTTCGGGCTGCGGAGCAGGATGCACGAGGACTTCCTCTTGCTGATCGGTGGGATTGGGTCCGCGGTTGGACCCCCTAGACCTGACTTTTTTGGGAGGCATGGCTGGAGAAGGGCTAGTCGACGAGGAAGAGGCAGAGGCTATTCGTATGGTGTTTCCCACAGACGGTGCCAATCTGTTACCGCTGGATCAGGTGTGGGGGTAAACATATGAGATTTGTGAGTTCGTGGAAAAACCTGAACAACGGATCCACTTCTGTTGATTCCTGCCGCTAACCTGCAAGGAAGTGCGATACACCGGGGTTGATTCCGGCGACGCACCCTCCGACGCTCTTGTCAGTAACCAGTGATGATTAATAAAGAGCTTAAGCTGGAAAAAGAGTGATTACCTGGTCACAGTGGTAGGTGGGGGGTATTTATAGTCGCCATGGGAGTGATTAGGGACCTGATTTCCTGTGTAACTGTCAGGAGTAAAATCCTCACAATTTGTTTAGGAAACTGACCCCTGATTCCCGGTGAGAGGATAACTGCAAATCAGGCCCGTAGATTTAGTCAAATCAGTGACCCTGATTTCCTCTTGCTGGTCTGGGTCTGTATCGGGTCGGGACCCGTACCCAGTTGCAGTGGATCCGTTTGTGGGTTATTGGATCTGTGAGAAGGAGACCCAGTACCCGTTTCGGACCCATTTGCATGTGAAATTACCGTTTTACCCCTGAGCTTCGAGATTCGTGCCTAATCTGGACGGTTCCGATTTAACCCCATTTTTAGCCATATCATATACACACACACACACACACACACACACACACACACACACACACACACACACACACACACACACTTATGGAAACATAGACTTTTTCAACATATACTAATGAAAACATGGATTTTTATTAACAACTAATTATTGTCATACTATTCAAACTTGAGCTATATAATTGTTGATTTACTGTTTACAATGCTTTTCATATGCTGTATCGTTCTGAAGACGTATTGTAGGCACGTGCCCACGAGCAAATCTACTATATATATATAAAACAATATAATACACACACACACACACACACACACACATATAATATTGTTTTATATATATGTATATGTATTTTATATATATATATATATATATATATATATATATATTAATACAATTTTTACTTCGTTCGCTTCCCGAACTCAGTGAACAATTGCAGTTCGTAATACCGTCATCATTGACGTGGTTGCTATCCGTAGAGCCATTGTCGTTATTCGTGTTGTTGTCGCCTTCAAATTGATCGTAGAATCGATCAAACCCAGAGATGATAAAAAGTGGGTAACAACTTTAACCAACTCTATTTTTATTATAAGATGTATGCATCCTAGATGATAAATTGAGTAATCTTGCTTAGATTGCGTGTGAATGTTGTTTGAATATGGGTGTTAATTGCTGTTAATTAATTGTTGTTATTATGATATAATTATCTTATAAATATTAATATATTTTGGCTGAATATCATACTTATTTTCTAAGAAATCCAATTTCTAAGAAATATGGGATTTTCTATGATTTTAAAGGTAGCAAGATCTGCGGTTTCTGGATTTTGAAACTACTGTCTTATAAATGGTTTTGGACAGATTTAATTATTTTGAAACTAGAGGTTCTTAACTAGAATGTTGTAGTAGACTTATTGAGGTTTCATATGAGACTAAGAAATCAATTTTTCACAAGTATTGAAATTTATATAATTATTGGAAATTGTATTCACCTGTCAAGGGGACACGTGCGACGTTGTCTCGAATGTTAATTTCTGGGATCTAAGTGTTAGAGGTCCAGGAGCGGAGAAATACCACAGGGTCCCGGTCGCACCGGGGAGTGGAGAAAGACTGCAGGGGCAGGGCGGAGTGGAATATGTAAGGCTGGGGAGTGGAGAACGACCACAGGGGCTGGGCGCCATTATGGGTGCTTAGGAGTGGAGAAAGACCACAGGGTCCCGGCATGACCACTACCAACTGCAGTATTGGAATTTGACCGAACTGCAACCTTACTAGTCACTAGATAAATGTCAGAAACAATGTGGAATACATGAGTATGTATTGCATAACAAATGATTGAACCCTGAAATGAACGCTAGTAGCTTGTTTCGGAAAATATGTTGTATGGACGGCATATCATTCCAAATAAGCTTAAGTGTGCATTAAAAAGAGCATATTTGGTTTGTGCATGTTTTTCATGATAAATATATGTTTAGTGTTTTAATCAATTGGTTATACATAGACTCATATGACATCGTATAGTTGACTATTTCTTGTTTACATTTATTGATTTCCAGTTTTATTTATGTCATGCTATGTATATTGTTATGTTATTTTTGGAGTTAGTTAAAGCTGTTGTGATTCTTACCGTCAGCCTTACACGCTGATGAACCCACAGATTGTGCTGTGCAAGTAAGAGTATCTGGAGTTTAAGCATAGAGTCGTGACATCCTGTGCCCATCATCTTATCTATCCAAGAGGTTTGGATTTATTTTAAGATTTTCGTATTTTCCTATATTATATTATGTACTAAATTGAAGGAAAAGATTTCTGGGTGTGCTACGATTTTCCTGTGTGTGAAAATCGGAACGTCACACTATGTGTCAGTCAATAAATTGAATTCGTATAAAAGACAATGTATTGCTAGAGCAAATTAAATTAGAAGAATTTTAAAAACCAAAGAATAAGAATTTGTCTACTTAATTATTAGTCAATGTCTAGTGATATATTTATTCGGTGAATTTTTTATTCTATTAATTATCATATTAATGAACTCTATATCTTGTAGGTGTTAGTTCGAAGATGAGTTATTACATGTTATATTCTGATAATTATCAAAAGAGCACAACAAATTGAATTCCTGGAACTATCTGCAATAAAAGGTATGCTATTAGATTCTTTTTTCAGGTATTTAATATTGGAGTAGGAGCTAATTCCAATTGAATTGCTTAACTAATTTAGATTTAGAACATTCTCAACCCAACCCCATCCCCATCCCCATCCCCATCCCCATTTTGGGTTCCAATTTGGCATGTTCCTTGGAATATGCCATTTTGGTTTGAGGTTTCATATTGTGTACTCCAAGAAATCCCCATTATTAGAATTATTTGTATTCGGGGGAGTTCAGTAGTATATTTTGTAATTTTAATGAATTTTTATGAATTCATGTTTCTCTTTAATATAATTATTGATTCATATTATTATTTTAAAACTTAAAACGAATCCTTAAGATATCTAATATTAGTCTCATATTGAAGATCTTTGTGAAAAATTAATAATAGTATAATTATTGTCTATAATAGAAAACTTAAAAAGAAGTTTAAAGGACAAATCAAACAAACAAACAAAATATTCTTCTCCATAAATTAGTCAGTTCAAATGAGTTTTTTTTGTGTGTGCAAAAGATGGAATGCGCCCACTGATTTGCGGAGTGCAAATGAAATCGCAGACCATCACCATATTTTATGGCAACATGCGCCCACCCCCAAATTTTTTGTGTGTTAGTACTTGCGGAATATGTTATTTTGATTTTATATTTATTCATCAAGAATGTGAAAATTGAATTTCTTTTCTTTTTTCAGGATCTTAAAATTTTATATAATTTCCACGATATCAATGGAAAAAAAGATTACTATTGATTCCCTTTTTCTAAGACATAAGGCTCAAACTTAAGGAGGAGTTGATGCACAATCGTCAACTTCTTTAGTTGAATAGCCTCCTTATAATTGTCCAAGAATCAAGTCGAAGAATTCTAAAGTTATTGATATTGATATTAGTTTTTTAGAACATGATCCAGGAAAATGCCGAAAAATTGGGGACTTTCCAGATGAGAATCGTCGACATTATTGGTCATTAGGACCATGCTGCAGTCATGAATTATCCTTTCTCAAAGAAAGGGAATGATGTCTAACGCCGATTTCAAGCTTCCTCATTCGAGAATTATGAAACTTGGTTGGAGTATTCCATTAAAAAAAGATGCTGCATTTTGTCTGTTTTGTTATTATTTTAGTACACCAACACAACAAGATACATTCACTTACAACGGGATTGATAAGTGGAAGAAGATTGTGAAAGAGAAAGATTGTCTGTTTCACTCTGCACATAGAAATAATAACAAAAAATGTTGTACTATAATGAATCAACGTCAGCATATTGACAAAGCCATTTCACAACAAAGTGCAAAACAAATTGCAGACAATCGTTTGCGATTGAAGGCGTTTATATTTAGTGTTCGATGATAGTCTTATTCATCACTTTTTCAATAAGATGACTTATATAATCAAAATTGTTAATGGTTTTTGCAAACGAAATGATTAGTTAAAAGCTGCAAAAGCTTCTGAAATTGAATTCCTAATTGAAATTGGAGAAATCGAAACGAGTACAGGGATAAATCAAGTTGGGTCTCTTCAGCGTCTGAGATACTCGTTGGAGTTCTCATTTAAAGTCAATCACTAGCCTATCAAACTTGTTTAGGCCCACGTGAGGTTCTTATTAACCTCATAAATGAAGGAGTCAACCCTCCTCAAGTTGTAGATGCAGGAAAAGCTTATTAGCTTTTAACTACATTCAAATTTGTCTTCATATTACATGTTTTGAAATAAGTTTTCGAAACCATTAATCTCTTTTTGTCAAGCTTTGCATCGAAATTCTCAAGACATTTTAAATGCTATTGTTGCCGCTAAATTTGGTGTGGGGGTAAACAGATAGTATTTGTGGATTCTTAGGGAAACTGAATAGTAAACCTGTATACCTGTTCCGTCGGGGTATGATCGTCGCTCCCGCCGAACACCTGCAAAAAGTGCGAGACACCGGGGTTATTCCCGGCGACGCACCCTCCGACGCTCAAGTCAGTAATCTAGAAAGACTATGAAAGAGCGCAAAAACTGGAGAAAGATTGATTACCTCTTAATGGAGATGGATGGGGGGTATTTATAGGCGTCATAGGGAACAGATTAGGAATGTAATCCCTGTGATCTGATAAGGAATATTCTCCTTGTGAACAGATTATGAATGTAATCCCTAATCCCCGGTGAAAAGATAGATGTGAATCAGGGCCGTTGATTAAGATTAATCAGAAACCCTAATTCTATCCCTTCTGGACCGGGTTTGCTACGGGTTGAGACCCGCACCCAGTTAAGATGGATCCGTTTGCGAGTAAGCGAGTCTTCGGGGAAGATAACCAG
Organism: Hemerocallis citrina; assembly: GCA_017893485.1. Taxonomy (NCBI): domain Eukaryota; kingdom Viridiplantae; phylum Streptophyta; class Magnoliopsida; order Asparagales; family Asphodelaceae; genus Hemerocallis; species Hemerocallis citrina. The sequence goes on from CM030359.1 coordinate 396,286,659, forward strand.
TACCCTTTTCAGATCCGTTGGTAGGTGAAATTACCGTTTTACCCCTAGGCTTCAAGATTCGTGCCCGATTTGGGCGGTTTTGATTAAACCCCATTTTTAGCCATATCACGAGCCCCCCACTCCCGAAGACTGAGCTTGATCAGCCTTTGAGGAGTAGTTTTACTGTTTTAATGGCTAGTGGAGTGGTATCGGAGCTCAAATGGAAAGTTTTGAATCTTGAAGGAGGTAGTTTTGTGATTTTTCAAGTAGATTGAACTCTGAGTCGCTCCAGAGCCTCTTGTAGGAATATCCTTTTTAGCGAAGTGTCAATTCGTCGCTTTGGGGTTCCGGAAGATTGTTTTTGGGCTACAATTGTTTGTCTGGGAGCAAGAAGGCGCTCCCCGACTTTATAATTGCTTTCCCGAAGTTCTTCCTTGTCTCTCCGAATTTTGATTATTTTTTGCGATTTTTTTTGGTGCGATGGTTCGACCGTTTTCCTTCGTTGAGGGGCACATGTGCTCGTATCCTGCTTCCGGCCCCTTCTAGAGCTCGGTGACTAGGGGACCGAGGTCTGTATGCGGTTCAGTGCGTCTTTCCGAAGAGGAGGGAGAGTTCGGCGTGGTTGCGAGCGCTGAGAGGGAGTTCGGCATGGTCCGAGGTCCAATTTTTCCCTGTAATGGGGTCGGTGCCAAGAATGCTCGGCACTCGGTGCCGAACCCCATTTTCCCCCTAAAATGGGGTCGGTGCCAAGAACGCTCGGCACATGGTGCCGACCCCCATTTTTCCCTTAGAATGGGGTCGGTGCCAAGAACGCTCGGCACATGGTGCCGAACCCCATTTTCCCCCTAGAATGGGGTCAGTGTCACGAATGCTCGGCAGCTGGTGCCGAACTCGAATTTTTCCCCTAGAATGGGGTCGGTGTCAAGAACGCTCGGCAGCTGGTGCCGAACTCGAATTTTTCTCCTAGAATGGGGTCGGTGCCAAGAACGCTCGGCACATGGTGCCGAACCCCATTTTCCCCCTAGAATGGGGTCGGCGCCAAGAACACTCGGCACATGGTGCCGAACCCCATTTTCCCTCTAAAATGGGGTCGGTGTCACGAACGCTCGGCAACTGGTGCCGAACTCGAATTTTTTCCCTAGAATGGGGTCGGTGCCAAGAATGCTCGGCACCTGGTGCCGAACTCGAATTTTTTCCCCGTAACGGGGTCGGTGTCAAGAACGCTCGGCAGCTGGTGCCGAACTCGAATTTTTCCCCCGTAACGGGGTCGGTGTCAAGAACGCTCGGCAGCTGGTGCCGAACTCCATTTTCCCCCCATAATGGGGTCGGTGTCAAGAACGCTCAGCAGCTGATGCCGAACTCCATTTTCCCCCATAACGGGGTCGGTGGTAAGAACGCTCGGTAGCTGGTGCCGAACTCGAGTTTTTCCCCCGTAACGGGGTCGGTGTCAAGAACGCTCGGCAGCTGGTGCCGAACTCAAATTTTTCCCCAGTAACGGGGTCGGTGTCAAGAACGCTCGGCAGCTGGTGTCGAGGTCCATAACTTGTCGTTTTTCGTCATAGGAGTTTGAATCTGCTGTGCGCCTCCTGAACTTCTGACAACTTCTGACAACTTCTGACAGATGGGACGCTTATTAAATGCGGTGACCCCTGGGCTTCCATCAGATGAGATGCTCATGAAATGCAACGCATGATTTGGCATTTTAAACAAGGCGACAATTGAGGTCGCTTTGTCGTTTTGTGTAAATGAGCCGGTCGTACAAGCCCATTAACCTCGTTTGGCGTGCGCCTCTCTATAAATCCTCCCCCCTCTCTCATTTCTCATTTCTCCTCTCTTTTGCTCAGGCGGTTTGTTGTGCTTAGGCAAATTCTTCCGGTGGTCGACGTTTGTTTCCGGCGAAGTTTTCCGACAGCTATCTTCTTTTAAGGTAATTTATCAATTATGTCTGTAGCTTCTGTCTCCGAAGAAATCTCTTGGTCCAAGCCCTCCCTTGAAGTCGTCAAGGATTCGACTCCGACTAAGGGCAAGAAGGTGTTCGGCAAGGATTCGATCGTTGAGGATCCGAAGAGGATGGGAGAGTTCGGACAACTGCCAGGGCCGCTAACCGGGCTCCATAGAGTTAGGCAGCTTCCGGAGGATCAAGCCGAGCGAATCGTCCATGGGAGGGGGAGGTCCTTCGAGGAGAACACCGCGAGGGAGACGACGGAGGCGGACGAGACGGCGTCGATCCTGCGCGAGGAGGACTTGGCGGTGATCCGGGATTCTTTTCACATCATGGAGGAGTACGAGCTCATGCTGCCGGGTCCCGGGGTTAGGGCCAATTCGCCGTTGCCAGTGACGATGTGTTGCTGGCCGGTCGATGCCTTCATCGCCGGGGCTCGGCTGCCTCTCCACGCGTTCGCCGTTACCGTGGTGAGTTGGTTCGGGGTCAGCCCCATCCAACTCATGCCGAACGTGTGGCGTGTGATAAATGGTTTCATTCTCCACTGCCAAGCTGCAGGGATCCAGCCGCAGCTGAACGTGCTTCGGACGTTATACTGGCTCCACCAAGGGAATAAATCGGAGTACCGGTATTACTTGACTCCGAGGCACGGTGGCAGGCTCGTCATATGCCCCGACTCCATTAAGCACTGGCGAGAGAAGTTTTTGGTTGTGCGGAGTCGGGAGGCATGGCCGATCCCCTCCAACTGGGAAGAAGGGGTGCCGAAGAGGGCGAGGGCGCTTCCGAAGCTCAGTGTAGAAGAAGAAGAAGCGGTCCGGACTCTCCTTGATCGGCCAAAGTATGATTGGAGGGAGCTGACGGAGGACATCCTCTACAAGGGAGGGCTCTGCCGCGTAGATCCCAGTACGCGGCTTTCGTTATGTTTTTGCTTTCCGTACTCTCTTCCTTATTATTTGCGGTGTGCTAATCAATTTTTACTTTGGATGCAGAAACCATGGACTACGACGCCGTGCTGGCGCTCAGGGCCGGACTCGCGAGCAAGGCCCCCAAGAAGTGCAAGAGGGTCGCGACCAAGCTGCCGCCGACCTCGAAGACTCCGAGGATCACAGCCTCGGTCGAGAAGGTGGAGGCCCTCGAGAGCCCCGTCGACGCCGTGGCAGGGACTTCGGCTCCGACCGCTGGTGGCGAGTTCCCCATCTCCGATGCCCTTGGCATGACGACGCTGCCTCTGATGGTGGCAGCCGAGGAGCTCCTGACGGAGGAGCACAAGAGAATCCACATTCCGGACTGGCAAGTCCAGAAGCATGACGGGTTCCTCGGCAACTCGCTGGCGAGCATGCAAGCCGTCAAGCATCTCGCCACCCCGAAGGACCGAGCCGCCATGGAGGCCGGGCGAGAGGGCGACGACGTGATCGAGATCGCTCGTTCGGCGGTGTCAGTAAGCCTTGAGCTTCTTTCATTCATTGTACTCCTTTAACCAAAAAAAAATTTCTAACTCTTTTGGTTCTTCTTTGCTACAGATCATCGTCCACTTTGGTCACCTCACCAAGAGGTTGACAGCTCTGGAGAAGGAGCTAAAGCAAGAATCCGACCAGGCTCGGAACGAGAAAGCTCGGCTGTCGAACGAGCTCGACAAGCTTCGCGTTGAGCATGAGGGCAGATCGGCGAGGATCGAGCACCTCGAGGCCGAGGTGACGAGGTTGGAGGGCGAGCTCCTTCGCCAGAAGGAAGGGTCGGCCAAGCAGCTGGCCAAAGCCGAGGAAGCCGAGGCAGCCAAGGCGGCGGCTGTGAAGGCGGCGGAGGATGCGACCCTGGAGAAGGCGCAGGGGTTCCTCGCCCAGAACATGGCGAATGCCTTCGCCGCAGCCATCGACCGGGTGTCGAAGTAGTTCCCCGAGGTGGACGTCTCGGGGTGGAGGCTATTCCCCCGCCACGTCGAGGGTTTCAACCCTGAGTCCGAGGGGGAGGAGGAGGAAGGGGATGACGAAGCTGATGCCGGGGTCGGGGTCACTGATGAGGTCCCCAGTACCGTGGTCACTCTGCTGGCGGTGGCGTCCCCTTCGGAGAAGTCGACCCCCACCCGAACTCGTCGCCCGGGGAAAGAGGTCGCGCCTTGACTCCGCTCCTCATTTTCTTGTTTTGTTTTTTGTTCTTTTTCCTTTTCTTTTCAATCATTGTAACGCCTAATAGCGGACTGGCCACCGCTGCTTTTTTGAAATGAATGAAAAGAAAATTTTTTGAAGTGTTGGTGTTCGGATCTTTGTCTTTCGCCCCCCTTTCGTCAAATATTTTTTTTGAAAATTTCTCAAGTGTCATGCTCCGGCAGTGTTTGAACTTTTGCTGATTACTTCGATCTCTTTTCAGCTCATGGTGGTTGCCCAAGATGACGAGGTAATTCGCTCGGATGAAGAGGCTCGAGCCGAGGCCGGCCTTGGGGCGACGAGGTTGTGCCTGGCTAAATGCCAAGAGCGGCTTTACGAAGTCGAGCTCAGGTTACGTCGAGCCAAAAGTGAGCGGAACCATCTTCAGCTCATCCTCGGCTGGCGAGACATCGAGATCCGTCATCTTGAGAGCAGGATCGCCGAAATGACTCCCGCAGGAGAAGAGGAGTATTCGCCGACCGCTTTCAGTAACGAGCTTCGGGTCCAGTGTATTCGTCATAACCTGTCGAAAATAATGGCGGAGAGGGACGATCTGCGTTCCGAGATTCGGCATCTGCAGGATGTAGAGACGAAGCTTCGGTCGGAGGGCGAGAGCTTGACAGGCAAGGTGGCGGAGCTGACGGTTGAACGGGACGGGTTGACAGCCGAAGTCGATGCCTTGAAGAGGGCTACCGTCGACAAAAGTATCCAAGTCACTCATCTTCGCCGCCTGATAGCGATTCGCTCGAGTGTGCCGGACTCCGCGATTCCCCCACGCTTCGAGGTCGACGTAAAGGACGACTCTTTGAGGGAGCGGATCTCCGAGCTAGAGGCGGAGGTTGCTCGTCTGAAACCGCGCTCGGGGCCAATCAACGTCAGGAACACTTCGTGCACTCGCGCGGAGAGCGATTGGGGCATTACATTTTACGAGATGGCGACCCGTTAGCACATCGGCCATCCTAGTCCGGGGGACGCGCAGAGCTCGGTAGCAATCTCGTCAAGCGATGCGTCCGTCGGAGCTGCCACTAGAAGCGGCGCCGAGGATTCGTCCCAGTTTGCCGGCTTGGGGTCGCGCTCCGGAGACAAGCGTCGTCACCCCCGTGTGTCTTTGAAGCGGAATGCCCCGGCTCCGAGGAAGCGTTGAGGTCGTCGTCTCCAAGAGCTTTTGTATTTTTTAGCTAAGTGTAATAAGTCGACAGTGTGACTTGCTTTTTATTCGACTTGTAATCTTGCTGTGTGTGGTTCGCTTTGTATCGTGTCCCATTTATCAATAAAATGTTGTGCTCGAATTTGTGTGCCCCATGTCGTTTGGCGTAGTTTTTGTGTTTGCGACTATTGTTCACTGCGCCGAGGCTTTTAGGTTGGTCAATCGTTTGTTTGCAGGTCGGCAAGAGAGTGTTCAGCTAGTGTCGCCGAGCATTGTCTCTAACGCCCACGCTTGCAGTTTTGCGAACTCGCGAAGCGCGCTCAAGCTTAAGTGTATGACCTCGGATTTTTGCTATAGTGGCTCGACAGTTGGGGGAGCAATTCCGAATGGCGAACTACTTCTAGCTCGCTTTAGAGCGAACTTGCGAAGTAGAATCGAGCCAAGTGTTGGACTCCGAGCCATCGTTAGATTTGTTCAACGGCTGTGGGAGCAATTCCGAATGGCGAACTACTTCTAGCTCGCTTAAGAGCGAACTTGCGAAGTAGAATCGAGCCAAGTGTTGGACTTCGAACCATCGTTAGATTAGTTCAACGGTTGTGGGAGCAATTCCGAATGGCGAACTACTTCTAGCTCGCTTAGGAGCGAACCTGCGAAGTAGAATCGAGCCAAGTGTTGGACTTCGAACCATCGTTAGATTAGTTCAACGGCTATGGGAGCAATTCCGAATAGCGAACTACTTCTAGCTTGCTTAAGAGCGAACTTGCGAAGTAGAATCGAGCCAAGTGCTGGGCTCCGAACCATCGTTAGATTTGTTCAATGGTTGTGGGAGCAATTCCGAATGGCGAACTACTTCGAGCTCGCTTAGGAGAGAACTTGCGAAGTAGAATCGAGCCAAGTGTTGGACTCCGAACCATCGTTAGGTTAGTTCAACGGCTGTGGGAGCAATTTCGAATGGCGAACTACTTCTAGCTCGCTTAGGAGCGAACCTGCGAAGTAGAATCGAGCCAAGTGTTGGACTCCGAACCATCGTTAGATTAGTTCAGCGGCTGTGGGAGCAATTTCGAATGACGAACTACTTCTAGCTCGCTTAAGAGCGAACTTGCGAAGTAGAATCGAGCCAAGTGTTGGGCTCCGAACCATCGTTAGATTTGTTCAACGGTTGTGGGAGCAATTCCGAATGGCGAACTACTTCGAGCTCGCTTAGGAGCGAACTTGCGAAGTAGAATCGAGCCAAGTGTTGGACTCCGAACCATCGTTAGGTTAGTTCAATGGCTGTGGGAGCAATTCCGAATGGCGAACTACTTCTAGCTCGCTTAGGAGCGAACCTGCGAAGTAGAATCGAGCCAAGTGTTGGACTCCAAACCATCGTTAGATTAGTTCAATGGCTGTGGGAGCAATTCCGAATGGCGAGCTACTTCTAGCTCGCTTAGGAGTGAACTTGCAAAGTAGAATCGAGCCAAGTGTTGGACTCCGAACCATTGTTAGATTAAAGAGTTAAAAGCAGAGAGATGTAAACAGTAGTAAAAATATGAAAAGACTTTATTCATTAATAACCAATGATTGGCTGCTTCTAAAGTTGCTAGCCGTTATTACAAGGAAAAATGAAAGAAAATTACTACAAGTAACAGGAAAGGAACGGTTCGTCATCTCGAATTACTTAGAGAGGCGTTGTTGTACTCTCTTGGTATTTTAAGAGATGGTCGGCATTCCAAGTCCTGGGAATCTCCCTGCCTTCGAGGTCTTCTAGTCTGTATGTACCGGGGCAGATTACTTTAGAGATCTTGTAAGGTCCCTCCCAATTCGGGGCCAATTTGCTTTTCTGTCCTGGGAACGAGATGGCTAACTTTCGGCGGACCAGGTCCCCTTCTTTGAGGTCCGTTGGGCGGACTCTTTTGTTGTATGCTAGCTCGATCCTTCTTCGGTAGCTTTGTTGACGTATGGCAGCTCTTTCTCGGATTTCGTCTATCAGGTCTAGGCTTGCTCTGAGCTCTCTTGCGTTCTGCTCCTCTTCATAAGCTATCAAACGAGGAGAGGGTATTTCGACTTCTAGGGGGATGATGGCCTCGGACCCATAGGTGAGATTGAATGGGCTCTCACCTGTTGGGGTCCGCTTTGTGGTGCGGTAGTTCCACAGCACGTTGGGAAGCTGATCGACCCACAAGCCTTTGGAACACTTGCCTAACCTCTTCTTAATGCCGGAGAGGATCTGTCGGTTGGCATTTTCAGCCTGGCCATTCGACTGAGGATGAGATATGGAGGAAAAACGGTGTTGTATGGTGATGACTTCACATAATGCTCGGAAGGCAGCCCCAGTGAATTGCGTTCCGTTGTCCGTAATTAGGACCCTGGGGACGCCAAATCGGTAGATCACGCTCTTCCAGAAGAATTGAACGACCTTGTTTTCGGTGATCGTGGCCAGGGGCTCGGCCTCTATCCATTTCGAGAAATAGTCGACTACCACGACTAGGAACTTAAGCTGTCCGGGAGCTGGTGGAAACGGCCCTAGTAAATCCATTCCCCACATTGCGAAGGGGATCGGACTTGATAGGGAAGTGAGTGGTGCTTGTGGAAGGCGTCGGATGTCGGAATACTTCTGACAGGAGCTGCATTGCCGAACGTGTCGTTCAGCGTCCCGTAGGAGAGTGGGCCAAAAATACCCGTAGTTCAACACTTTGCGCACTAGGGCTCTGGAATCTGAATGGGCCCCGCCGATGCCCTCATGAAGTTCTTGCAGGGCGTAGTCGGCTTGCCCGGGGGAGAGGCACCTCAAGTAGGGCCGACCGTCCACCTGGGTGAAGGAGCGTTTATATAGGATGCCTCTGATTAGTGTGTAACGCTCGACTCGGGTTCTTACTCTTCGTGCTTCCTTGGGATCCTCGGGGAGGAGTCCGTCCCTTAAGAATTCGACGAGGGATTTCATCCAATTGTCTTCGAGGAGGACAGGCAATGTTTCTACGGAGTCAAGTGTTTCGTCCTCTATGCTCGGCTTCAGGAAGACTTCTATCAATACGGTTTGCTCGAGACCTTGAAGGGAAGAGGAGGCTAATTTGGATAGGGCGTCGGCCTGAGCATTTTCTTCTCGGGGGATTCTTTGGATGAGGGCCTCTTCAAATAGTGCCATGAGGCTTTTGACTTTGGTTAAGTATTTAACCATCCTGTCATCGCGTGCTTCATACTCGCCGAGGACCTGATTGACTACTAGCTGAGAGTCGCTAAAGATCCAGAGGCGTTGCGCCCCTGCATTTTGGGCCATTCCAAGGCCGGCTATGAGTGCCTCGTATTCAGCTTCGTTGTTCGAGGCTTTGAAGTTTATACGGAGGGAGTATTGGAGGATGAAGTCATCTGGGCCTGCCAAGATGACCCCTGCCCCGCTTTCCTCATTGCAGGAGGATCCGTCAATATAAACTGACCAGACGGGTGGTCCCTTCACTGTTTGGCTGGATTCGGGAATAGTGCTCTCAACTATGAATTCGGCTAGCACCTGAGCTTTGATCGCGGTCCGAGGCTGATAAGTAATATCGTGTTGGCTCAGCTCGATTGACCACTTCATAAGGCGACCCGAAGTCTCAGGCTTATGGAGGACCTGCTTCAGCGGCTGGTCGGTAAGAACGACCACCGAATGGGACTGAAAGTACGGGCGAAGCTTTCTCGCGGCCATTACCAGGGCATAGGCCATCTTTTCTATCTTCGGGTATCGGAGCTCGGCGTCCCGAAGCACTTTGCTGACGTAGTAGATGGGCTTCTGAGTCCGGTCTTCTTCCCTCACTAAAACTGCACTGAGGGTCTGCTCGGAGGCTGCCAGGTAGAGATAGAGGGGTTCTCCAGGGATCGGTTTGCTGAGGAGAGGGGGATTGACGAGGTAAGCCTTGAGCTGGTCGAAGGACTCCTGTTGCTGCTGTCCCCATTCGAAACCTTTAGCCCCCCTGAGGGCCTTGAAGAAAGGGAGGCATTTCTCCCCGGACTTTGAGAGAAAGCGCCCAATGGCGGCTAAGCGGTCTGTTAACTTCTGGACTTCTTTGACACTTTTGGGAGGGGCCATGTCTAATATGGCTTTGATTTTCTCCGGGTTTGCTTCAATTCCTCGTTGGCTAACCATGAAGCCGAGGAACTTCCCTGATGAGACGCCGAACGCACACTTGTTCGGGTTGAGTCTCATGTTGTGCTTTCTCAAAACATCAAACGCTTCTTGGAGGTCGGTTACATGATCAACGCCTCGGATGCTTTTCACAAGCATGTCGTCAACATACACCTCCATGTTCCGACCGATCTGAGCCTGGAAAACCTTGTTGACGAGGCGTTGGTATGTAGCACCTGCATTCTTTAGACCGAACGGCATGACTCTGTAGCAATAGAGGCCTTGGTCAGTCACAAACGAGGTCTTCGGGATATCCGGAGGGAACATCCGGATCTGGTTGTAGCCTGAAAAGGCGTCCATGAAGCTGAGGAGCTCATGTCCCGAGGTCGCATCAATCAGAGTGTCAATACTCGGAAGAGGGAAGGGGTCCTTGGGGCAAGCCTTGTTTAGATCGGTAAAATCAATACAAATCCTCCAAGTCCCATTGGACTTCTTCACCATCACTACATTCGACAACCACTCGGGATAGTTCACCTCCTGTATGAACCGGGCCTTCAAGAGCTTGTCCACCTCCTCTTTGATAGCGAGCTGGCGCTCAGGGGCGAATTTGCGCCTCTTCTGCTGAACCGGTTTGGACCCCGGAACAACGCTCAGGTGGTGGACCAGGAGCTCCTCGGAGATCCCGGGCATATCTACAGCTGACCAAGCGAAGAGGTCTTCGTTCCTTCGGATGCATTGTACAATGTCTGAGCATAGGGCGGACGGGAGGGTCTTGCTAACAAAGAATTTGCGGGTCGGGTCCTGCTCAGAGAAGAGCACTTCCTCTAATTCGTCCACCGGCTCGGAGGTCGGCCGAGCAGTGTCTTGGGGGATTTCCAGAGTTTCTAAGGAGAGGACAGGTCCGAGGGTAGAGGTCATGTAGCACTTTTGGGCCGTTTCCTGATTGCCCCTTACTTCCCCTACTCCGGCCCGAGTGGGAAACTTCATTTTGAGATGGTAGGCAGAAGGGACGGCTTCAAGGGCGGCTAGGCCGGGCCGGCCCAGAATGACATTGTAGGCTGCTGGGACATCTACGACCATGAAGTCCATCGACTCCGTTTGGGTAGTAGGAGTTTTGCCAGCGGTTACGACGAGGGTAATCACCCCTTCAATAGTCACTGGCACTCCCGTGAACCCATGGAGCGTGTAACCGGCGGGCTTGAGTTTATCTCGGGAGAGCTTTAGGCCTTTGAAAGCGGCGAGGAAGAGGATGTTTACGGAGCTGCCATTATCCACTAGGATCCTCTCCACTTTGAAATTCGCCATGTGAAGGCTAATGACGAGTGCGTCACAATGTGGGGTGCGAACTCCTTCAAGATCTTCGTCGGAGAATGTGACAGGCACTCCGAGGCCTTTGGGAGGAGGGGTGATTCGGACCGAGTTGACTTCTCTTATAAATGCCTTCCGAGAGGAGTTTGAGGAGCCCCCCATTGGGCCCCCATGAATGAGGTGGAGGACTCGCTCTTCTTCGAAGTCAGGCATCTCTTCTCGTTCCGGACGCTTGTTAGCCCCCCGAGGTGGGGGAGGAGGTTCGGCTCGGTCCTTTCTTACAAACCTGGTAAGCTGCCCCCTCTGGATAAGGGCTTCTATCTCGTTCTTCAAGGCGCGACAATCGTTGGTGTCATGCCCGTGGTCCCGGTGATAACGACACCATTTCTCTTTATCTCTTTTCTTGGCGGGGGTGTTCATCCTCGGAGCAGGAGGTAAGATCCCCTCCTTTTCGACTTCCATCAGAATGGTTGAGACGTTAGTGGTGAGGGGAGTGAACTTCTCGAATCTGGGGGGAGGTTGGCGCTGGCCGGCATTATCCTTCTGGAGCTTCTTGGCTCCTTCCTCTTCTGTTCCCTTTCTCTTAAACCCGGAGGAAGACCCCTCCCAGTTGGGTCGATGCTCGGCCTCTTCGGCCCGGATGTACTTTTCACTGCGAAGGAGGAGGTCGGAAAAGTTCTGTGGAGACTTCTTGGCGAGGGAGGAGCGGAGGTTAGAATTGAGGACATTAGATTGAAATGCTGCCGCAGCGACCGACTGGTCGAGGGATGCTATGGACCTGGCTTCAGCTGTGAACCTCTTCACATAATCTCTCAATTTCTCACCCTTCTTCTGGTGGAGGTGCAACAGTGAGATGCTGGTCTTCTCAGCTCTACGACTGCTTACAAAATGGGTGACGAAAAGGGTCTCGAACTGCTCGAAGGAGAATATTGAGGAGGGGGCAAGGCGAGAGTACCATTCTCGAGCTGGGCCCTTGAGAGTTGCAGGGAAGGTTTTGCAGAGGAGGGCATCGGAAGCTTGATGGAGGAGCATCAGGGTCTTAAAGCTTTCGATGTGATCAACGGGATCAGTCTCCCCGGAGTAAGTCTCGAATTGGGGAGGTTTGAAACCGATCGGCACAGGTGTCTCCATTATGGTTCGTAAGAAAGGGGGTCTGCTAGGACGTAGGGTCCTCCCCCTAAGCTCTTCTTCTCGGTCTATCTGGCCCAGGAGCCTCTCCACCTCATGAAGACGGCAGTACATAGTGTCGTCCCTTCGACGGTAATCAGCCGAGCCTCTAGACTCGTCTTCGTACGAGGGAGAGCGAGGGCTACGGCGACGGTAACTTCGGGAGCGACGAGGACTTGGAGTATGCCGGGAGTTGCTAGGAGCAGGAGGAGGAGATGGGGATCGTTGGTGAGGGATTCGGACTGGAGGAGGAGAAGGGTTTTTGGGTGCATAGTTGTTGGGACGGAGATTGAGGGCCTGAAGGACGGTCGCTTGGAACTGCTGGAACTCGGCATGGGTGATGGGTGCTTCATCGTTCCTAGGCTGTTGCCGACCTGCAGGGGAGTGTAGCCTTCTTCGGTAGTGCTCGGGGGATTCTTTCTGCCCTCTTCGGATTGGGGACCTTCTGTACTCTCGGCGGCAAGGAGACCGCTCATCCGGACGACGCTGGCGGGAGGTTCCCTCTCGGGCCCGCTTTTCATCCAGATGACGGCGTAGATCATCTTCCTTCTGTCGATTGAGGGCGGTATTGTGGAGAGCAGAGGCTCAGGGATGATGGGAGGCCATAGAGTCCGAAGAGGCATTGTGGATGGAGACGCGGTCCTGGTGAAGAGGTTGTTTCTGAGGGTTAGGACCCTTGGGAGGTGGCTGATTTGGAGGAGGGAGGTCCTGTTGGAGCGGGTCTTCCGCTGGTGGAGGAAGTTGTCCTTGCTGTTGGATAGGCTGGATGGGAATTTCCTGCTGCTGATCGGGGTTTGGCCCCCTGTTGGACCCCCTCGATCTGATTTTCCTAGGCGGCATGGCTGGAGAAGATCTGTTCACCGGGAAGAGGAGAGGTTTCTATTCGTTAGTTTCCCACAGACGGCGCTAATCTGTTGCCGCTAAATTTGGTGTGGGGGCAAACAGATAGTATTTGTGGATTCTTAGGAAAACTGAATAGTAAACCTGTATACCTGTTCCGTCGGGGTATAATCGTCGCTCCCGCCGAACACCTGCAAAAAGTGCGAGACACCGGGGTTGTTCCCGGCGACGCACCCTCCGACGCTCAAGTCAGTAATCTAGGAAGACTATGAAAGAACGCAAAAACTGGAGAAAGATTGATTACCTCTTAATGGAGATGGATGGGAAGTATTTATAGGCGTCTTAGGGAACAGATTAGGAATGTAATCCCCGTGATCTGATAAGGAATATTCTCCTTGTGAACAGATTAGGAATGTAATCCCTAATCCCCGGTGAAAAGATAGATGTGAATCAGGACCGTTGATTAAGATTAATCAGAAACCCTAATTCTATCCCTTCTGGACCGGGTTTGCTACGGGTTGAAACCCGCACCCAGTTAAGATGGATCCGTTTGCGGGTAAGCGGGTCTTCAGGGAAGATAACCAGTACCCGCTTCAGATCCGTTGGTAGGTGAAATTACCGTTTTACCCCTAGGCTTCAAGATTCGTGCCCGATTTGGGCGGTTCTGATTAAACCCCATTTTTAGCCATATCAGCTATGAATCTTGTAACATTTACAAAGGAAGTCCTTCAAGGACTAAGGGAAACTGGATGAGATGCCTTGCTTGATAAGGTAAAGTTTTTTTTACAGAAGCATAATATAGATATTCCAGACTTGATTGCTTTGTACGTTAGAATGATTCCATCTTGACGTGCAGAAACTCAACTTACCGTTGAACATCATTATAAGGTAGATGTATTCATTGCTACTATCAATTGTCAAATGCAATAGTTAAACTACAAGTTTAATGCAAAAACAATGGAATTACTAGTGCTAAGTAATGCTTTGGATCCAAAGAGATGAATTTTCCTCATTTGATATTGATAAAATTTGTAAGCCTGCAAGTAAATTTTTGTTAGGAGTTGTGGCCTCAAATACACGTAGGGACTAAGTACTTGAAGTTGGAGAAGAAGAGGAGGAGACAAAGAAGCAAGAGAAGACAAGCAGGAGTAGAAGAATGCAGCCTGGAGGGTTGCGGTCGACCGACCTGGGGGTGCGGTCGACCGACCCTAGCTGCTGAGAGTTCTTCGAGCGTACAAGTCCAACAAAGGAGGGAACGGTCGTCCGGCCTTGTGGGTACAATCGACCGGTCAGCTCTCGGGTTTGGTTCTACACATTGCGTCGACCAATCTTGGGGGTGCGATCGACCGACATCGGCGGCTGATTGTTTTTGGGCTTACGAGTTTAAAGACCCAATTGCTAGATTTGTGTTTATCTGTTAGGGTTTACTTGGGGGCTATATATATGACCGTAAACTCTAGGGTTTAGTAACCTTTTGGTGAGCTGTTATCATTGTTCAACTTCAAGAGGGGATTGTGCCGAGTGTTTCAATGGTGAGAGAGAGATTGAGAGTTGTAATCTCTTTGTAATCTTTGTATTTCTTTGGGAATAAGAAGTATTGGTTATCTTTGCATATTGATTGTGTTCTTGTGAGATCTTGCTTAGTATTGTGGTGGCTTGTTCTTGGTTCATCTAAGTCTTGGGAGTTTCTATTGCCTGTGGTGCACTTCCGCTATTAGCACTACGAGTTGATGGTAGATTTCTCCGACAATTTTATCCTCAAGATTTCTCTAAAGAACATCAATATTTTTTGAGACATTAGTTAGAACACAATCAAAGTGATCTTCTTAAATGCCTTGAATTTAAGGGTTTATCATCTCTTTCTGAATTATGTCAAATATTACCGAGAACAAGAAAGTCCATCATCTATACACAAGTTAATAAATTAATTAGGCTTGTCCTTACACTATCGGTTTCCACAACAACTACTGAGAGGACATTTTCAGCAATGAGCATTGTAAAAATAAGCTTCACAACAAGATGGAGGATGATTTTCTTTCTAACTATTTGATGGTGTACATCGAGAGAGATTTTGCTAAAACGTTCAGTCTAGATTTAACTGTCAAAAATTTGCTTCAATAAAGGAACGTAGATGTGGGGGGTAGCACTGTCACATTTACCCGATACCCGGACTCGACATTGGACCGGAACCGACCCGATCTATATGGGTCCGGGTTCGGGTCCAAAAATAAGACCCGATGCACTTTCGGGTCCAGATCCGAGTCCGTTCAAAATAGAACCGACCCGGACCCGTTAAAAAATTCATCCAAACATATAGAATTTGAATAATAAAGTTATATGAATATACATATAAAAGTAATTGTTGAAGATAGATATGTAAATATAATATTAATTCATGTACTCAAGTGCAAAAATTGTTAGAATCGTAGGGTATCAGGTGCAAAAATAAGTGCAAATATTTATTCTCTATTATTGGACCCGACAGGTAATTTTTTTTAACTAGGACCTGGACCCAGTTCTTGCAAGTCTTGGTCCGGGTCTAATTTTTGGACCCGTGAGGTACTGGGTCCGGGTAGTGGAGGACCCGATCCGATAGGAGCCGATACCAACTCTAGTGGGGGAGGGGGTTTAAAGCGAACCATTGGGATCGCTCTTAGCATGTAGGTTTTAATGAACTAGATAATACTGAAACTACTTCTAAGTAAACCTAATACAAACCCGCAATCCGCATCCAGTCAGTTGATATTTTTTTTTTTTTGACAAAAGATGACCGCAGTCATCGTTTTATTAATGATCATTAAAGAAACAAAGCAGTACAAAGACAACTCAAAATACAAGCTTACAGAAAACAAAAACAACTACAGTTACATAACGGGAAAGTCTCTCATCCAACTGAGACCCAAAAAAAAACACCAAATAAAAGTACATCCGTCGCCCCCCTTCAGTCTGGTTGGCGATCTACTCTGTACTGCTCTCGTAGGCTAGTTCTCTTCATTGATCTTCATCTTCTTCCTTGCCTCCTCAGCCCCTGTCCAGTCATGGATAAACAGAAAAATTGTATGCATTGAGGTTGAAAATTTGTAAGAAATATTACGAAATATTAAATCATTTTTTTCTAGCCACAGGTTCCACATTGACGCCGCAGTAGTTATGTCCCAAGCCTTTTTATCTTCTATTCTAATGTGCTCATCTCTTAAAATCCCCCAAATGTCAGAAGTTGAATTCGCATATCGGGTACACCCAAAACCCCTACAGACTACCTCCTATGTAATCCTAGCCTTCGGACATCGGAAAAGGATGTGATCGGCATCCTCTTCCACTGTTAGACACACCCAGCAAGTAACGTCTAGTTGTATGTTCCTCTTTCTGAGGTTTATTTTAGATAGAATCGCATTGTTGTGAGCTAACCAGCAGAATACTTTGACCTTCAGGGGCATCTTAACCCCCCAAATAATTCTTTCTTCTTTACATCTTAGCCCTCCAGTCAGTTGATATTGATAAATATTGCAATTGGTAAAGAAAAGTATACTACAACTTTGCCTTTTATTAAAAAGGAAAAAGATAAAGCCTATCTACTCTTAAAGTTGAAATGAAAGAAAAATCTTAAGTGATACTTCTAGAAGTAGCTCAGCTCTTATTCAATACTAGATTTGCCCGTGGCCACGTGCCCACGAGACGTCTTTAGAACGATACAGCACATGAAAAGTCTTGTACACAGTAAATCAATAATTATGTAGCTGAAGTTTGAATAGTATGACAATAGTTAGTGGTAAATAAAAGTCCATGTTTCCATTAGTATATGGTGAAAAATAATTATAAATTACGGTGTAAAAGTCTATATATATATATAGAGAGAGAGAGAGAGAGAGAGAGAGAGAGAGAGAGAAAGAGAGAGAGAGAGAGAGAGAGATAATTATATAAATAAATGAGTTGTTTTTTTTGGGGGGGGGGAATATAATTTGAGTTTTGGGGGGAAATGTATTTTGTAAGGGTAAATCTGGGCCTTTGATTGGGGGGGGGGAGGGGGATTGAATGAGAGCCAATTGATAGCTTTCTTTATGTTTTATTGTATAGATGGCTCAGCTTTTATTCAATACTAGATTTTCCCGTGGCCACGTGCCTAAGGCACGTCTTCAGAACGATACAGCACATGAAAAGTCTTGTAAACACTAAATCAACAATTATGTAGCTGAAGTTTGAATAGTATGACAATAATTAGTTGTAAATAAAAGCCCATGTTTCCATTAGTATATGATAAAAATAATTATAAATTAAGATATAAAATTCCATGTTTCCACACACACACACACACACACACAGAGATATGTATATATATATATATATATATATATATATATAGGGAAAGTTTCCGTTGAGCACTAGCCCAGTGCTCAACGCTGTGCGCACTGGATATAGGCCGTCCGATCGTGGGCTCTTATCATGATCTCCATCCAATGGTTCTTATTCCATCCCGCTCATCTATTAATTTTGGGGGGGGGGGGGGGGGGTATAATCGGAATCCCCCCCCCAATCCACCTGTCTCCTTCCCTTCTCAACCCTATCTCCTTTCCCTCTCTCTCCTGCTCCACACACTTCATCGATCTGAAGTAGAGTGACAAAAACCCTAGGTCCCCAAATCATCTCCTCCCTCCTCTTCATCGATTTGTCGACAAATTCTCCATCTCCTCCCTCTCCAACGCTCCCTTTTCCCCTTCTTGGTCATCTTCGACTGCGGATTTCAAAACCCTAGCCCCCAAAATCGATCGGAACCCACAACCCAAATCGACGTCGTCTTCTCCTCCTCAGTGACGCGATCCACCTCTTCACGCTCATCCGGACTCATCTCTTCCTCCTCCATTCCCCCATCGTTATTAGATGTATTAATTTTTTATTTTATTTTTATTATTTTTTATTTTTTTGCTCTACTTCATATTGTTGAAAAAAACCAATTTTTCTTAACTCAGTTTAAAAATTAATTTGTTATTGTTGAAAAGAAAATATCGGAGTAGATGATCTTAATTATATTTTCGAATTTGTTATAGGTATGGAGTTAGGTGAAGGTTGCTCACAATTTTTTGTATGTTGCCGAAGGTGATGTGGATTCATCTACTGACAATAGTTCCGAGGATTCTCACGATAGTGTGAACCGAGGGAAGTATTTCATTCACAATCAATTTGGTAAATATGATACCCTACTTTTGTTTTTGGGTATGGGATGAATTGATATGCAGTAATGAATTTATTGTCTTCTTCACCTACTAAGTGAAATCAATGTGTGGGTTTGTCTGAGGTCAGGTTGTTAGTAGGCTGCTGCTCCCACTTGAAATTGATCATGCCATACATTTAGATTTTCAGTTGGCTGATACTTGAATTTTAGTACAATGCCCTGATCCTTAAGCTTTGCTACTTGAGTTTTTTTACAATTGAAGTGACAGATGCTATGTATGCAATTATATATTCAGTTGTAGTGAATATACAATTGAATATGCTTGATTTTGGCTTTGAGGTTGAAGTTTTCTGATACTTTTCTGATACTTACAATTGGGTAGTACTCCTAATGGTTGCTATTTTTTGGCTAATACTTGGTGGCTTCAACAGTTGGAGTGAACACACTTTTTTTTTGTGTCCTAGTGGTTGAAATTTGGCTTGATTTTGGGCCCAGAAAAGGATACTATCTATTAGAGTAAGAGGTAGTGCACAACGTTGTGTGCACTGGGCCTAGATTGTCTGATCTTGAGCTTTTGAATGAAACCCATCCGATGGTGCTAACTCAATCTCGCTCATCACGATATTACCTTGTTTGAGTTATGCCAACATTTACCTTTGGCTGATACTAGAATTTTCAGTACCTTTTGAATGGCTCAATTTGTGTTACACCAGAGTGACCCTTTTGCTCTTTGGGTGATACTTGAGTTTTAGTTCAATAGACTGATCCTTTTGCTTTGATACTTGAGTATCAGTAGTCGTTGGTTGATCTTTTTTTGCTGATACATGTTTGTTTTTTTTTTTTTTTATATTTGTAGTGTGCAAATTTCTGGCTGGTTGTTTTTCAATGTTTTGGCTGGTTGTTTTGGCTGATACAAATCTTCCTTGGCTGATTACTTTGATTTGGCTGATAGTTTCCTTTGGGTGATTAAGATTATCTTGTCGTGTGAATGCATTTAGTTGATTGTGGAACAAGATGTAGGGGTTTGTGATGGTTAAAGCTGTTTGGGCGTGACAGTTCAACTGCAGCCATATGTGATTACACCAACAGAGTCCCAAACCTTGCATCAATTTTTAATGCATTCACAACTGAAGATGTTGTGCTCATTTGAGAACAATGTTTTGTGAAATAAAGTGACATTCTGAGCCTACTTTAATTTCTATCATGAACACAATCGTTGTAGTTTATGCTATCTAATAAATGAGGTAGAAATTCATCTAACATTTAGTTAATTTTTCCAGTAACAGATGCGGAATGAACTCCAGAAGATAAATCAACTCTAAAAGATAAACAGATGCATCTATCAGTAGTTGTTCTTCATTCACAAAGGGAGATTATTTTGCAATGTTTGTATGTGTAATCAGTTCGTCGAATATGTTGTACTCTTTTTATGCTTCACGTACGACTGAGTTCAACAAGTTAAGTAGAATTTTTTTGATAGATTTGTTCGGACTTTGTAACTTATATGTATACTTGAGAAGGATACTATATGTTTTGAGTTTGTACATTTTTGGAATACATTTTTATGAAATCCATTATATGTTATTTGAGTTTGTTACATTGTTTGATGCAACTGGAGCTTGACAGGGTTTTTTGTCATGTATTGATGTTGCATTTTTGGAAGATTGAGATGAAACTGGAGCTTCACAGGGTCTGTTGTTCTGAGCTTACACATTTTGAACTTCACGTTCAGTTTCTGTGGTTCTGAGCTTACACATTTTGAACTTCATGTTCAGTTTCTGTTGTTCTGAGCTTACACATTTTAATAATTATATGCTCAGTTTAAACTTTTTAACTAAAGCTAAATTTCTTTATATTTTTGTGTACAAATACACATTAGTTTCAAGAATCCGAAACCAAACCTTATACAAATACTCTCAAGACTTTTTGATACATTCAAAAATCAGTTATTTTGAGTGACACCGTAACCAAGACCGATTTCTCAAACCTTGTTTAGTTCATAAAAAGAATATTCTTCAACTAATTTGGAATTAGCAAACTATTTATTCGTGTTCTAGGTGGGATCATATAGAAAAGTTGAGTGTAGTAGTGTCAGACTTGGGATCATATATGCATGTAGACTATTCCAAACAGGTAATGCACAATTTCCTTAGTAGACAGACTATTTGAAGGGAGATCAGGTTTCAGCACACATGGCGTTCTGATATAATCAGTTCTTAACAATGTTAAGTTGTTATAATCTGCAAAATATATTAGAAGAATAAAAAATTACTTCCCACTACCTATTCAAGAGCAACGTCTACTTTTAATTACATGTAAGCATACCACATTTACTAAAGAATGTATTCATGGATGCATCAGATAGAATTCGACACATATATCTTGGCAGAGTGGAGACATACTCATAATGAACATATAAACTAAGAATAACCTCCAACTTTAGAGCTGATTACACTTGTACTTTAGAGCTAGTTTTACTTATATTACTCCTCACATTCATATTTCTTAAGAGTGAATTTATTACAAGGGAAGCATCCACAAAATTTGCAGTCAGTGAATTGAGACCGAGATCGTGTTGTTCTGTGGCTGCATTTCATTTTCTGGGCTTGTTCAGATGCTTTTTGTAACTGCTGTGAATGCTGCATCTGAGCTGATGCCCTCCATTCCTCTGCTCTCCTGTTCACAATTGCCATACTTTTCATCATCTTTCCTTCTATGTCTGATCTCATCTTTTGAAACTTTACCTGAAAAAAAAAGAAAACCCTAAATCAGTTAGATATGGTCAATGGCCAAACTACTCAGCTGTCATCATTCTCTAAATATGGTACATGGATTTGACATGAATTTAAGTAGGCTCAAAAATGACTTTAATTCACAGACATTGTCCTTAAATGGGCACAACATCTTCAGTGGTGAATGCATTAAAAAAAAAGCCAGATGTTGAAACTGTGTTGGTGTAGTCACATATGGCTGCAGTTGAACTGCCACGCCCAAATAGTTGTAACCATCACAATCCCCTACATGTTGTACCACAATTTCAATTAAATGCATTCCCATTTCTACAGAATCTTAATCACCCAAAGGAAACTATCAGCCATAACATAGTATTAGCCAAAACTATCAGCCGAACTATCAACCAATGTGTAACAAACTATTTAAAGAAACGAAGGTTGTACTCAAGTATCAAAGATCAAGCCACAGAAAATTCTAGTATCAGCCAAAGGTATATGTTGGCATCAATCAAACAATGTATTCAAAAGATGTAATCTCTGAGCCACTGAAAAGCCAAAATTGAATCAGTGACCCAAAAAAATGAACATCAGGTCAAAATTTTACTTTACCCTCCCCCCCCCCCCCCCCCCCCCCCCCCCCCCCCCCCCCCCCCGGTAATAGGTAGATGAGCGGGATTGAGTTAGAACCATTGGATGGGGCTTATGATGAAAGATCACGATCGGATGGCCTAGGCCCAGTGCACACAGCGTTGTGCACTACCCCTGACTCTAACAGAAAGTATCATTTTCTGGGTCCAAAATCAAGCCAAAATTCAACCATTGAGATCAGTCAAAAATTTGTTCACTCCAACTCTTGAAATTACCAAGTTAAATTTCAAAAAATATCAACCATGCCAGAGTACTACCCAACTATAACAAAGGATCAGCCAAACAGTCTCAAAAAGGCTATACAGTAAAGACAGTTACTGTGTACCAAACTTCATATTCAAAAAATGGAAAATTTGTATCAGAAAACTTCAACCTCAAAGCCAAAATCAAGCATATTCAATTGTATATTCACCACAACTGAATATACAATTGCATACATAGCATCTATCACTTCAATTGTAAAAAAACTCAAGTATCAAAGCTTAAGGATCAGGGCTTTTTACTAAAATTCAAGTATCAACCAACTGAAAATCTAAATGTATGGCATGATCAATTTCAAATGGGTGCAGCAGCCCACTAACAACCTGACCTCAGACAAACTCACACATTGATTTCACTTAGTAGGTGAAGAAGACAATAAATTCATCAGTGCCTATCAATTCATCCCATACCCAAAAATAAAAGTAGGGTATCATATTTACCAAATTGATTGTGAATGAAATACTTCCCTCAGTTCACACTATTGTGAGAATCCTCGGAACTATTGTCAGTAGATGAATCCACATCACCTTCGGCAACATACAAAAAATTGTGAGAAACCTTCACCTAACTCCATACTTATAACAAATTCGAAAATATAATTATGATCATCTACTCCGATATTTTTTTTCAACAATAACAAATTATTTTTTAAACTGAGTTAAGAAAAATTGGTTTTTTTCAACAATATGAAGTAGAGCAAAAAAAAAAAAAAACCTTCAATAACGATGGGGAATGGAGGAGGAAGAGATGAGTCCGGATGAGCGTGAAGAGGTGGATCGCGTCACTGAGGAGGAGAGGACGGCGTCGATTTAGGTTGTGGGTTCCGATCGATTTTGGGGGCTAGGGTTTTAAAATCCGCTGTCGAAGATGACCAAGAAAGGGAAAAGGGAGTGTAGGAGAGGGAGGAGATGGAGAATTTGTCGACAAATTGATGAAGAGGAGGGAGGAGATGATTTGGGGACCTAGGGTTTTTATCACTCTACTTCAGATCGATGAAGTGTGGAGCAGGAGAGAAAGGGAAAGGCGATAGGGTTGAGAAGGGAAGGAGACAGGTAGATTGGAGGGGGAGGGGGGAAATTCCGATTATACCCCCCCCCCCCCCCCAAATTAACAGATGAGCGGGACGGAATAAGAACCGTTGGATGGAGATCATGATGAGAGCCCATGATCGGACGACCTATATCCAGTGCACACACACACACACACACACACACACACACACACACACACACACACACACACACACACACACACACACACACACACACACACACACACACACACACACACACACACACACACACACACACAGAGAGAGAGAGAGATAATTATATATATAAATGAGTTGTTTTGGGGGAGGGGGGATTTAAATTTGAGTTTTGGGGGGAATTTAAATTATGTAAAAATAATTATATAAATAAATTTAGATTTGCCCGTGGGCACGTGCCTACGTCACTTCTTCAGAACGATACAACATATGAAAAGTTTTGTTAATAGTAAATCAACAATTATGTAGCTCAAGTTTAAATAGTATGACAATAATTAGTTGTAAATAAAAGTTTATGTTTCTATATATATATACTAGATTTACCAGTGGCCACGTGGGCACGTCTTCAGAACGATACAGCTCATGAAAAGTCTTGTAAACACTAAATCAACAATTATGTAGCTGAAGTTTGAATAGTATGACAATAATTAGTTGTAAATAAAAGTCCATGTTTCCATTAGTATATGATGAAAAATAATTATAAATTAAGATATAAAAGTCCATGTTTACGCACACACACGCGCGCGCGCGCGCACACACACACACACACACACACACAGAGAAAGAGAGAAATAATTATATAAATAACTGAGAGGGACACACACACACACACACACACACACACACACACACACACACACAGAGAGAAATAATTATATAAATAAATGAGGGGGGGGGGGGGGAATTTAAATTTGAGTTTTGGGGAGAATTTAAATTATGTAAAAATAATTATATAAATAAATTTAGATTTGCCCGTGGGCACATGCCTACGGCACGTCTTTAGAACGATACAGCATATGAAAATTTTTGTAAACAGTAAATCAACAATTATGTAGCTCAAGTTTAAATAGTATGACAATAATTAGTTGTAAATAAAAGTTCATGTTTATATATATATATATAGAGAGAGAGAGAGAGAGAGAGAGAGAGAGAGAGAGAGAGAGTTAAATAAATAAATGAGTTGTTTTGGGGGGTTTGACTTTGAGTTTTGGAGAGAAACTTTTGGGGAAAAATGTGTTTTGTGAAGGTAAATCTGGGTCTTTGATTTTGGAGGATTGAAGGAGAGCCACTTCATAGCTTTCTTTGTGTTTTATTTTATATATCTATATAATAAAACACAAAGAAAGCTATCAAGTGGCTCACCTTCAATCTCCCCAAAATTAAAGGCCTAGATCTAACCTCATAAAATACATTTTTCTCCCAAAATTTCAAACCCCAAAACCAAATATTTCTCCCCAAAACTAAAAAACCCCAAAAGATGTCTTAACATAAAGTAGTATGAAGCTCCTACCTAACACTAGCCCCCCCCACCCCCCCCCCCCCCCCCCCCCCCCCCCTCCTTTCCCCTGTGCACCACCGGCGTTCTACAACCTTCTCTTCTTCATCTTCGTTTTTGAGCTCTGCTGCTTCTCAGCCAACACCCCACAAAAGCTTTCTCCTTCCCCCCTCTCCTATACAGACCCTTCCCTGCTTCCCTCTACACCACCGCTCCAACGACCTCCCCTCCTACTATGCTTTCCCTCCTTGAACTCAGTGGGTGCGGGCCCAACAAGAGGGTCCGCCACCCACCGACCCCAACGCCAGTACAAGCGCCGGCACAAAGACCTACGACGGAGCCAACCACTGCAACATCCACTATTGCAACATCCAATATTCAGCTACCCTCACCCTCTCTTCCCACAAATGACTACGCTTCGCACTCCCCTCCTTCTCCCCGTGCAGCAGCTGCTACCACTAATGCGACACATGCAACCCTCTCACCAGTGAAGCCATTCCCCGAAGAGAGAGGGCAGCGAGAGCTCAGACGTGTTCGCTCCCCGACGCGTGCATACCAAGGTGTGCATCAACGTCCTGAGGGGAGGAACAATGTTCATCATCGCTCTATTGAGGGGTCATCCAGAGGCCATGGGTATCATCAACGACATAAGGATCTCTACGAGGGAAGGGCCCAAAGATGGGGTCCCCCTCCAAGCCATTACTGGTGGAAGAAAACCCCACCTAGGGGACCTTATCTGAGAACCCACGAAGTTACCGCACGCAGGCATGGCACACACAGGGAACCCCACCCTCATCACAATACCAACACCAACACTAGCACAAATTTTCAAACACACCACCATCCTCAACAATCAACCAGTCAATACCCTCTTAAACCCTCTTCGGAAAGTACTAGGGACCCAAACCCTCCCAAGCATCATCACAAACACAGGGAAACCCATGAAAAGATTCAAACAGCTCCATCCTCCCCACCTAATCCCACCACCTATCGACTCACAACTCCAACAACACTGGAGACCCACCCTACGTTATCTCACGCCAAACACCCCCTTGAAGGAACGGTGCTTGACGGGATTATGATGGAGGGAGGCTCTGGCGATGTGGAAGGGGAGGGGCAGTGGGTTCAGGTCAGGGGAAAGAAAAACAAGAATCGAGAGAGCATCACTAACCTTCAAGCTGGTTAGGCGCTACACAACAAGAAACAGAGGAAGGGCAAGAAGAGACCAGCGCCGTGTTTAAACTGCGGGGATCTAGGGCATTTTCAGAGCGAATGCACCAAGGAAGTGCGCTGCCTAAAGTGCATGAAATGGAGCCACCTCTCTTATGTTTGCACAAATGTGGTAGAGACACACAGCGACGAGGATCGTCCAGTGCACCGGGGGACGTCACCGGACAACCCCACTATTATCAGATTGGCAAAGAGCTTAGAGATTATCAAAAGTGAGGAACGGTGGCTGCGATAATGGTGCGCAGTTGCCAAGGTAACTAAAGGGAGGCCTTCGGAGGTGCACGTAATGCAGGCGCTCACCGATAGATGGTCGATGAGCGCATATGGAAATTGGGTAGCCAAAAAGTTGTGCCACTTGCAATTCCTCGTCTCCTTTCCAACGGCGGAGAAGGTATCAGAAGTTGTTAAGGTGGGGAAAGTGGATTTTGGTCACTTCGAGCTTGAATTCACTGCTTGGACACCGATGTTTGGGGCGGAGTTACCACAGGAAGAACGGTACTGGATCTAAATTCACAACGTCCCTCTCCACTTCTGGAAGAAAGAAGCGCTCCAATAGATTGTTGCGGAGTTCGGGACGGTGGTTGATAAAGATGAAAAGATGGTGCGGCGCTCAGATTTAGTTTCGGCCAGACTACTCATCAGAAGCGCTGATATTGCTTTGATGCCACGCTTCGTTAAGGTATTCTCCTTTTAGGAAGCATACCTCATCAGGTTTGTACTAGAGAAGAAAGAAGAAGCACAGATTGAGCAGGCGGCCGTTACTACCCCCTCACCATCATCTGCCTTCAGGGTCAGCAGGTCCTACCGACAAGTGGTAGGACCAATACAGGATCTCACTATCGATGGTTCTCATGAGGTGGAAAGGGCTCACAGGGAGATCCTCAAGGCGGCAAAGGGAGTGGAGAAGCGCCAGGGTACATCAGCGGAAAGGGTCGAGCGAACCAAGGCCCTCATTGGCAGACCCAGCGGTCAAAGGCTCACAAGAACCTCCAACTCGGCTGATCCAACGGTGAAAGACCTTAACCACCCTTATCTGGTAGAGACAGGTACCAAACAGAGAAAAGCAACCAAAAGCAACTCCCAAAGTGATGACCCAGACCTGCATGCGTCAGAGGAGGAGTGCACCTTGGCGCAGAAGACAAGGACAGGGCTGGCAGACCACCAAAGTGGTAAAGCCCCCCTCTCCGACAACACGCACGACCCCAGAATGGGGTTGGTGAAGGTCAACACCATTATGGGATACAAGACAAGCGAAAGGACTCTATCAACCAAAGAGTGGGTGACCAAACGCTGGTTTTCACCAAATGAGGAAAAATATGCTCTTTTGGTGCAGGCAGGGTAGGAGGCAGAGACCACACTGAGAAAAGCGCACAAGGAGCTGTTTAACCACAGCGAAAAGAGTGGTACGGCGAGCGGAAGTGCCAATAAGGGAGTGGGGAGCGAAGCTCTGCTTTTCAGAATGGACGGAAGTAGTAAAGAAGACAAAGAGGGTTTTGGTAATGGAAGAAGTAGTATGAGGAAGGAAGAAGATAGCGTATCGTCTTTAACGATTCAAACATCGTTAAGAATGCCCAGCTCTGACGCCACCAAATCACCCCTCAACCAACCCTTGACAGCTGGCGTATGCGGTAAGCTCACCGCCTCCTCAAAGAAAGCGATGAGCGCTGCTCGCGAGGGCAGCGGTAGGGTGAACCGCGGAGAAGCGGAAGGAAAAAAAAGGAAAGGCTGGTTATAAGGGGGAGTGGGTTGGGCGGTACGGGGCTCCTTTTATAATAGATAGTGGGCCCAAAGACGGGCCCAGTATACACCGTATTGTATCGGAGACTTGTACCACTTTGGTTTCTAACAATCAGACGCGTTGTCAACCAGATAGCGGGCCCAATGAGGGGACCGCGACGGAAGACAACGATATTACAATTATTGAGTCAGCTGTCGGTAGGCCCAATGAGGAGTCCACAGTTAGAGAAGCCTCTCCTCAATTTCAAAATCAGCATGCTGTTAGTGAGGAGGACCTAGAAGAGCGGCTGAACCTGGACGTTGACTTCTCATTTACAGACGAGGATTCAGGGGACTCAGAATTTATTGCTGATACACAAAAGGAATTATCGCCAGAGATGGTGCTATCCACTTTACCAGAGTCGGCCCCACGATTCAGCACTGGATCGTCTTAAAGGATGGTTGGTTTTAGGGTGCATCGGTCACCTAAGAGGGCTCATGCAGAGTCCTTGGATGACTTTTTGGAGAGAGCTGCGACCGCCGAAGCGGCTAAACACGTCAATGGAGGTACAAAAATTTTTCTTGCTAATATTTTAAATTTCATGTCAGACTCTGAAGTTTTTCTATTAGCTATGACCTGTGGTTTGGAAGTTTGTAATAAAGAACGCAACACGTTACTTCTTAACAAAATGAGGGGTTGGGAAACTGAGAGGGCTAAATCTAGTGTTCATAAGGAATTAGGATCTAACTGTAGGGGATAACGGTCTCTGAGGGCGAAACGCGCCCGAGTCCCTCACACACTGTCATCTCGGACATGGTTCCCCAATGAATACGCTATTCTGGAATGTCCGGGGTCTGGGGGATAAAGGTAAAAGAGATATGGTTAGAGACGTTATCACGAAGTCCAAGGTGGAAGTGGTTGGGCTTCAGGAAACCAAACTTATACATAGGACCAAACTCAAGAGAATTGGGGGGAACAGAATCAAGGAATGGGTTTTACGCCCATCCGCGAGAGCCTCACAGGGAATTGCCATTGGCTTTAACCCGGACCTGCTCACTTGTTCAGAGGTCTATAATGGTACATTCTCCCTGACTACTCGACTGGTACGACGATCTGATAAGTATATACAGACTATCACAGTTGTTTATGGGCCGAACGTGGCTTCGGAGCGTGACGCCTTTTGGCAAGAACTGGTCAATATTCGTCTCCGTTGGCCGGGGGCCTGGATTGTCGGGGGGGACTTCAATATTACCCGATTTGCATTCGAACACAAGGGTAGAGGTTCCAGCGACAGGCACAGAGCAGAGTTCAATAGGTTGATAACGGATCTCGAGTTGATAGATATCCCTATTAATGATAGACTATTTACGTGGTCTAACATGCAGTCTACTCTGATTATGGCAAAATTGGACAGGATTCTTGTATCGATGGATTGGGAGGCTAAGTTCCCCCTTGCAACTGCTAGATCGATCTGTAGACCAACGTCAGATCATACTCTAATCCTTCTTGACATTGGGCTTCACAAAGAAAATTCCGATTTGAGATTGCTTGGCTGGAGATTCAGGGGTTTCACCACCTGGTGATGGAAAATTGGGCGCTCCCAGCGACTGGCTCAGATACTGCGGGCCGATGGTGTGAAAAAATTTGCAGATTAAGAAAGCGGCTACGTAAATGGAACCGATCTAGGTTCTCGACCATCGGCGCGCAAAAGATTCCTTGTTGGAAGGAATTGATGAACTTGAAAGAGTGGAGGAATCGAGAAACCTGTCACAGGAGGAAAGAAATAGCCTTCTGGAGCTCCGTGAGAATATTGCCAATCTCTATAAGATGGAAGAAATAAAATGGCAACAAAGATCTAGAATTTCATGGCTCAAAGAGGGAGACGCGAACACGATCTTTTTCCACCGAATGGCAAGTGCAAGGCGTAGGTCCAATCTTATTTTATCCTTAGAAACAAGCTCGGAGACAGTACAAGATGAACAAGTGATTTCCACAGCCTTCCAAGGATACTACAAGGACCTCTTGGGGAAGAAGAATGACTTCCGGGTCCCACTCAGGAATGATTTCTGGCAGACTTACCAGATCGAGTCATCACCCTCGCTATCCTGCCTGGAGTCTCCGTTCTCGGAGGAGGAAGTTAAAAAGGCTATCAGTCACATGGGAGCGGACAAGTCGACAGGGCCAGACGGCTTCCCAATGATGTTCTTCCAAATTTTCTGGGAAGAAATTAAAGGGGACTATATGGCATTGCTGGATGACTTTTTTAACAACAAGCTCAGATTGGGTATGTTTAATTTTGCGGATGTAGTCCTGATTCCCAAATGGGAAGAGGCGTCGAAAGTGGGCAATTTTAGGTCGATCAGCCTTATAAATTGTTCGGCAAAGATTATTACAAAAATCCTAGCTATCCTCCTGGAGAGTATTTTGGACAGCCTTATTAACAAATCTCAATCAAGCTTCATTAAGGGCAGAAATATCCTAGATTGTGTGGCAACGGCGGAACAAGTTATCCACCGCTGCCATACGACCAACTCTAAGAGCTTTCTGCTTAAGCTGGAGTTTGAGAAAGCTTATGACTCGGTCGATTGGGAGTGCTTGCTGGAAGCTCTCAGGGGTAGGGGCTTCGGGAATAAATGGATCTGCTGGATCGGACAGTGCTTGCAGACTAGCAAAACGGCCATATTAGTGAATGGTAGGTCGGGGCAGCCGTTTCCTTGCAGGAAGGGTCTCAGACAAGGGGACCTGTTATCACCTCTCCTGTTTACTATCGTAGCAGATGTGTTGAGGGTTATGCTAGAGAATTTCCAGGAAAAAGGTTGGATCTTGCCAGTGGCCAGTTCCGTGTCTACTAAAGGGTGTACGATCCTGCAATACGCAGATGACACCCTACTCTTTGGTAATGGGTCTAGACGAGAAACTGTCTGCTTTAAAGGGACCCTATATTGTTTTGAGGCCTGGTCAGGCCTTAGGATTAATTTTCACATGAGTGCGCTGACTCCAATTTCCCTATCTGATGATGAAGCAGGGGAACATGCTACTATGTTGAACTGTACGACGAGTGGCTTCCCTATCAAATACCTAGGGCTACCACTCAGACCAGAGAAATTATCTAAAGCAGACTGGTTGCCTATTGACAGGGTGGAGGACAAACTGTCTGGTTGGAAAGGTAAATCGTTGTCTCTCGGGGGCAGAGTGGTACTCATCAACTCAGTGTTGTCTAACCTGCCAATCTACTACATGTCATTTTTCGAGCTTCCAAGATGGGTGATCCAGAGGATTGACCGGATTCGAAAATGATTCCTTTAGAATGGGGCAGACTCGGATAAAGGAGGTTACCACCTCATCAAATGGAATATCGCTTGCATGAAGAAGAAGCATGGAGGGCTAGGCATCATTGACCTTAGAGATATGAACCTTGCCATGTTGGGAAAATAGTGGTGGAAGGTATTCCACAACAGCGGGAAAGGTTGGCAGGACTTCATTCAACCTTATCTAAGGGAAAAAGGCACGAGAAACCTTGGCTTCCGAGTAGGGGCTAAAGTTTCGCGACTCTAGAAAGGAATTGCCAAGGCTAGCAGCCTCTTCAATTCGGCAGTTACGTCGACTGTCGGCAATGGTTGGTCCACCAGATTCTGGTGGGATAGGTGGTGTGGAGCCCATACCCTGAAGGAAACGTTCCTAGAGCTGTATGAGAGGTCGAGTCGACCGAATATGTCCGTTGCCGAAGGTTGGAAAAGGGGAGGCTGGAGACCGGCATTCCGAGGAACGCTCACCCCAAATTTACACCAGCAATTGCTTGACATGCAATCACACATCACACGGGCAGGCACAAGGTGCACACAAGGCCCAGATCAGAAGCGATGGGGACTCGAGAGCAAGGGATCTTTCCCGGTGAGATCTCTGTATCATCGGATCCATTTTCGAGGATGCAGATCCAGCTGGGCACAGGTGTTGTGGAAGGCGAAAACTCCCCTTAAAGTCAGAGTTTTCTTATGGTTAGTGCTCAATAATGCTATCCTCACTAGGCAAAATCTTGCCAAAAGACAACCACAGGTGGTGACCAACTGTGGTTTCTGCGACGTACATGTGGAAGATCTAAATCACCTTTTCATTCACTGCCTAAGAAGTAAGGCAACTATGGTTGAGGTACTTCGAGCCTTAGGAATAGACGACTACCCCTGCGTATATGAGGATTTGTGGATTGGCCCCAAATTTGCAACGATTCGCCATGATATGAAGGATGCGTGGTACATCGCAATAGCGGCAACAACATGGGTGTTATGGCTTGACAGAAATAATTTTTATTTTCGTGCTTCATGTAATAGTATTTCCGGTAACCTGACTCACATCATGCATCTTATCTCTTTTTGGGCTACAACTGCGGTCACGGGGGCAAGAGGAAGGATAGCCAGAGTACTCCAGATAGAGGAGTTTGACGATGAGGAGGTAGAGATCGGGCCGACGCTGGACTGAGGGACTGGCTTCACCAGTCATGACAGTGCTTATGCCAGCTTGTGTTTTGTTTCAACCTACTGTACTCTCTGATTGCTTGATGTTTGAGTAGTTAGACCCACCCCCAGGATTTGTTAGGGGTGTATGTTTGTTTTCTTTCATTTTCTTCCTGCATTGTACTTTTGTTTTGTACTGTTGGTTTCCCCCGGTACGCCGGGGTAGTTTTATGAACTTCTTATTAATGAAACACAGGGTGGCCTTATTCCACCTTTTACCTTAAAAAAAAAACTAAAAAACCCATTACTTTATTACCATCTCTCTTCTCTCTCCACTTTTTCGTATTTCTCTTTTTTTTCGCTCTCCCTATCTCTCTCTCCCATTCTTTCTTTATTTACTTAGAAATTTAGATTTTAAGATTTTAGATTTGTAAATTTTTAGAATTTTTATGTTTTTTTATTGCACATGTTATATTGAAAATAGCAAATATCTCTTTAACAGTGAAATTTTATCATTTTCCACACTTAAAGTTCTAAGAAGTTAGATTTTACAACCCCATTTATAATTATTTTTCACCATATACTAATGGAAACATGGACTTTTATTTACAACTAATTATTGTCATACTATTCAAACTTGAGCTACATAATTGTTGTTTTATTGTTTACAGGAATTTTTGTGTTTTGTATCGTTCCGAAGACGTGTCGGAGGCACGTGCCCAGAGAGAGAGAGAGAGAGAGAGAGAGAGAGAAATAAATGAGTTGTTTTGGAGGTTTGAATTTGAGTTTTGGGGAGAAACTTTTAGGAAAAAGATGTGTTTTGTGAGGATAAATCTGGACCTTTGATTTTGGGGATTAAATGAGAGCCACTTGATAGCTTTCTTTGTGTTTTATTATATAGATATGCATATCAAACTCCAATTACGCAATATATGGTAGCCTTCTTCTGTTGTGTTGGGATGTCTTGGCCCAATAACTTTCATGAGTTTCTGGGCTGCAATTGGGACCATGTTTAATCCACTATACAAAATAGTCCAAGTTTAATTAGTCTTAAAATATTCACTTCTCTAATGGGCTTTAATCAGAACGTAAACGCAATCCACTGGCCCAGCTCAATCCGATCGGTTTGATTTTTGGTCCTGTTTGTTTTTGACTTTTTTGAAGAGTTGACCCTATCCTCGTTCTTCAACTTGTCTTTCGTGTATGAACTCTCTTGTCTCAAAAAAAGGTGAAGGTTCTTTATCATCTCAGTTCCCAATTCCAGTTCATGAACTAGGGTTAAATCACTCTTCCACTTCCTCATCTCTTTTGATTACTAGGTAATTTCTCCAACTTCCATCAAATTCTGTCAGTATATTAAATTTCAAACAGACCCATCACCAATTTCTTGCCAAAATTTTGCTAATTTTTGTTTCAATAACTAGTTCCTAAAATTCAGTAAGATGGTTTCAATGTTTTGTGCATGTAAAATTTATAGTTACAATTAGACCCATCTTTAATATCGTGCTAGTTGTAGAAAACCCATCTCAAATTTCATCCAAACCCCTAGAGAATTATCTACCTCAGCAATGGATTCATACCTAAACAATGAGGGTGAGGACTTCCTCTCTGCATTTGTCCCCTTGATGAAACTCTTGACCCTAACCCTGATTGGCCTCCTCCTCGCGCACCCGAAAACCCAGCTTGTCCCTAGAGCCACATTCAAGCTCCTCTCCAAGCTCGTCTTCGCCCTCTTCCTCCCCTGTCTCATCTTTGTGCACCTTGGTGAGTCGATAACCCTTGAAGATTTCCTTAAGTGGTGGTTTGTCCCGGTGAATGTTTTGATTAGTACTGCCATCGGTTGTCTTCTTGGTTATGTTGTAGCCGTCATTTGTCGCCCGCCTCCCCAGTTCTTTCGATTGACCATCATCATGACCGGGTTTGGGAACACGGGTAACCTTCCGATTGCGATTGTGGGTTCCGTGTGCCATAGCTCGGGTCACCCGAATTGCCATCGGACCGGGATTGCATATGTAGCAATGGCCCAGTGGGTCGCAGTGATTTTAGTCTACACTTTAGTTTACCATATGATGGAACCACCATTGGAGTACTATGAGGTTGTGCCCGAGAATGCAGAGATAGAGGAGGAGGAAGTCCCTGTTAGTAGTAATAATATTAGTAGGCCTCTTCTTCACGAAGGAGAGTGGCCTGGAATGCATGACAAAGAGACCGAGCACTCAAAAACCCCGTTTATTGCGAGAGTGTTCATGAGCATCTCAGGGTCGTCTCAAAATAATTTTCCGGACCTTGATTCAATTGAAGCTGGAGGTGAAGCCAATGGCATAGATAATAGTCCCAAGTCTATTAGATGTTTGGCAGAACCGAAGGTAATGAGGAGAATGAGAATTGTGGCAGAGCAAACGCCAATCAGATATATTCTTCAGCCTCCTACAATCGCTTCATTGCTTGCCATTATAATCGGGCTGGTTCCAGTTCTGAAAAGCATTTTTTTTGGAACCGATGCTCCTCTATCTTTTGTTACCGATAGCTTGGATATTTTAGCAGGGGCAATGGTTCCATCGGTTATGTTGATTCTTGGAGGGATACTTGCAGAAGGACCAAATGATTCTGCTCTAGGGTTTAAAACAACAGCAGGGATTACAGTGGCAAGGCTTGTGGTGCTTCCATTTGTGGGGATTGGGGTGGTGCTTTTGGCCGACAAAATGAATTTTCTAGTGAAAGATGATGATATGTATCGGTTCGTGTTGTTATTACAGTACACTATGCCAAGTGCGATTTTATTGGGTGCAATTGCGAGCTTGAGGGGGTATGCAGTGAAGGAGGCGTCGGCTCTGTTGTTTTGGCAACATGTGTGTGCTGTTGTTTCGATCTCTTTTTACATCATCATCTACTTCAAGTTGTTGTGATACTTTTGAGGTGAGGACTTCTGAAGCCTTTTTCTTTTCTTTCCTGTGTTTCCTTCATGTGTGCTGTGCATATAATGATTGATCAAACTGCAGTATTTGGTTGTTGGTAGACTGTTAAGGTGTGTTTGTAACAAATGAATGTTTAACTACAGTTTGGAAGACATGGTGTTCTAAGTATGAGAAGATTACATTCAGCTTTCTTTTTAATCATTGCTGTTGATTAGTTGTACCTAATGTCACCAGAAATCACCAAACACATATTGATTGATATCATGTTTCTTACTTATGCTTGCGATTAGGAATGATGAAATTAAAGTTTTGAATTTTTGGCAACTCTTAGAGAGCAACCTGCACATGCATTTTGTGACATATATCACATTTATATCAGTAATTTTACCAATAGAGAAATCTGCCAGGGAAATACTCTACAAAAGAAAGTTTATTACATATAGGCAATGTGGCCATCTTTTATACATTGTACTAGGGTTAATATAAAACATTTGATGTTTAAGAGAAATGTACAGTGTTGTTCTTATTAAGTGGAAGCATGTTATACCATGTTTGGGACAGTTAACAATCCGGTACCCATTTTCATTCCACATAATATTGCTATCCTCATCTAAAGTGATCTCGTCTCTATGTACTGTAAGTTAGAGTCGCATATTTTAGTTTTTCTTTTCTTTTGAGCAGCTACAATAGTGAGTCTTTTATGTCTATTAGGTTTCAAGTAATAACAGCAATTGAGACATGGACCATTTCCAGCTATAGTTTCATTGAAGTTGTTATTATCTACTGCAAAAAACCTTGCTATATACTTCATGTTTCATTTAACTTCCATACTAAATACTAATAGTAATGTTTACTTGACATTTTGGAAAAAAAAAGTTGTATAAACATCCTATGTTTAAAAGCCAATTATACTGTTTAAGTTATGGATATAGTACATGGAAAATTCTTTTCAATTTTGATCCCATTTACATGCACACTAATTTTGTTATTAGATGTTTATTTTCATTTTTCTGGATTCACATTTCATGACCACTTGCCATGTTCACACAACATATCCAAATCAACAAGCGAGTATCTATTAGAGAAAAGATTGTATAATAGTTCTATCCTGGGCATTTAAGAACCAATAAAAGGACATTGTAATGACATTGATGAGACAAAAAGCAACAAGATGAACTAGAGGTGCATTGCTTAATAACATACGTGAGGTGAAAAAGAGGAAGAACTTTTAGAAGAAAAAAAAGAAGAAAAAAAAGAAAGGAGATTTATTCAATTGAATCTATCAAATATTAGTTTGAAGCTTTGACGGTGATCTGTTTTCCTTTGGGTAAAACTAAGTAGAAACACCCATTAAAACCCCCAAACCACAATACTTTGACCATAACCGAACGTGATAGAAACCCATTTTTAAAAGTATGTTGGTACATTTTGTTTATGGAAATTATTATACAACGATTTATTTCATATGAAGTGGATTAAATTAGAAAAAAATGTCTTTTTTGAAAGAATATCATATTCTTAAACAATTATATAATTAGATGATTTCCTAAGAGGAAAATAATGTAAAATTGTAGGATAAACTTGCCCAGCCTGTTCAAAAATGTCCGAACAGAAGAAAACCTAGCTAAAACCTGAAATCCCTTGAAACCTACTGATATGGTCTGAACTCTTAAAATGCACCTGTATTTTTTACTTTTTAGTTATGTAGAAATATACTAAAATACCTGATCGACCCAATAGTGCATACCCCCAGGCATAGTGAATACATGTATTTGATACAACAATACTACTTCAATGTCGTCCTTTAAAGTGTCTGTTGTTTGTATGTCATGTCACATTGTATTTATATCTGCATATTTGTGACTGCTTCTTATGTTACTTAAATATGAGCTGGTATGGACCACTATCAGAGATTTTTTTGCTATTCTTACTTATTCTTTTCCCTGCAACCATAGTTGGACCAGTAAGCTTTGGATTTTTTCCGTACTGACCCACTTTTGAAAATATTTACCAAACTGACCCACTTTCGGAAATATTTATTCAACTAATCTAGTTTTGGTTATGTCAGCATAAAACACTATTGGCAATAACGGCATGTGTTATTGTGATGCATTTGTTGCCAATAGTGCCACCTATATAAATTTTTTATTTTGTTGCTGCTATTGGGAGTAACGACATCCGTATATCTCGCATTCATTTTGAAGTTCTATGACTTGATGAAAAATTTGTAAGTAAAAATCGCTTATAATTGATGCCGCTATTCCCTTTAACGGCATAATTAGCCTGATGCCTCTATCAGCAATAACGACATCAGTGTACTCCAAGTTTTGTGCAGGTGCATCAACTTCAAGTCCAATTTCGATTTTAATACAACCAGTATCTCTCAAAACTTAAAACATGAAAGTTGTAGAAATTTTTTTCTTGGCGTTCTATAGCATTTGAATCATCTCAATCAGAGTTCAGATCATAAAGTTATGTCCATATTACGTAGCGATGTCGAAACTGTCCATAAAAAATTGTAAATGAAAATCGCTTATAACTGATGCCGTTATTCCCAATAACGAAATAATTAGCCTGATACCGCTATTAGCAATAACGGCATCAGTAAAATCTACAGTGTACTCCAAATTTCTGGACAGTTTCGACATCGCTACATAATCTGGGCATAATTTTATCATCCGAACTCTGATTAAGATGATTCAAAATGCTATGGAACACCAAGACAAAACTCTACAACTTTCATGTTTTGAGTTTTGAGATTTGAGATATATTGGTTGTATTAAGGTCGAAAACGGGATTGAAGTTGATGCACCTGCCCGAAATTTGGAGTATACTGTGGATTGTAAATAGCGGCATCAGGCTAATTATGCCGTTATTGGGAATAGCAGCATCAATTACAAGCAATTTTCACTTATAATTTTTTCCTCAAGTCATAGAAAACCTAGTGAATGCGATATATATTGAGACCGTTATTTCCAATAGCAGCAATGGATTTTTTTTTATAGGTGCTGCTATTGACAACAATGACATCAAAATAACACATGCCGTTATTGCCGATAGCGTTTTATGCTAACGTGTCCAAAATTGGGCCAGTTGGGTAGATATTTTAAAGTGGGTCAGTTTGGTCAATATTTTCAAAAGGTGGGTCAGCACGGAAAGAATTCTAAGCTTTGTCATGTATCTTCCTCATGCTATCATTCATTTACATATTCATTGCCCTTGTCAATTTCTTTCCTTTTTTTGGCTGGCTTTCCCTTTTCTATAATCTATTTGTGAAGGGCATGATCTCAGTAACTTGGTACAGATTCACGTTTATACAATATTTACAAAATCCTTGCACTTACTTTTCACCTTTGTTATCAGTATTGTACTCTGGCTGAAATACATGTGAACCGAATATCTAGTGCTGCTTTTAAAAACTCGCCCTTTTTTTTTGGAGTGGATGATTGTATTTTGTTTTCCACAACACCCAGTTATTCACATTCTTTCCTGGTATTGCCCCCTAGTTTTCTTTTGTTAGAGTGTCTGTAGTCGTGGGCTAAATACCCAAAATTTGGAAAAAATGGGAATAAAATCGTTGTAGTCGTCTTCCAAATACCCAAATTTTGGGCGTACGATGAATAGTGGACTGCCAAATATAGCAGACGATTTGGCAAAAGCCAAAATATAGCTCACGGGAAATTTTCTTTCGTCCCTGAAAATAGACGAAAGATAATATTCCGTCGCTTTACATTTTTTTTTCCCGGACGATAAATTAATGTGCCGTCCTATATTATAAAAAATAAAAATAAAAAAAATAATTTGTCGGACGGTGTTTAATACACGGTCCCAACAATTTTGAATAAGACAAAATTGTGGGCCGGTGTATTATCCACCGTCCCACAGTTTTTGATGTTTTTTTATTTTATTTTTTATTTTATTTTATTTATTTATTTATTTTTGTTTGTCTTTTAGTGCCCAAAAAAAAATTTAAATGTTTTTTAAAACAAATTTTGAGACGAGAGATAATCGATCGTCTGGCCATATTTTAACTTTCAACCACTACAACGCGCAGCCATATTTTCTATTTCCAATTGCCAAATACCCAAAAAATAGGTTAGAACGACTACGGATGCTCTTAATGTAGTATTTATGGGCGCAGGTCCAAAAAATTCTCAAATTACTTCATATTTCAGTGTTATTCAGATAAAACTTTATGATCTAAATAGATTATAGAAAAGGAATCTATATTTGTTACTCGACTTCTTTCTTTCTCTAGATCTTCCCATCCTCCCTGTTTTTGGAGGTCTGATGTTGTAATTACTTTCTGTTTTCCAAAATTTTCTGAGTTTATTTTGTTATCTGGTCACTAATTAATGAAATAAAGTGGTTATACTCCACATTTTCTTTGATTTTTTTCTCCCAGGTGTTCAAAAGTAGGAGAGAAAAAGATGGTAGATAATAAATTATTATAGTATTTAAGTGCTATTTAAACATCCAAATATAATACCCTAAATTAGGGTCCAATATAATTTTTGACCTTGTGGGTAAAATTTATAAACTTCTTCATCACTTGTTTTCTTCATTTTGTACAAAATCATGCCTTCTTTTCATAAGCTAGCCTTTGGTTTCCTTTTTTTTATTTTAGAAAGCAAAATAAACAAGTAATTGTTTTGCTAAATAAAGCTGTAAGATCCAAATTTCAATCATAGAGTCATGTGATGAGTGTCGAAGATTGCAAAGTGAATTCTGATTACTTTTGCTTGAAAATTGTTTCGTGTATGTACTTGTGGGAATATCACGCGACCAGTATAATAAGCAGTCAGGAAAACTCTAGGTATAGCATATTATGTATTCAATTGTGCCAAACTGCCAATTGAATTTACTACATTCACAAGTAGAATGGCTCTTTTCTACTTTTTTCTTTTTTGGTGGCATTTCGGTACCATAATTTTCTTTTCTGAGTTTAAATTCCCTAAATTTTCCTTTTGCAATGAACACTATCACCAACAAGTAGCAACAGGATGAGTATGCCATGTTAAAAGCAAGACAACACATCTATTTATGTCGATACACTTCTACTTAAGAGAACAAATCTATTCTTCGCAATCCAGGGTATGATTAGGGTACAATTGTCAAAGGAGTCATATTTCACTAGACATGGCAACATTTTGTAGAATTTCTTTGGCGCTTGGAAGCTATGCAAAATTTGAACTTTATTGGTTTTCAGGTCCAGTCGGTTGATATTATTAAAAGAGGTGATTACAGTCCAAAAGGTAAACAAAATAGAACTGCAGTAAGTATGATGATGCATGCCTTTCATTTCTCGTGCAGTTTATCCATTTCTTTCCTGCTTTGTTGCGTATTACTCTCTAAAAAATATGAACTCTGTAGATCTCAATTTGGTACTTCAAATTCTTCTTAGTCAAAATGGCATAAACTACTAAGAGCATAAATCTATGTAAGAGATGTGTATTAGTTTTTCTGCGGTAGAGTTTTCTCAGTTACATCCAAGTCCAAACAATAGAAACTAACTACATAAAAAATGCCAAAAAAAAAAAAAAAAAAAAAAAAAAAACCCTGTTTCTGCTCCCGCTCCTCAACCATGGTAGGTTGGGTGGTAGGCATAGTCACAAATCCGGCGTTCGGATATAATTCAGCAAGATTTAATATTCGGAATTCGGTAAAAATTCTCCATAAGTTCGTGGAGAAAGAAATACAAAATTTAATACATCTTAATAGTTAGTACTCATCACCAAAGCAAAAATATATTTATTAGTAATTGTTACAAAAAATGTTTATAAAATTTATTTTACAATAAACTCAAATGATTAAGGGGCACAGAAAATAGAGAAGAGAGTAGGAGAGGAAGAAAATTTTAAAATAAAAAAAAAGGAAAATAAAAAATAAATAAATAACAACTTACAAACAAACCAATTCATATGTTACAAGGTAGAGTAGTCGAGGCTTGTGTATCACACAATTTTCTTAAAACAGATTTCGCCTCTTTCGGTTGCTAGATTGTGCGAAGGCGTCTGTCTCTCAGGATGCAACGACCAGAGTGTTCACGTAGGCACCACGTAACACTCTTGAATCGGCAATGGTAGAACCCTATCACTGAATTACCAAACAGCAGAACCGAGGAACGGAACAGAATAAAACTAAATAGAAGAAGAAAGAAGATGATTCTAGTGCAGGGAAGGAAGTGAGGGGGGCGGCCTCTATTTATAGGGCCATGGTTAAAAACTGTAACGGCAGACAAGGCTATGAATGCCTTGAGTGTAATGGCAGACAATCTATTGAATGTGTATATTGTAACGCCAGACAACAGTCAATGCCTTTGAATACCTTTAGTGTAACTGCAGACAATCAATTCAATGCGGACACTGTCAAGGCAGACAAAACGTTCAATACTGCACTAAAATGGTAGACAAAATTTTTTCTGCATTTATTTTAGCCGTTTACAAAAGAAAAAATCAAAACTGTAGCAAAAAGTGGCTCTGCACAGGGTGTGATCATGTCGGTCCGGCATTCGTGTCTGCAGGTGCACACAAGTTGCATGTAATCCGGTCCGAGATTTGCACATCGGCTTGATACATTATATTATATTACCTCTTTGAGATAACATATTTCGTTTTTGTAGTTAGAGTTTGTGCGAGTTTTTTTTGGCCACGAGGCATTTCATATAAAAAGCGTACATTATCAATTAAATTTTTTTTGGAAGCACATATATAAATTTGTTTTTTATTTAAATAGTTTGTTCTCCAGTGCTCCAAGTTTGTTTGCATTTAAATAATTGTCATTATTATTTTGTCAACTTGCAAAAGGCCTTATTTGAGAATTTGCTTAGGGCCCTCTGAAACTCAGGTACGCCCCTAGGTATCGGGTGTAAAAATATTTACTATTGGACCCGACGGGTATATTTTTTTAGGAGGACCCGGACCCGGATTCGATTTCACAAGTCCGGGCCCGGGTCCAATTTTTTGACCCATGAGGTATCGGGTTCGGGTTCGAGTAGTGGAGGACCCGAACCGATAGGACCCGACATTAGCGCTACTAGAGATTATGCCAAATGCAAACATCTCTAAACTTATTAAAACATATTCACCACCTCTATCAAATCTGAACCCTTGATCGTAGCATTTAACTAGATTTTTAATTCGTTAAAATAACAAGTGTTTCTTCCTCCATATATATATATATATATATATATATATATATATATATATATATATATAACAAACATTCAGTATTCATCTACAAGAATGATTAAATACTTCTGACTAATCATTATCTCATTTAGTTACAAAGCTACTACTACAACAACAACGAAACCTTTTTCCCAACAAGTTGGGGTCGGCTACATGGATTCTAGTTTTACATTCTGCTCGGTTTAGTGCAATATCTTCTGTAAGGCCACAAGCTATCATATCTTTTCTCACCGTTTTTACCCAAGTAAGTTTAGGTCTTTCCCTACCCCTAACCTCAATACTTATCAAATCACTCTTTCTAATTGGGGCAGTACTAGTTCTACGTGTGACATATCCAAACCACCTGAGGTGATTCTCTCTTAATTTATCTTAAATAGGAGTTACCTTTATCATGTCTCGTATATGCTCATTTCTAATTCTATCATTCCTGGTTTTACCACACATCCATCTTAGCATCCTCATCTATGCTAAAATCATTTTTTGGAGATGTTGTTTCTTTGTTGACCGACACTACTCCATACATCATTGATGGTTTAACAGCCGTCCTATAAAAAATTTTCTTCAACTTCAAACGTATACGTTTATCACACAAAACATCATTGACACTCCACCCTGTTTGGATCCTATGTATAACATCTTCACAAATCTCTCAATCTCTTTGTATAATCGAGCCTAAATATCGGAAACAATATCTCTTAGGTATCTCTTGACCATCAAGTTTTACTACTTCCTCATTTGTGTTCCAAATATTACTAAAATTACAATCAATATACTTGTTTTAGTTCTACTTATTCTAAAGCTTCTAGCTTCCAAAGTTTCTCTCCACAATTCTAATTTAGCATTGATTTTCGCTCTAGTCTAGTCCACTAAGACAACGTCATCGGCCAAAAGCATACACCAAGGTACCTCATCTTGTATTCCTTGCATCAATTCATCCATAACTAAAGCAAAGAGGTTAGGGTTTAAAGCCGAGCCTTGGTTTAAACCTACTGTAACAGAAAAATCACTGGTCTCACCTGTGGTTGTTCTAATTATGGTCTTTGCCCCTTCACACGTATCCTTAATTACCTCAATATACTGAATAATTACTCTTTTATTATTTAACACTTATGATACTATGTCTCTAGGGACTTTATCATATATTTTTTTTCGAGATCTTTAAACACCATACATATATCTTTCTTATTCTCCCTATATTTTTTCCATAAGTCTCTTCAGTACATAAATTGCTTCCATTGTTGACCTTTCAGACATAAATCCAAACTGATTCCCAGACACTGTAGTTTCTAGTCTCAATCCATGTTCGA
Source organism: Hemerocallis citrina (assembly GCA_017893485.1). Classification (NCBI taxonomy): domain Eukaryota; kingdom Viridiplantae; phylum Streptophyta; class Magnoliopsida; order Asparagales; family Asphodelaceae; genus Hemerocallis; species Hemerocallis citrina. The sequence goes on from CM030359.1 coordinate 396,329,416, forward strand.
TTACTCTCTCCTAAATTTTCATCGTATGGCTCAATAATTTAATCCCTCGATAGTTGGAGCAACTTTGTATATCTCCTTTATGTTTATATATAGGTATTAAAATACTCTTCCTCCATTCATCGAATATCTTCTTGGTCATCAAAATTTCATTAAATATTCTTGTTAGCAAACTCACTCCTACATCCCCAAGACACTTTCAAACTTCTTTGGATATATCATCCGGTTCTAAAGCTTTTCATATTTTCATTATTCCTAGAGCATTTCGAACCTTTGAGGTCCTAATTATACAGAAAAATATTTGCTTTCGACTCTCCCTTGGGTCCTCTATATTTAAGTTGCCCACAACCTATTCATTTAATAACTTCTCAAAGTGATTTCGTCATCTTTCCTTAATTTTCTCATCATTTACTAAGACCCTTGAATCTTCGCAGTTAAACACAATTGTATCTAAATCTTTTATTTATCAAGCTTATATATGTTTTTTTGTCCTTCTTTTGTTCCTAATTTTGTGTATAAATCATCATAAGCTTTCTCTTTTGCATATCTTACTGCTTTCTTAACTTATTTACTAACAGTCTTACATCTCTCCAAATCCTCTTCATTTTCACTCTTTTGCCATTTTTTTGAGGTTGATCTTTTCTCTCACACAATATTTTGGACTTTTTATTGTCACCGCCTATTTTTTTTAGTTTGCAACCGTCTACCTTTAGATTCTCCAAGTACCTTTTTGAGATTTCTTTTATGCACATAGCCTTTTTTTTTACATCATATTTGTCTCCCCTTCTCAATTTCATGTCGCTTCATTAAGGACTTTATCTTTAAAAACTTCTAGTTTCTCTCATTTAAAGGTCCACCACTTAATTCTTGGGTTTCTGTTCTCCTTCCTCACACATGTATTTTCCAATCTTAACATCCAACACCATTAATCTAGGTTGTGAGGTTAAACACTCTCCCGGTTTAACTTTACAATCTTTATATGTCAAGCGATCCACCTTTCTTGTAATGAAAAAGTCAATTTGGCTCTTATTTGCCCACTTTTAAAGGTTATCAGATGTTCATTCATCTTTCTAAAATAAGTATTTGATAGTAGAAGATCATACGAAGCCACAAAACCTAACAGAGCATCTCCATCACCGTTCTTATTTTCAAATCCATGTTCTCCATGCACCCTCTCATATCCCATATTATCTTCTCTTACATGTCCATTGAAACCTCCTCTTATAAATAATTTCTCTCCTAAGGGTACTCCTTGAATTATCTCATCCATATCTTTATTTAGTTTTAGCTTGTGCATATAATCCTACTTTGGGTGCATAAGCACTAATGATATTAATTATGTTTTCCTATAATACCATCTTAATTTGTATATTCTATCTCCTTTCCTATTTACACCTACTACATCTCCTTTGAATTTCTTATCTACTAAAATTCCTACTTCATTTCTATTTCTAATTTTAACTGTATAATATAATTTAAAATCATCTATCTCTTTAGCTTTCTCTTATACCCACTTTGTTTCTGGTAAACAAGCTAAATTAATATTCGTTCTAATCATGGTATCTGCTAGTTCTTTGCATTTTCCGGTCAATGCTCAAATGTTCCAAGTCTCTAACCTACGCCTATTTTTCTGGACTAGTTTCTTTACCCGCACACATCCAAATTGGTGCACAACTGTGCGCCAGTGCGACGCCCCTTGTGTTGCTACTAATTTTGATGTGGGAGCAAATAGATGATTTGTGAATTCTTTTAACCAATAAAAGCTAACATTTTTACTACTTCTTGATGTTAACCGCTCAACGCTGTTGTTAACCTGCAATAAGTTCGAAACACTGGGATTGATCCCGAAGACGAACCCTCTCACGCTCAAGTCAGTAATCTAAAAGACTATGAATGAGCTTTTTTGTAGAAAAATACTGATTACCTATTTCTGGTGGAGATAGAGGGGTATTTATTGCCGCCTCTGGAAAAAATTTAGATATAATCATTTATCTCTAATTCCATGTGTTTTTGGATAAGAAATAGAGTTCAAATTACTTCATGATAAGAGATTTGGTTTAAACAGTCTCTTAGGGATAATCATGAATTTAAATAACTTGTTAAATGACTTGGGTTTATTTATAATGGGCTTTCACCCTAACCCAGTAAGGCAGACCCGTTTTGGGGTTATTGGGCTTGGAAAAGACTCAATTCTCATTTTCGGACCCGTTTGTAGTGGAAATTACCGTTTTACCCCCGAGAGCTTTGAGATTCATACCTGATTTGAATAGTCCAGATTTGACTATATTTCTAGCCATATCACAAGCCCCCACTCCCGAAGACCACGTTTCACAACCTTTGAGAAGTAGTTCGCCCGTTTTTAATGGCTTTCATAATTAATCAGAGTTCTCGAGGATGTTTGAATCTCACTCAGGGTGTAACGATGCTTTTCTAAGTTTGTAAAATACTTGGAAATATTTTTAGAACTTTTTGGATTTTTGTTATTTTTCCAGAATTTTCTGTTTTTTTCCTTCAATTTTAAATCATTTTTTGAATTTTTAATTCAATTTTTGAATTTTTAAATAATTATTCTAAAAATAAAATTATGATTTTTTCGGAATATAAAAATATTTTCTAGAATTAATAATTATTTGTAGAATTTTTAAATTATTTTTTTGAATTTATTTATTATTTTTCAGAATTTTTACATAATTAATTCGAATTAATAATTAAATAAATTAATTAATTAAAATGAAAATACCTTGGTCAGATCACAACTGTCCATCACGACCAGGCACAATTTTTTAGGAGATCAGATGGTAAAATGCTTTCCATCAGGTCGGTTCGGCACTTGTTCGGATCGAATCCGAGCTATTGATGTGGCGCTGTGCATCGCTGACACGTCAGCGTTGACTATTGACCATTGAGTTTTTTTTGCATAAATCACAGTCGTTCATCTCAAGTGTTGACCATTGACCGAAACTAGCTCCTCTTTAATCTCGATCGTTGATCTGGATGGCGCGATTTTTAAGGAGATCGGACAGTAGACGCTTTCTATTAGCTCGGTTTGGCACCTGCTCGGATTGATTCCAAGCTATATTGGTCTCGAGGTGACGTGGTCCAATACAAGTGCACTACGTGTCATTGACTGGTCAAATGTTGATCGTTGACCGAAGTGGCTCATATTAATCTCAACCGTTGATCTTTGATGGCACGATTTTTTAGGGAATTGGACGGTAAACACGTTTGCCAAGGTCATATTTACACCTGCTCGGATTTTTTCCGAGCTGCTGTGACCTCGACTCCTCGTGGCCTAATGGGGTGGTGCCACATGTCGTTGACTGGTCAAGGTTGACCCAGTCCATGTTGACTTAGTTAACCCTTCGGTTTGTCCTAGCGCAGCTGCATTGTAACTGGCTTTTTCGGTGCTACAAAGGTCCAATTGGAGCATCTAACCCCTCGTTTCGAAGCTAACTCGAAGATCTACAATTTCTCTTCAGAGGTCAGTCGAAGAATCTTCTTTCTTCAGGGTCAAAACAAGCTCGCAATATCTTTACCTCCAGGAAGTTGAGAAGAGCTTTGTATGATTCTTGGGAAGATCCGTTCATGGAGGTGAGTTAGGGGAGCGTCTCTAGACGAGTTAGGCTCCGAACTTGCTGTTGGTGAAAAAGAGGGTCGCTCGGGGTGCGAGTGAGATGAAAAGCATTGGCATGCAATAGGAGAGAGCTGTTCGAGGTGAGTTTGAGAAGCAACTATAGGGGTGAGTTGAGCTCCGAACTCGTTTGGAAGAAGACCACTCGGGCGGCAAGTGGGACGAAGGCATCACCAGGCTCTAAGAGAGAGCCGTTCAGGAGGCGAGTTTGAGGAGCAACTCTAGGGTAAGTTGAGGCCCAAAATCGTTTGGAAAAAGACTGCTTGGGATGCGAGCGGGACGAAGAGCATCACTAGGCTCTAGATTAGAGCCGTTTGGTAGGCGAGTTTGAGGAGCAACTCTTCAACTGATACCAACTATAACACCCCTTTTTTTTTGAAAACTAAACCTCTAAATTCAATTCTTTCAATTTCTATATCACTTTAAACATAAACTAAGATAGGTATATTTCAAATAAAATTTTGGCAGAGTCTCCCCTAAAATTTCTGCCCCAAAACACAAAAGGCTTACGGAATTCTGCTCTAAATTCCGTAGCCCACAACACAGGCAATATAATCATGGGCTCCCCAGGCCAAAATGAGCAGAATCACACAGGCAATATAAATATCATGCTCTGGGGGCCAAACTCATAACAGAATATCAAATATTAAAAAAAAACCAATAATTCCTTTGAAAACATATAAGATTTTTGTAAAGATTTAGGAAAACCTTTTTAAAAAGCCAACCACAGAACCCAATACTCCACAACGAGGTGGGTACGGGCTTTCTTACCTCATCACAGCACTATATATATATACTTTTACCATAATACAAAAGAATACATCAACTATTCACCTTTTTACATATATTAAATACATAGATAATGGATTGGCTCCAACAAAAGTACAAAATCTAGCTCTACACTACCTCACCATGCTGCTAGCAACCTGCAGGAGAGTTAGGGTTGTCCACCCTCAGGGAGGGACCCCCCTAACCGTGTGAGTATAACCATTAATTTAATAAATAAATTAAAATGGTATAAAGAAAATAATTTAAACTTACAAACATCAAGTTAAGATGATGCAACTTGAAATCTGAACATAGAAACACCACCAATACAATTTTATATCAAAATACTCTTCCAATCGGCATCCAATTATGTAAATAACCATAACTTCACGCATTTCACTATATGCTTCCTATCAACCTCATATATATATATCCTTATTTTACATTCGCATAATACGAATTCACATATAATCCATTACTTCTCAATTTAAATTCCCTAACACGAATATTCACCATTCCACAATTATCGACATAGCAGCATTTCACTATTTAAATGAATATAACCACATGATGTTATTACACTCTTCTTTAATAACCATTTATATGAATAGAAACTCATAACACAACATACTTTCTTTAGTAACCATTTTCATAACCAATCTCATAATACAGGTATTTATTTTATTGTGTTATAACAAGTATCACATCATAAACATATGCATCTATTCTCATATTACCACATTCCTTCATGTCTTATGACATAAATATAACATCTCATTGCCCATTGCAATTTACTCATATTTCATCACATCTTTAACACATCACTAATTAGAATACGTATACTCATTGCATCAAAAACATGTTTTATAGCTCATTCTCATCTCATTATACCACTTAGTAATTTCTCAATCTAATTGATAATTAACTAACTTTCATCTTCACTGATCTCTCAAGCTACCATTAATTTCACTTTCATTCTCATCAATTTATACTCCACATCCCAAACATAGTTTAGGCAATCATATATCACACCCCAAAGCCGATAGCTTGGGTAATAATCACCGTACCCCAAACACATAGTCTGGGTAATATCACATCACATCTCAAGCCGATAGCTTGGTTATTAATTCACTTCAATTACTTTTCATTTTAAATTAACCGCATGTTTGTTTTACACAAACGTTCCATATCTTCTTCTCCAAGCATCTGCAAAAAATGAGACACGCGAACTTTCCAAATTTCATAGCATTTTCCGTCAAAGTAAGGTGAACGTGTCAAACTTGTTCCATTGGAGTTGGATGACTCCGATGTGTACAAACCTTCGGGAGGAGGGATTTCGGTCATTGGACCTTTTGCTCTTACCTTTTAAGATGTTAATAAGCACCTCACTCTGATACCACTGTAATCACCTTAGGGGGGGTGAGTAGGGTGATTGTGCAGAAATTAAAATTTAAATAAAATGCGTAAAGTAGGGAGATAAAGTTAGAGAAAGCAAACAGAGTAAGCATGCAAGACACAACGATATAAAGTGGTTCGACTTCCAGGTCTACGTCCACACCACCTACTTGTAGCAATTCTCCGCCACAAGCGTTCCACTATACTTTAATCCCTTGTACAACGATTCTCGTAATTTAGGCCGTGAGTCCTATTACACTCACATGACTTCTATGCATAAGCCCTGTAAAACTTACCGAAGTGGAAGAAAAGAAAATTTCTCAAGATCTAAAACAATCTTGACTGAAGAAAATAATAAAGGCTCACACACTCAGATCGTTGATTTGAATGATTAGTTCAGAAGAATAATAATAGCAAAGGATGAAGAATACTCAGTAAATTCATTTATATTTACAAAGCGTGAAATTGTATCTTTTCAACAATGAAAAGATATTTCCGAAATAGTCAATTCTGCAAGAGTATGGTCAACCGCTGTGTTAAGCAGTCGACCGTCCACCTTTAACTTGAAGGTGGAGAGGTTGCCGATCGACTGACGCAACCTTGCACTATAATGAGCGGTCGGCTGTGTGACGGTCGACCGACATATGTGCAGTCGACTGCTATCGTGCAGACTTGATATTTCTTTGGATATTCTTTCCAAAACTGATTATTCAATCAATGATTCTTTACATGGTATTTCCTCACATAAATAGAAATGAATAGACAATATTTTCTGGCTTCCTTGAGGATTTAAAACACGTATTTCTTAAGTTGAAATCTTTTTGATATTTGCAATCTTCTTTGATACATTTCTCTTCTACTTAATTGCTAATCTTTTTGGCTCTTTATTTTGAATTTTCATCTCTGTAAATCGTGTGGATCTCAACTGAAAATATTAGTCTTAATAATATATTTTGTGCACACTAAATTTCGGGTCAATAGTTGCTTGACGAGTAGCTGAAGACTCAATTGGTTAACCTGGACGATCATTTAAAAATATGAATAATCTGTTAACCTGGATGATCATTTAAAAATATGAATAATCTGTTAACCTGGATGATCATTTAAAAATATTAATAATCTTATGGTACGCCGTTCATTAATTAATGGTGACTGCTACATACATTTTACAAAGACATTTTGTACCCAAAAATAAAAAAATAAAAAATTACAGTGCAAGTGAGAAAAATGTTACCCCGAGAGTATTCAACAAAAATATTTGGTACACAAAAAAAAATTAATGTGAGGGATCTCAAATACTAGCCACTGTAAATCCAATTTATTATGAAATTGGCAGCTCTTTATATGATTTTGAAAGAAAAAAAACAAATACTATATGGGGAAAAGGGTTATGAGCAACTTGCTCATTTAGTAAATAAGCAATTGATGATGTAGCATACATGTGATTGGAAAATCATTAAAAAGGTTAGTTGTTCAATGTATCACATGCATGCCACATAATCAATTGCTCATTTACTAAATGAGCAAGTTGCTCATATCCTTTTTACCCATACTATATATATATGATTTTGAAAATTCTTATAGGGAGACACAAATCTTTAAAAACCCTTATGATCATTGAGAGCCCTGATCTCAAAGGCACCATCATAACTTCCATCGGTAAACCAACGAACTTCATTAGCCTTAAGATTTTCTCCACTGGCAACCCTGGCCTTATTCCATTGTTCGTCAATGATATTGTCAGCTCAATAACCTGGTCCTCTCTGTTAACCATTTAATATGATAAATTCCCGAAAAATTACTTATATGGAATAGAGAGAATGGCGCAATCAGAGCCCTCAGATCTCCTCAAATACCGCTTTTCTGCGATCATCAGGTCCAGCATCAGGTTGGGCTTCGACCAGTTCAGGCCCATGGGTAAACGGGTCCAACCCTGCCCATTAGGATCTCAGACTCGTTTACCAATGTATAAATACCAGCCCCCTCCCCACTTTCGAAGGTAATAAACTTTTTCCCACCTGAACCTTAGCTACTGTTGCTTTCTCAGTGACTGACTAGATCGTCGGAAGGCCTTTCGCCAGTACCACAACTTCCTCTTCACAAATTACAAGAACTCACACCTGCTGCCCCCACACCCCAAAAACAAACAGCATCAAGTTGGCGCCGTCTGTGGGAAACTCAGGTACTGTCGCCAGTCCCAGCCCAGCGAGGGACATCACCTCAAGTCCGAGCTCTCTCATGGCTCCCAAAGATAGAAGGGCCGTCACCTCGGCACGACATCCGGACCCTCTACATCACAGCCGTGCAGACGCCCAGGGTTCTAACCAACGATGGGTCAACAACGTGGCCGGACACGGGCCGGATGCTTCTCACTCGAATGCGACTGATTTGCAACGAGTCATCTTGAATCGGCATGCCAGTTAGACAAGGGGAGAGGTCGCTTCCTACTCGGTCTCGAACCATCGCAGACGGCTGTCCCTAGAGCGCGATCCAGGACACAGCCATTCGCCTCGTGGACCTCTGCCCCCGCAGGACCCGGTGGGGGAAGCCCCAGTCACGAGGGCCGAATTCCAAAACTTTCGGAACGAGATCCTCCAAACAATCTGAGGCGGCCATGGAACCTCCGACCCTCAGTCAGAAGTAAGGGGCAGGGAGTCCTACGGATCGGCCCATCCCATGGAACAAGAGGACACCGTCCTCCAGCGCTTACGAGAGATTGAGAACCACCTCGCCCATCTCGGCGAGGGAGGACCAATGCCGGGTCATGATCATCGGCTGACCCGACCACCATTCTCCCCCCAAATCTTAGAAGCCGAGATCCCTTGAAATTTTAGGCCTCCCCAATTCGAGACATACAATGGAGAGGGTGATCCCGCTGATCACATGAAGGGGTTTAAGACCCTCATGACGATTCACAGCATTGTGGATCCCCTCCTATGCCACGCCTTCCCTGCTACCCTGCGTGGTCCGGATCGGTAATGGTTCTCAAAGCTCACCCCCGGCTCAGTCTTCTCGTTCGACCAGTTGGAAACGAACTTCCTAGCCGACTTTGTGACTAGCAGAAAGGTCGAGAAGACGAGCGCATCCCTTTTGGACCTCAGAAAGAAGGAAGGGGAGTCACTCCGCAATTTCGTTCGAAGGTTCACCGCTGAGGCGAGGTCTGTCCCCTCTCTTGATGCAGGCGTCGCTTCGGCAACTTTCCGACACAACGTTCGGCACGATCAACTGAAGGCTTCATTGGCAAAAAACAACCCGTCGACTTCCCCGACTTGCTCAATAGCGTCAAGAAGTACATTCGAGCGGAAGAGGCCCTAAATCCGTAGGGCACCAAAGAAGCCACTCCCAAGGGAAAGCGGAAGGCCGGCGACGTCGAGCCCGTCAAGAAAACCACGAAAGAGATAGCCAGTCTCAAGAGAGTTCCTCTGGTCCCCCGATTTGAGAGGTATATGCCGCTGACCCAGAATGTTTCGGTAATTCTGATGGATATCGAGGATAATGGGCTCATCCGACTCCCTCCCTGACATAGCAACAAAAAGAAGCAAGACCAGAGGTTCTACTACCGATTACACCGAGGCAATGGGCACGAGATGGACAACTGCTGGACCCTTAAAGACGAGATCGAGGCCTCATCCAGCGAGGGTACTTGAGAGTGTTCACCCGGGATAATCCAAGAGACCGGAGAGATCCAAGGAATCCGAGGCCTTCGCCTCATCCTCAAACGAACAACCGACGGCCCGAGCAAGACCCCGAGCCCGAGGAGACCGGAGGGCAGGCCATACTACACTGCGTCCATGGTAGACCTATAGAAGGGGAATCTAATACTTCCTATAAGGCCTTCGTCCGGGAGGTTAACTCCATACGGGACCATCCCCCCCAGATTCAGCAATGACTGGTATCCTTTTCCGAAGAAGACCTGGAGGGAGTCCGGCTCCCACACTGCGATGCCCTCGTCATAGGAAATTTAGAACTCCTCCGAATTCTCGTGGACAACGGGAGTTCAATCAACATCCTCTTCTTGGAAGCATTTGAGAACCTCAAGCTCCCCTGAGATAAGCTAAAGCCGGCCGGGTACACCCTGCATGGGTTCTCGGGCATCCCAGTACAAATTGAAGGGATTGTGATGCTGGATGTAACAGCCGACACGACCCCCATCACGGACCGAATCAATGGACCTATGGTGGTAAACGTCAAGGCAGCATACAACGCCATCCTTGGCCGACCTGGCCTCTGCTCATTCCAGGCCGTTCCCTCGGCTTACCACTTGAAGCTGAAATTCCCCACATACCTCGGGGTCGGCGTTGTTAGAGGAAATTAGGAGTCTGCACGTTCGTACTACATGACCACGGTCGGAGGTGGGGTGTTCCCCCTCGACGCAGTTGAGCTTCTGCATGAAAAAAGCAAGCCCGAGTCGGAACCTGTGGACAAATTGGAGGAAGTCTCATTCGAGGTGAAAGACAAGTCTAAGTGGTTCCATGTGAGCTGCACCCTTGGAGGAAGTCTCATTCGAGGCGAAAGACAAGTCTAAGTGGTTCCATGTGAGCCGCACCCTCTCCCCTGACCTAAAGCCAGGTCTAATTGACTACGTCCACCACAATATCGACCTCTTCGCTTGGATGCCGTCCGACATGCCCGAAATTTTCAAAGATCTAATCATGCACAGGCTGAGCATCGTCCGGGCTCCAAGCCAATCCAGCAGAAATGCCGCAAGTTCGCCCCAGAGAGGCAACAAGCAGTAAAAGTGGAGGTGGACAAACTGTTGTCTGCCCGGTTCATTCAAGAGGTCAGCTACCCTGAGTGGCTGGCTAACGTCGTAATGGTGAAGAAGGCCAGCGGGAGCTGGAGGATCTGTATATACTTCATGGACCTCAACAGGGCGTGCTCCAAAGATCCATTCCCCCTCCCGAGCAATGTCGGGTCACGAGCTCCTGACCTTCATGGATGCCTTTTCAGGTTATAATCAGAACCGGATGTTCTCTCCGGACATTTCCAAAATGTCCTTCGTCACCGACCAAGGTCTCTTTTGTTACTGGGTCATGCCCTGCGGGCTCAAGAACGCCGAGGCCACCTACCAGAGACTTGTCAATCGAGTTTTTAAAGATCAGATTGGTTGAAACATGGAGGTATATATCGATGACTTGCTCGTCAAGAGCCGACGGGGGCAGGATCATGTCGTCGACCTTGAGGAAGCTTTTGGCATCCTACGGTCCTACAACATAGGCTCAATCCCGCCATGTTTGCCTTCGGCGTCTCCTCGGAAAAATTCCTTGGGTTCGTCGTTAGCCAGTGCGATATAGAGGCAAATCCCGAGAAGATCCACGCAATAATCGACATGGCCCATCCTAGAAACATTAAGGAGGTTCAGCGGCTTACAGGAAGACTGGCGGCCATCGACCGCTTCCTCTCCAAGTCTGAAGAGAAGTATCTCCCCTTCTTCAAGGCCCTACGGGGAGCAAAAGGCTTCGAATGAGGCGACCCCCAGCAACATGCCTTCGATCAGTTGAAGTCCTACCCCGCCAACCCCCCACTTCTGAGCAAACCCGAACCGGGCGAACCCCTCTTGCTATATCTCTCAGCCTCGAAAAATGCGCTCAGTGCCGTACCCGTCCAAGAAAAATACGGTGTTCAGAAGCGTCTCTACTATGTGAGCAAAGTCTTGCTCTCGGCCGAGATAAGATACGCGAAGATGGAAAAGGTGGCATACACACTGGTAATGGCCGCGCGAAAGCTCCGCCCTTACTTCTAGGCCCACTCTATTCAGGTTCTCACGGACCAGCCTCTCAAGGCTGTCCTCCACAAGCCCGAAAGTTTCGGCTGCTTGGTCGATCGAACTGAGCCAATATGTCATCAGTTACCATCCGAGGACAACCATTAAGGGGCGGGCCCTCACCGAATTCATCACGGAGTGCACTATCTCCGAGTCATCCAAAACTCAAGAAGCAGATCCGATCTGTGAAGTTTATGTCGACGGCTCGTCTTGCGAGGTGGGAAGCATTGCGGGCGTCATCCTCAAAGGCCCTGACAACTTCATCCTCCAGTATTCTCTTCGCCTGAACTTCCCAGCCTCTAACAAAGAGGCGGAATATGAGGCTATGATCGCAGGGCTCACCCTAGCGCACAAGGTGGGGGCCAGACAACTCAGGGCCTTTAGAGACTCCCAGCTCATGGTCAACCAGATCACCGGGGAGTACGAGGCTCGTGACGCTCGGATGTTCCGATACTTGGTGATAGTCCAACAGCTCTTGACGGCCTTCGATTTCTCCTCGGTGGAACGGATCCCCAGGGAGCAAAATGCCCAGGCTGATTCCTTGTCAAAACTTGCCTCCTCATCCTTCGAGGGCCTCGACCACACCGTCCTGATCAAACTCCTCTTAAAACCCAGCATCGACCTCCCCGAAGCCCTCTGCCTCACCACCGAACCTCCACCAGAGGACTGGAAGACTCCCTTCAATAAGATCCTGGTGGAGGGCGAGCTTCCTCAAGATGGGGCCGAGGCGAGAAGGATCAGGGTCCATTCAGAAAGGTTCATCATAATCAACGAGACCCACTTCAAGCGCTCATACAAAACTACGGACGGAAGGCCCTACCTCCACTGCCTAGCCTCCGACGAGGCCAAGTACACTCTAAAAAAACTGCATGAAGGGGTCATGGGATGTCACATGGGGAGCAGGTCGCTGACCAGAAAAGCCCTAAACCACGGTTACTATTGGCTGACCATGTTACAAGATGCCCAACACCTCGTCAAAAGGTGCGGCCCTTACCAAAGATTCTCCTCGGTGAAAATGCTCCTACAAGCCCACCTCCGCTCCCTGGTTAGTCCAACCCCCTTTTCTATGTAGGAGATAGACTTGGTCGGCCCTTTTCCGAAAGCGACAGGCCAAAGGAAGTTCCTGGTGGTGGCCATCGACTACTTCACCAAATGGATCGAGGTAAATCCTCTAGCCAGGATCACAGAGCACCAAACACAGTATTTTTTTTGGAAGCACATCATCTGCCAGTTCGGGATCCTGCAGGTACTCATCACAGACAACGGGACCCAATTTGCAGGCAAGAAATTTCGGAAGTTCTGTGAAAACTTCGGTTTCCAGCAGCGCTTCTCATCCATATGTCATCCTCAGTCAAACGGCCAGGTCAAAAAAGCAAAATGCCAAATCCTTGACGACCTTAAGAAGCGATTGGATAATTCACCCAAGGGGCTATGGGTCGACGAGTTGCCGAGTGTACTCTGGGCACACCGGGCGACGAAGAGAATCCCCACGAGCGAATCACCGTTCAACCTAACCTACGGCACAGAGGCAGTTATCCTCTTAGAAACCGGCCTCTCTTCGCCCAGGATCATGGCCTTCAACGAGGAGAACAATTCAACAGACCTCAGATCCAACTTGGATTTAATCGGCGAGGTTAGGGAATAATTCGCTGTCAAAAGAAGCATATACCAGCAACGCATAGAGAGATTTTACAACAAGAAGGTACGCCCCACCAACATCAAGCTGGGCGACCTCGTGCTCAGGAAACTGTCTGTATCCGATGACGGGTAAAAGAGAAAGCTGGCCCCCAACTGGGAGGGGCCATATAAGGTCTCCAAAGTGGTACGCCCCGGCACGTACCGACTTACAGACCTGGAGGGCATAATAGTGAAGAGGCCGTGGAACGCGGAGCACCTCATCAAGTTCCTCGAAGGGGAGGACTAGTCCGCTTTTTGTATCTGACCTTATGTAACCGACCTCTTGTAATCGGTATTACGTGCCCACCTCTTTTCATATGAAAAAGAATAAAGTAAATGACCCTATTTCTTTCCTGTTTTCATTTCAAATTTTCTATATAAACCCATGCACTTTTCAAAAACGGAGCGACTTTCGTTGCCGACCCTCAAGCCTCGATACACCACGGTGATTTCGAGCATAATGGTAGCTTTCTCAAGCTAAGGCACCTGAGCTCGACGAGTAGCTTTTTCAAGCTAAGGCACCTGAGCTCGACGCTCTCTGCCGGCCCTCAAACCTCGACACCCCATGGTGAGCTCGAGCATAAGGGTAGCTTTCTCAAGTAAAGGCACCTGAGCTCAACCCTCTGTGCCGACCCTCAAGCATCGACACCCTACGATGATCTCGAGCATAAGGGTAGCTTTCTCAAGCTAAGGCACCTGAGCTCGACCCTCAAGCCTCGACACCCTACAGTGATCTCAAGCATAAGGATAGCTTTCTCAAGTAAAGGCACCTGAGCTCGATGCTCTGTGTCGACCCTCAGGCCTCGACACCATGCGGTGATCTCGAGCACATGAGTAGCTTTCTCAAGTAAAGGCATCTGAGCTCGATGCTCTGTGCCGACCCTCAAGCATCGACACCCTGCGGTGATCTCAAGCACATGGGTAGCTTTCTCAAGTAAAGGCACCTGAGCCCGCGCCCTGTGCCGACCCTCAAGTCTCGACACCCCGCGGTGATCTCGAGCACATGGGTAGCTTTCTCAAGCTAAAACACATGAGCTCCACGCTATCCCCCCTCCCAAAAAAGATTTTTTTTTTGAAATCGAAAGTCATTTTTTATTGAGAAATGCCTCGGGAGGCCACGGTACAATAAATTTATTACAAACGACTATCACCTCAGCCTAAACTCTCCTCAGAGCCCCTCTGGCCTAACACAGGCCAATTCAATCCCTGCCGAGCGGCTTGGCTCTCCGGCCTGGCCACCAGAATCCCTAGGAGCAGCCAGAGTGGATACACCGGCCACCGAGCTTTGAGCATCGCCCGACCTTACATATTCCAACTGCTGAACCGGAGACGGCTCATGACCCAAGGGGCGCCCTCCCCCCAAGGAGACCGATCTAGCTCCCGACAGCCCCAACATAGTCTTGTAACGTTGAATCTCAATCTCTTTCTCCATAATAACCTCGTGAAGGAACGACTCCGAAGTAGGCCGCTGAACCGAGGCACTCGACATGGAAAACTCAAGGCCAACACCTCCCAGGTCACGGTCGACTATCGCCTTTTCAATTGAGCCGCCTCCACACTCAGCTCCTTCGACTTATTTCAGAAGTAGTGGAAAGCTGCATCGTGATCACAAGCTTCCTTCCGGTATCGATCAAGGCTGGAATCCAATACCTTGATCTTGCTCCGAAGCCATGTCATCTCGGATCGTCGAGGATTCGACTCAAGGAGGGAGCCCGACATCTGACATAAGTGAAACAAAGAATCATTCCGAGGCCAATTGTTCCTAGCTTCTAATATCAAAAATAATACAAGTCAGAAGGGTCGGTCATGCTAAGAAGATCATCCCAAAATCAAAGCAAAGTCGAGGTCAAAACACTTGGCCAAACAAAAACTCCTTGTTATAAATTAGAAGGCTTTACAAAATATTGCGGTGGCCAGTCTGCCTTCGGCAAATACAATTTCAGGGAAAAAAGTAAAAGAAAAAGAAAAAAACGACTACTACGTATTGCCAACCTCTCCCTCGGCGTTAGTAGCGACGACAGGGTCGATAACCGGATCGGCTCCGGCAGCTCTGCCTCCGGTCTCCCCTTTGACTTGAGCATCACCCCCGGAGGTCCTCGGCAGCTCGGAGATCTCCACGTCGTAGTCGAAGCCCACCAGGTCTGTAACACCCCGAATTCCAAATAAGCCTGAATTCGAAGTTCCACAGGATCTTTACAATTCACTTTGTACAATTTTATAAGGAATTTAAAACTTTTATTACAACGAAGTCTTTTACAACAACACGCATCGGAAAATAAATAAATTACAATAATGATAAATATACAATTGTGACAACTTTAGCATTTAAGTAATCATCAGCATCAAATTCATCTTTATATCTTCTTGTAAATTCCAAGTCCTGCATATGAAACTGTAGGCACGTCAGTTTCTTACAACCGACGCAATATTATACACGGTCATCCTCGCTATGCCAAAAATATAACGATTTTTTAATACTTTAACAAACACAAACTTGATCACAAACAAAGCTAAAGAGGGAATATCCTATTGATGTCGTATGTTCTTGTGCACTTAACCTTAATGCAGTTATTTATTAATTCATGACACTAATGCACACTTGTTCGAACTTATGCATCCCATTCTACATAAATCAGAGGGCAAGCCCTTAACCGTTCTTCATCTTGTAGGGTTGAATCTCTCGCTACGAATTAAACTACTACGGTAACTACGGTATGTATCTTAGATATTTTATGAGTTACGAGCCCATATCCAGACAGCCTGGAGGAAAATCCCATATCATGATATGACGCATCATGTAGACAGCCTATGGATAATTCGCCTCCGTCATGGGACAATGGCACTACGTAGTCACCAAGCACCCCACAAGCATCGCCACGATCCCAATAATTTCGGTGATAGATTCTCGTCATGACATGACGCATCGTGTAGACAGCCTGTAAAAATTCTCACATCGTGAATCCAAGGCCCTCATACTTGTGTTTTTCTCTTACTTTCATCACATCACCACTATAGTGACTGTCCTTAAGTTTTTAATTTGTTTTAGAAGAAAATCATCACAACCTAGAGCTAGCTTACCCTATCGGAATTAAACCAATACAAGAGACAGTCAGCCTCAACTGACTACTTCTCAAGAGATGCTCAACCGACACTGGTTAGCTCTCAAATTCATAATAACAACTGCTGGTTTCTAAAGGTCTCGCCTAGCCTCCAGATTCCAACAACTATCTCGTTCTAGAGATCAACAATATTTTATACTCAATCACAAAATAATAGTTCAATTTCTTTATTCACAAACTCTTTCTCAAAGAGAAACTTTTCTTTATAATTTCATAACATGAAATAATTCAATTCAACTTCTTTTATCAATTTAATCACTTATAACATTGTGTGCAATTCAAATATTCTCTTAATCAAAATATTTATAACCATAGAATCTCATCGAGAAGAAATATAATCGCATTCCAAATTTTCATTTTTCTTTAATTATACAAGAGCCACACTTTAGGAAAAAAAATTATCATGTTCTTTATCCCATAGTTCTATTATGAAATCCACTTCCAATTCTCACAAATGTATCAAAATATTGAGGAAATATTTTTTTATACAGTCTAAATAATTTTAGAGGAATAATAGATTTTTTCCCCAATTTTTATTGCACTTTTAAACTCTTAAAAACTCAAAAATATATCAAAAAATATTAAAACAAGAAAAGGCAGTGAACGGATTCGAACCCAGGACCAAGTCCAAACCCCACTCAGCTACAGTAACAGACCCAAAGCGCACCCAACGACCAATTGGTCCTGAGTGACTAACCGATATGATATTACTTAAGTAGTTTATGTATGCACTGTACTGCATTTTTATTTAAACTTTGTTTGTTCATTCAAACAGAAAACTTACAGAGATAGAAAATTTTAATGTAAATAGTAGTAGCATGACTGTAGCAAAAATTAACACTATTTTAATGTAAATAGTAAATAGTAGTAGCAGTGCATACAGACTATTTGTACTACAGTTAAATGAAGTAGTTACTGTTTAAATTTGTTTGTTCACGTAAACTGTAAACACTATTTTAACATAAATCGTTTTGCATACAGTGCATACAGACGATTTAAAATTTAAATATAAATAGTTTATGTATGACTTTAGCAAAATGTGCAGCATGTATTAAATTTATTCATAATTCCAAAATGTTCTAACAGAACTCAAGATATGCAAAGAAGCCAGGGCGTAAAGCTCAATGGCAATGTAGCAAGCAAACTTATGCACTGTATGCATTGTATACAATTTTATTTAAACTTTACTGAGATAGAAAATTGATGATAGTAGCAAAATATGCAGCACGTATTAAATTTATTCATAATTTCAGAATATTCTAACATGCATCAATTTTCACTCCAACAATTCACTAAATTTCCAATTTTTTCCCTTTCTAATTAGCAAAAGTTCTAGTCAATTATGTGAATCACAATATCAATTCAACACATCATAACACAATTAAATTAAGATCATGCAATCTACATTCATCCTACCAATCAAAATTTAACAATTAAACCATCTATCAACTAGCATGTATCTTACTCCTAAATTAGCAAAGATTTAAGAAACACTCACTCAAAAAAATATGATTTCTTAGCAATTGAACTCCAAAAGGAGTCTCACTCTGCCTCGAAATCCGCGCACCAAGGCAAAGAACCCATGTTCCTATTTCGGAAGCAACAAGGACAGTACTCCTTCTCATTTTCATATATATATATATATAGGTAGGTAGGTAGGTAGGTAGGTAGGTGGAGAAGCACAATGGAAAGCTGGGAAGGGGTTTGCTGGATTTGATTTCGGCAGAGAAAGAAATGAAGGAAGAGATGATGAGAAGGTGAATGGGTATTGGGGTATGTATAGGATAATTGAGTAGTTAAATTAACTACTTCCCACTAATGCAACCCACTAACCCACTCTCTAATTCAAACCTTACTTTTCCCCCAATCTCAAACACAGCTGGCCACTTCATTGTTTGAGTGTGCACATTGTACGTGTGCACGTGCACGTGCTTTGTGTACACTTCACAAAAAAATAATTATTTTTATTTTTAAATTAGAACATAAGTTATATCTATATAATATGCGTATAAAAATTAGTTTAATAAAAATTATACTTTTCATGCATGAATAAAATAGACACATACACACATACTTTATGAAATTTTATTTTAAAAGAATACGCCTAAATACGTGCACCGCAAACACATATAAAATACGTAAAAATACAGAGATTGAAATTTAAAATTTGAGTTGACTCAAATAAGATAAAATAAATTTCGAGAAGACTGAAAATGCATAAATAGTCAGAATTCAAAATACGTAGTGAACACGTTACGGATATTACTCGTAATGATACAAAATACACGTGCGTAACACACGAGGAAAAAATTGCCATTTCCAATTTTGCGGGATGTTACAAGGTCCAAGGTCGGGTAGAAGTTTTTGACATGGCTCAGCACCCGGTCATACACCTCGTTCTGGGCCTCGATGACCATGTCTTGGGCCTTCAAGGTGAGCATCCCTCGTTCCACCTCAAACGCCCTCTTCAGCGCGGTGTCCTTTCGCAGCCCCTCGTCAGCCATCGAGGCCAGGTCGGACTTCAGGGCCTGCTCTCGCCTCTGAGAAGCGTCCAAGGCCAGCTTCAGGTCCATCATCTCGCGCTTGAAGCGGTTCGCCTGGTTTCTCTCATACTTCAGCTCCTGGTCGTGGAGCCTCATAACCTGAGCGCTAGAAAGACAAGCCTGCAGCCGAGGTTAAACAGTGAGCAAACAGAGCGGAAACAGAAATACATGGTATCACCCACAAAACTTACCTGCACGCTCGCCTGAGCCCACCTCATGTAGGCCGACTCAAAGGTGTCGACACTCATGCGCTGTCGATCACAAGGCGTGTCCATCTTGTCCAGAAATTCAACGACGATGGGACCCTCGGTCAAGGTATCCCCCTTTCAGATGGCCTAGTCAGGGGCCCAAGGCTGAAGCCCCTCTTCCCCGACCATGGTCTGGGCATCGGCGCGAAGAGGGGGAACATCCCTGTGCACGACCTCCGTCACCTTCAAGGCGCTGGAGCTCGGAACGACCGAAGTCTCTCGTATCTGGCTGGACCGCACCCTCTTAGCCCTAGTGTAACACCACGAATTTTAAAATACCGAGAATATTCGTTTTTATATTCTTATGGTGGTGAGAATTATTTTTAAGTTATATCCTATTATATTTTATTTTTAAATATTGATATTGGTATGAATATTTGTGTTGGATTGATGTAAATGACGTATTAGAGTATGAGTCGAGTTTTGTGAAGAAACATTGTTTACTTTATTTTATACTTTTAGAGGATTATTATGAGATAATTTTATGTAATTTGTATTGTTAGTATTTTTAAAGTGCAAGAGTTGGGGGTTTATTTGAAATATTTTGGAAAGTTGGGGGCTGAATTGTTAATATACCCTTATATATCTATATATTAACATTATTTATTATTATTTTTCAAAAAACCCCCCTTCTCCTCTCCTTCTTCCTCCCTTCTCTTCTTTCTCTTCCATTCCCGATCGTAAGAAACCCACAATCGGCCGATAGTTTCCCCCGGCCAAATCCACCTCTTTTCTTCGTCATCTTCAAATTAAATCGAGGGATAGACTAATTGGAGGGTGCTCTACATCGTGGTAGCATCGGATTTTCGAAAGGATTTCAGAAGATAAATCCTAAATTATTTTATTGTATAAAATTGAGTGTGATTAATTTCTTTTGAGTAGGAGTATTATGGTAGGGAGATTAGAAGATATTGAGAAGGGTAGAGACAAGAAATTAGCAAATTCTTGGAGATTTTACAAGTTGCTAATAAATTAGGATTTTGGGTTTGTAAAAGAGAATTATATATGTGAGAATTATCTCCTTTATAGTAGTAGAATTTTAGTAGAACTATTATAATAAGTTAGGGGTGATTTTAGTAATTATTTGGGGATAAACATCTCGTAGGAATTTAAATATTACGTGCAACGCATGTGTGCATCCCAGACGTTCGATAAAACGCCTGAGTGATATTAGAATTAGTGTTGTTATTTCTGTGGCTGATTTGGAAGTTTTGAGCCTTAATTGCTTTGAAACTTGATAATAGGAGATGTTAACGGCTTCGGGCGTCAGATGGAGAAGTGATGCTTCGAGTCTTCCTGGGCGGTTAGGTGAGTATGAATGTATTTATGTATTTCTTATTTTAAGAAAATTTTAGTATAATTTGAATGATTGATATGAATCCCGGAATAAGGTGTATGTGTAAAGGGACATTAGTGTTCGGTGTTGGTATGCGATATGACGATTAAATACTCGTCTCGTGTATTGATGTAAATTTATAGACGATGGATTAGTTATATATATATATATGGGGATGAGCTATATGTATATAAGGATGTCGGTATATTCGTGATGTGTGAGGTAATGATCAAATAAATAATACAGTACCATTGTGATGTGCCATATTATGATGTGATGATTTTATATATTAATTACAGTGATATTTTCTTTTGTGTGATGCATTGAAAGGGTAAGTGAGATGGTGATCATTGGTTATGCGAATAAGTTTAAATAAAAGAGGAGATGCTATGATGATAAAGGGTGATGTTAATATGAAAAGAAAATGTTAATAGCAATAAGTTCGGTTGACTTGAGTTGATACCCCAGGATGGACCTGGGAGAGTAGATACCTCCACATAGACCGGAGAGAGATATGATACCTCAGGGTAGACCTGAGAGAGATATGATACCTCAGGGTAGACCTGAAAGAGAGATGATACCCCAGGATGGACCTGGGAGAGTAGATACCTCCGCATAGACCGGAGAGAGATATGATACCTCAGGGTAGACCTGAGAGAGAGTTGATACCCCAGGATGGACCTGGGAGAGTAGATACCTCCGCATAGACCGGAGAGAGATATGATACCTCAGGGTAGACCTGAGAGAGAGATGATACCCCAGGATAGACCTGGGAGAGTAGATACCTCCGCATAGACCGGAGAGAGATATGACACCTCAGGGTAGACCTGAGAGAGAGTCGATACCCCAGGATGGACCTGAGAGAGTAGATACCTCTGCATAGACCGGAGAGAGATATGATACCTCAGGGTAGACCTGAGAGAGAGATGATACCCCATGATGGACCTGGGAGAGTAGATACCTCCGCATAGACCGGAGAGAGATATGATACCTCAGGGTAGACCTGAGAGAGAGTTGATACCCCAGGATGGACCTGGGAGAGTAGATACCTCCGCATAGACCGGAGAGAGATATGATACCTCAGGGTAGACCTGAGAGAGAGTTGATACCCCAGGATGGACCTGGGAGAGTAGATACCTCCGCATAGACCGGAGAGAGATATGATACCTCAGGGTAGACCTGAGAGAGAGATGATACCCCATGGTAGACCTGGGAGAGTAGATACCTCTGCATAGACTGGAGAGAGATATGATACCTCAGGGTAGATCTGAGAGAGAGTTGATACCCCAGGATGGACCTGGGATAGTAGATACCTCCGCATAGACCGGAGAGAGATATGATACCTCAGGGTAGACCTGAGAGAGAGATGATACCCCAGGGTAGACCTGGGAGAGTAGATACCTCCGCATAGACCGGAGAGAGATATGATAGCTCAGGGTAGACCTGAGAGAGAGTTGATACCCCAGGATGGACCTGGGAGAGTAGATACCTCCGCATAGACCGGAGAGAGATATGATACCTCAGGGTAGACCTGAGAGAGAGATGATACCCCAGGGTGGACCTGGGAGAGTAGATACCTCTGCGTAGACCGGAAAGAGATATGATACCTCTCAGGGTAGACCTGAGAGAGAGTTGATACCCCAGGATGGACCTGGGAGAGTAGATACCTTTGCATAGACCGGAGAGAGATATGATTCCTCAGGGTAGACCTGAGAGAGAGATGATATCCCAGGATGGACCTGGGAGAGTAGATACCTCCGCATAGACCGGAGAGAGATATGACACCTCAGGGTAGACCTGAGAGAGAGATGATACCCCAGGATGGACCTGGGAGAGTAGATACCTCCGCATAGACCAGAGAGAGATATGATACCTCAGGGTAGACCTGAGAGAGAGTTGATACCCCAGAATGGACTTGGGTGAGTAGATACCTCCGCATAGACCGGAGAGAGATATGATACCTCTGGGTAGACCCGAGAGAGAGATGATACCCCAGGGTAGACCTGGGAGAGTAGATACCTCCGTATAGACCGGAGAGAGATATGATACCTCAGGGTAGACCTGAGAGAGAGTTGATACCCCAGAATGGACCTGGGAGAGTAGATACCTTCGCATAGACCGGAGAGAGATATGATACCTCAGGGTAGACCTGAGAGAGAGATGATACCCCAGGATGGACCTGGGAGAGTAGTGATGTGTCGGATTTATATACAAATATTTGTACTCATTTACCTATTAAAATGACTTGTTTTCGCTGATATTGTCTATAATTCATCTTATTTCTATACGATTTCATTTAATTAATTATTTTTGAAGAAATAATATTTTTGATGCAAAAAGTAAAGAATTGTGGAAAAAATCAACAAACAAAGTAAAATAATTGATTTATCATTTTTTATTGTTTTGTTGACTTAAAAGTGTGACAAATAAATTGTAAAAGGATTTTTATACGCTAATATGATATATAGTTAGTTTAATTAATTTTAAACTGATTAAATTTATTTTATTTAAAAATCCTAATTTCAGGTATTATTTTGTGTATGCAGAAGCACGTGGTGAGCAAAAAAGGCAGAAAAGAAGGAAAGAGAAACAAATAAAATTCTGCATTATAAAGGGAAGGAAATAAAGGAAGAATGTGGACTTTTCTGCAAAAGTGCAACCCTAAAGCTTCTCTCCGTTTTCCTATAAATACAAACCAAAGAGAGGGTACAAACTTAAGAGGTGACGGCTACAAATACAAAACATATTAAACAAAGAAAAGTCAGAGAGAGAGAGAACTACTTCTTCCTGTTGTGCACGGCATCCAAGGGAACAAGGAGAATACTGTGCGGGCAGTAACAATCCTCTTCAATTGGGGTTTTCGAAGTGCACCCGACAGCTCGACTTGGACCCTGTGCTGACCTGCGACTCATTCGTCCTCTCTTGCTTTCCACTCAGAAGAAGCAAATCAAAAACGACAGAGAGATACCATCTGTCTTCTGGTGCGTGGGACCATCAACGTGGCTCGACAGCGACAGCGCCCGCTGACTTCGCTGACCAGACGCGCAGACGGCTGCTGGAGCTGTCCTCGCTGACGTGGCGTGTAGCAGGCGGGACCCACAGACAGGACGTGACAGGTTCTGACTGGGCTGTTGCTGCTGACGGCACGGTTCCCGAGGTCCTGACGTGGCGACGTGTCTTGACTCAGGCTCGGATTTTGAGACAAAAGAGGGTTTGACTTAAATTTTGTATTTTTTTTTGTCTCTCTTTTTCTCCAAATTTCTTTTGATGCAATCCCAAACAAAGATGAACTGAATTTATTGTTCTAGAGGCTAAGGTGTAGCCAAGTTTTGAACACAAATTTTAATTCCTTATTATTACTCTATTTTTCCTGATTGTGTTTTAATTTTTATTATTTATGCATACAACATGGTGGATAGACATTTGTATGATTTGTCAAATCATAAAGAGACCGAACAGGTAATTTGTGATTAATAAAAATTAAGACCGTATATTGGAGGACGTGACCGTTAAGAAATTCAATTTTTCAATTAATAATTTGGTGGATAGACGAATGATTAATTGAGAATAATTTTTAGACTACGTTGATAGAGTGGTTAATATCTTTAGGATTTTGGTCGACAATTGGGAAAGATAATATCTTTAATTTATAAGGAATAATAATTCGTGTGCGTGATAAACGAGGTGAACCAAGAGCCCTAGAACAAATTTTACCATTACATAGTCATAAAGTACAAGTGCTTCATCGTTTCACAGCCCTCTCCCTCTTCACCAATTTAGTTAGATTTAGTTAGATTAATTTAATTTAGTAATTTTATCCTTATAAAATTTGATCTTCCAAATAGTGATTAATCTAGTGATATCGGTACTCAGTAAAATATCTAGTCCCTGTGGGTTCGACACTCTACTCATCTATCTATATTACTTGTGCGATTTTGTCCACTTGCAAAAATTCACATCAAGTTTTTGGCGCCATTGCCGGGGACTAGTTATTCTTTTATTGATATTGAAAATTGCTAGATTATTGCTAATTTGGATTTTTTGTAATTATTTTTATTTTATTATTATTTTACATCTTTATTTTTATTTTTATTTTTTTACTAACTTTTAATTTTTTTTATTTTATTTTCCTTATTTTAGTTTTTTTTAGTTTTTCTATTTTTTTTTCTTTTCTTCTTTTTCTTTTTCGATACTTACATTTCAGGACATACAGTGCATTATCATGGCGAACGATGAAAATAGGCCTTTGAGAGACTATGCTATGCCCTCAATTTATGAGTCAAGCATAAAGAAGCCGGTTATTGAAGCTGACGATTTTGAGATTGAACCGGAGATGATTCTATTGATTCAACAGACTGTTCAATTTTGGGGACTACCACACGAGAATCCTTACGCTCACATTGCAGATTTTTTAGAAATTTGTGACACTTTCAAGCACAACGGTGTATCAGACGATGCAATTAGACTGAGACTCTTTTCTTTTTCCCTACGAGATAAGGCGAAGGCTTGTTACATTATCTTCCACCGGGTAGTATTACTACTTGGGAGGGACTTGCACAAAAATTTCT
This sequence comes from Hemerocallis citrina, assembly GCA_017893485.1. Classification (NCBI taxonomy): domain Eukaryota; kingdom Viridiplantae; phylum Streptophyta; class Magnoliopsida; order Asparagales; family Asphodelaceae; genus Hemerocallis; species Hemerocallis citrina. The sequence goes on from CM030359.1 coordinate 396,354,462, forward strand.
AGCCAAGTATTTTCCTCCAGTAAAGACAGCAAAGCTAAGAAATAACATTTGCACATTTATGCAATTTGAGACTGAGTCTTTGTATGATGCATGGAAAAGGTTTAAAGAGTTATTAAGAAAGTGTCCTAATCATGATCTACCGAAATGGCTGCAAATGCAAACATTCTATAATGGTTTGGGAGTTACACATAGATCTATGGTTGACGCAGCAGCTGGTGGTGCACTGATGAGCAAAACATACCAAGCAGCCTATGATCTTTTAGAGGAGATGGCATCAAATCATTACCAGTGGTCTTCAGAGAGAGCAATGCCAAGAAAAGTGGCTGGAGTATTTGAACTTGATCATTTTTCTACTTTAAATGCAAAAAATGATATTTTATATAAACAAGTAGAAAATATAAATTTTAATGTTATGCAATCTAATATGATTTGTGATCTTTGTGCAGGAAATCATGCAAGTTCAGATTGTCAAGTGGGGAACCCTTTTGCTCCATCAAATGCCGAACATGAAAATTTTGTGTCAAACTTTCAAATGCAGAACAATCATTATGCAAACACATACAATTCAGGATGGAGAAACACCCCCAATTTTTCATGGAACAACAATCAAGGTGCAGTTATACAACCTCAAATTTTTTCACAGGAAGAAAAGAAGCTGACACTTGAAGACATGTTCATGCACTACATACAAAAGACAGATTTGGCAATACAAAATGTTACAAATTCAACTTCGGCTTCCATTCACAATCTTGAGGTACAAATTAGTCAATTTTTAAATATTATTAATGACAAAACTGCAGGAACATTGCAAAGCAACACAGTTGTCAATCCCAAGGAGCATGTCGAGGTTATAACATTAGGAAGCGGGAGGACAATTGAGCAATCAAAAGAAGAAAATGGCGAACAGAATGTGGTTGAAAAGCAAAGTGAGATTGAACAAATTGTGGAGGAACAAATTCAGCATGAGGAAGTAACTTTTAATGTTTTTAATTCCATAAATTTTCCTTCTGAAGAACAGTCATCCATTCAAGTAAGTGAAACTGATTTAATTATGGGCGAGAAACATAAGGCTAAATGTGAAAAATCACCAATTGAAGTATGTCCAACAAATTCAACAATTTTTGAAACCGAAAACGAAAATAATTTTGAACATGTTATGTATTTTGATGCTGAACCTTCTATTTATTCATTTTTGCAGCATAAATTCAAAGAGGTGGGGGAATCAAAAATATCATCATCACGAAGGAAACGCCTCAAATTGGAACTTGAACCTGATCCACACAAGAAAAGAAAAATTAGAAAGGATGTGTTAATGTTGTTGGATCTTGGCGTTACTTAACCATCTCACCCCCATGTCTGGCTGAAGACTTAAAACTTAGCGCTTCTTGGGAGGCAATCCATGTTTTCTTTTATTGCATTTAGTTTTGATTTATATTTTAGTTTATTTTATTTTAATTTTTGATTTTATTTTGTAGGATTGCATAAATTTTGAAAGTCGCCAGGCGGAGCTGTTTTGAACACCTGCATTGATGGCTGTTTTTGAGCAGTATGAAGTCAGAATCTGGAAAAGTGATTCAAAGAGAAGTTGTAGAAAATTGTCTTAGCTTTCCAGCAAAAAAAAAATCAGCCCATTTCGACATCTACAGCTCTAGATATTGCCAAAATACTGAAGGCTGCGCGTGCAGAAATTAAAAGACGAATCAGGGGAGAAATTCTAAACTTTTTGCATTCTTTTTGTTTTTATTTTTCTTTCCCATTGAGGACAATGTGACATTTAAGTTTGGGGGGAAGGTTTACAAATTTATTTTTATTTTTATTATTTTTGAAAAGAAAAACAAAACAAAAAGATTATAATTGGGCTCACCATTACACTTTTGAGTTCTTTATTGTGATGAGCATTGAAACAATTTTTTTTGGTATAAACAATTTTTTTTATAAAGCAATATTAAGCATACTTATTTACTTTAGGATTATTGAGTTTCAAAATTCCTTACAAAATTGTGTGGGTCATGCTATTATATATAAAAAAAAACAAATGTGATGCTTTTTCTTGTGATTATCCCCTTTAATCTAGTCCTAAACAGAGTTTAAGTAAATAGAGTAATAATGAAAAAAAAAATAAAAAAATAAAAAAAAATTTGAATAAAGTCAATCTACTCCAATGTTTTGAGTTGCTTAGTAACTAGGGGTATTCATCACAAATGTCTACACTTACGTAGAACAGCAATGTGAAATATGAGTATGCAAAGCACTTTAAGTTTGTGACTTGTTGAGTAACCGGGTGAATTCATCACAAATGTTTTGCATTCGCGTCAAAAGGCAAGTGACAACTTAAAGAAGAGACTAAAGAAAAAAAAAAACTCTGGTTTGCTACTCGGTTTGTAGTAGAGAGAAGGGATAATCACAGATTGAGTTGTTGCATACTATAATTACATTAATTGCATGACAAATGCGATTTTTTTTTGGGAATTATGAATAAATAATTGCACTGGAGAAAGTGGGTATGCTTAGTTTTACTTTATTTGCAATTGTTTATATTTTTAATTGTAATTTTGATGCTTGCATGATAAGATCTTTTAGTGTGATGGGTTGAATCTACTATTATTATTCCCTTGTTAATGATTCTACTTTTTGCTCGAGGACAAGCAAAATCTTATGTTTGGGGGTATTTGATGTGTCGGATTTATATACAAATATTTGTACTCATTTACCTATTAAAATGACTTGTTTTCGCTGATATTGTCTATAATTCATCTTATTTCTATACGATTTCATTTAATTAATTATTTTTGAAGAAATAATATTTTTGATGCAAAAAGTAAAGAATTGTGGAAAAAATCAACAAACAAAGTAAAATAATTGATTTATCATTTTTTATTGTTTTGTTGACTTAAAAGTGTGACAAATAAATTGTAAAAGGATTTTTATACGCTAATATGATATATAGTTAGTTTAATTAATTTTAAACTAATTAAATTTATTTTATTTAAAAATCCTAATTTCAGGTATTATTTTGTGTATGCAGAAGCACGTGGTGAGCAGAAAAGGCAGAAAAGAAGGAAAGAGAAACAAATAAAATTCTGCATTATAAAAGGAAGGAAATAAAGGAAGAATGTGGACTTTTCTGCAAAAGTGCAACCCTAAAGCTTCTCTCCGTTTCCCTATAAATACAAACCAAAGAGAGGGTACAAACTTAAGAGGTGACGGCTACAAATACAAAACATATTAAACAAAGAAAAGTCAGAGAGAGAGAGAACTACTTCTTCCTGTTGTGCACGGCATCCAAGGGAACAAGGAGAATACTGTGCGGGCAGTAGCAATCCTCTTCAATTGGGGTTTTCGAAGTGCACCCGACAGCTCGACTTGGACCCTGTGCTGACCTGCGACTCATTCGTCCTCTCTTGCTTTCCACTCAGAAGAAGCAAATCAAAAACGACAGAGAGATACCATCTGTCTTCTGGTGCGTGGGACCATCGACGTGGCTCGACAGCGACAGCGCCCGCTGACTTCGCTGACCAGACGCGCAGACGGCTGCTGGAGCTGTCCTTACTGACGTGGCGTGTAGCAGGCGGGACCCACAGACAGGACGTGACAGGTTCTGACTGGGCTGTTGCTGCTGACGGCACGGTTCCCGAGGTCCTGACGTGGCGACGTGGCTTGACTCAGGCTCGGATTTTGAGACAAAAGAGGGTTTGACTTAAATTTTGTATTTTTTTTGGTCTCTCTTTTTCTCCAAATTTCTTTTGATGCAATCCCAAACAAAGATGAACTGAATTTATTGTTCTAGAGGCTAAGGTGTAGCCAAGTTTTGAACACAAATTTTAATTCCTTATTATTACTCTATTTTTCCTGATTGTGTTTTAATTTTTATTATTTATGCATACAACATGGTGGATAGACATTTGTATGATTTGTCAAATCATAAAGAGACCGAACAGGTAATTTGTGATTAATAAAAATTAAGACCGTATATTGGAGGACGTGACCGTTAAGAAATTCAATTTTTCAATTAATAATTTGGTGGATAGACGAATGATTAATTGAGAATAATTTTTAGACTATGTTGATAGAGTGGTTAATATCTTTAGGATTTTGGTCGACAATTGGGAAAGATAATATCTTTAATTTATAAGGAATAATAATTTGTGTGCGTGATAAACGAGGTGAACCAAGAGCCCTAGAACAAATTTTACCATTACATAAAGTACAAGTGCTTCATCGTTTCACAGCCCTCTCCCTCTTCACCAATATAGTTAGATTTAGTTAGATTAATTTAATTTAGTAATTTTATCCTTATAAAATTTGATCTTCCAAATAGTGATTAATCTAGTGATATCGGTACTCAGTAAAATATCTAGTCCCTGTGGGTTTGACACTCTACTCATCTATCTATATTACTTGTGCGATTTTGTCCACTTGCAAAAATTCACATCAAGTAGATACCTCCGCATAGACCAGAGAGATATGATACCTCAGGGTAAACCTGAGAGAGAGATGATACCCCAGGATGGACCTGGGAGAGTAGATACCTCCGCATATACCAGAGAGAGATATGATACCTCAGGGTAGACCTGAGAGAGAGTTGATACCCCAGGATGGACTTGGGAGAGTAGATACCTCCGCATAGACCGGAGAGAGATATGATACCTCAGGTTAGACCTGAGAGAGAGATGATACCCCAGGATGGACCTGGAAGAGTAGATACCTCCGCATAGACCGGAGAGAGATATGATACCTCAGGGTAGACCTGAGAGAGAGTTGATACCCCAGGATGGACCTGGGAGAGTAGATACCTCCGCATAGACCGGAGAGAGATATGATACCTCAGTGTAGACCTGAGAGAGAATTGATACTCCAGGATAGACCTGGGGTAAAATGAATATGATATGAAATGTGAATGAGAAAGAGAAGGAAGTATTTGGTGTAAGCTGAAATGAAATAGTGAAGTAAGTGTATTATGAGTTAAGAATAAAGGATAAATAAGTAATTACGAGATGAGATTCAGATAATATGAAAAGCGTATTAATATGGAGTAACTGAAGAAATTGTGTTATGATAATGAATACGGGAAGTAGAGAGAATGCATTATGTATCTTATAACTGAAAGTGAAGATATAATGTGACATTGGTCACGAAAATGATTATTAAAGTGAAATACAGGATGATTTGAGTTGATACACCTTGGAATTGTGTCAAGGAACTACCTGCCCGCTATTTCTTTGGAAATGGTGGGAACTACCTGTCTTGGCATAATTCGCAGGGTGAGTGGGAATGATAGTGCTTATAATTAATGGAAATGAAGAATTAAATAAAGTGAAGATGAATAGTAATTGAAGCAAATTAATAACCAAGCTATCGGCTTGAGATGTTATGTGATACTACCCAGACTACGTGTTTGGGGTGCGGTGATTATTACCCACGCTATCGGCTTTGGGGTGTGATATAGTATTGCCCAAACTATGATTGGGATAAGGAGTATAAATTGATGAGAATGAAAGTGAGATTAATGATAACTTGAGTTTTGAGCGAAGATGATAGTAAGTTAAGTATCAATTAGATTGAATAATAGCTAAATGATATAACGGAATGTGAATGAGTTATAAAACATGTTTTTGATGCGATAAGAATGAGTATTGAATAAGTGATATGTTAATGATGTGATGAAATGTGAGTGAATTGCAATGGGCAATGAGGTGTTATATTTGTGTCATAAGACCTGAGTTAATATGGTACTATAAGAATATACGCATATGTGTATGATGTGATACCTGATATGATGCCGGTATTGTGGGTTGGAAATAAAAAGTGAAGTTAATGGATATATGTGTTATAAGGAGAAATGGAGGTAAGTTATAACAAGGAGTATGAAAGAATACGAGTCGTGAGTTCGTAGATGCAAATGTATGACAAATGAAGTGCGTGGTTAAATAAGTATATAAAAAAAGAAAGTGGCGGTGACCTTATGTGATTAGATAGGAAAATAAAGAAACGATGAGGTGGTGGAAATTATGAAATGATGAGTATTTGTGTTGGAGAATTCAAAATGAAAAGTAATGGAATGTGTTGCTTTGCGACCGAGTATAAAGTGAATGAGTTGTGTATATATGTATTTATATATATGCAGTCATATATTAATATGATGCATTTAGCGAAGGGAGTGAAGTTATGGATATATAGATGTAGACGGATGCAGACTTGTCGAGTACTTGATACTAAGGTGTATTCTTGATGCTTTAATGTCCAGATTCGAGTTGAATCTTCTTACCTTGATATTTGTAAGTTTAATTTATTTTCTTTATAGAGTTTGGTTTATTTATTAGATCTATGAATTATACTCACACCAGATATGGCTAACCCCTTAGTATTTGGGAGGGTTAGGGAGTCCCTAGACTACCCTAGATCCCCTACTGTTACAGGTTCTCAGCAGTGCAGAGGTGAGGTGTAGATTCTGTGGAGTGAAGTTGTTATTTTAAAATTGTTGTTTAATTTAATTATGTGAGAAGTGGAGATTTATGACTTAAAATGTATTTTAGATGTATAAGCATGTATATGATGATGATGAGTATAGTGTGGAGTAGTATGTGGTGTTTGTGACCCGTACCGATCTCGTTGTGGAGTACCGGGCTCGGTGGTAGGTTTTACAAAGATTTTTCTAAATTTTGACCTCTTTTTCAAAGAAATTTATAGTTTTTATTTGATATTTGATAATCCGTTATGAGCTTGGCCCCCAGAGCATTATATTATATTGCATGTATGTTTCTGCTCATTTTGGCCTGGGGAGCCCGTGAAATTATTGCGTGTATTGTGAGCTACGGAATTTTGAGCAGAATTCCGTAAGCTATTTATGTTTCGGGGCAAAATTTACAAGGGAGACTCTGCCAAAATTTTTATTGAATTATAATTTTCTTAGTTTATGTTTAAAGTGGTATAGAAATTGAAAGAATTGATTTTGGAGTCAAAAAAATAAAAAAAATTGGGTTGTTACAGTTTGGGGTGTTACAATTAGGCTCCAGCTGACCCTCGCGAGTTACTTTGGAAGAGGCCCCCGCCTGCTTTCCCTTCTCCGAATGCTCCGCCTTTTGCCTCTTCAGGGCGGCCTCCTCTCCTTGATTGCTTCGGGGTCCATCTCTGCACGAAAGTCCATTAAAAAAAAGTGATGAGCACAAAAGAAAATTACAAAAAGGAAAATCAAATGAAAGACATAAGAGACGGGGCAGGGCTCAGTCCGACGCAGGCCATGTGACTCTCTGTTAGCTTCGGGCAACTTATGTTGTTACTCTTGCGAAGACGCTCTACAAAGGCCCACTCCTCGACCGAAAGATCACCCTTTTTTGGGTCCTTGAAGTTAGGCTTATAGAAGTTCCACCTTGTCGGAATTTCCCATGGATCCTCTCTCCTAACAACGAAGTAATTCTTTTTCCATTCCTTTATCGAGTCAGGGTGGCCATGCACGACCTTGGCCCCGCTCCGAGGCGACTCGTAATAGATTCCCTCAAATTCGCCTGACGAGCTAATGCCCAACATGGCTCGGAAGATGTTTAGCCTCAGTGGTACCCTTCTCTCCTCGCACAGCAAGACGAAGCTCACCATCTGCTTTTACGAGTTCGGACCATACTGCATCGGGCATAATGAATCCCAATTCAGTACTTCACGGATGAACGGGTAAATGGGCAGCCTCAGTTCCCAGGAGAACGCATCCATGGGAAAGATGCAGCACCAGAGCACCAGAGGGCGGTAGGCCTAAGACTGACGTTAGGGACCATCAACTCGAACTCCCTCCCAATGAAGTAGCTCGCGCGAATCACCGACAGGTCATCCTCCTTCAAAATAGTGGGGGTACCGTCCATCTTGATCTTCCCACGGCTTAGCGAGGAGGGCTGTACCCAGTAACGGACCAAATCCCCAACATCGTCGGGTACATCCTGATCGATAATGGCTGCTATAGGAAGGGGATCTCCAGCTTTCGGGGAGCAAACGTCTTGTCAGGACTACTGGGCATGGTCCACTTCATCCACTTCTTCCGAATCTTGGGAGCCTTCTCAGGCGACGGAATGGCCAGTGGCTCTAGGGCGGATGCCCTCGAGGAGGAGTCCTTCCCCTCGGCCTGTTCTCCCTCAACTCTAGCACCTTCGGCGGAACGCACCCCCTCGACCGGTCCCTCCTCGACATTGGCTCCTTTGTCCGATTGCACCTCCTCGTCCTCATCATCGAAGTCCTCGATAGGATGCTCCTCCTCATCCGAATCGCTACTTTCCACCACAAATGGCTTGCAAATACGGGAGTGGTTGCACCACGTAGAAGTACTCATCCTTTTCCCAAGAAGAGGACTCCGACAGACCCGTGCAAGTACCACTACCGGGGGTAGAGGCTAAAGAGCCAGACTGAGCCTTAGACATATTAAAAATACTAACATGATTGGATTCTGAATGGAAAGTGGCCGTAAAGCTAATCGTCGGTGAACGAAAAACTTCTAGAGAGAGAAGCTCTGGGATCTAGAGAGAGAGAGAGAGAGAGAGAGCGAAAGTGAGAAATGAGGGAGAGGGCTTGGGGTGTATATATATAGAACTTGAGACTCTTCAATTCTCGCAATAACGGCCCCTCGATTCTCCCAAAAATGGTTCCTAGAATTCTGTGAAAATGACTCCTAGAATTTCGTGAAAATGACGTCAGCAAGACACGCATCGCACAGGGGTAGATTTCTCAAAGATAAAGTTGCTTGAACTCGACACTCTGTGCCAACCCCCTAAGCCTCGATGCTCGAAAGTGATCTCGAGCACATGGGTAGCTTCCTCAAAGCTAAAGTCGCTTGAGATCGACGCTCTGTGCCGACCCCCTAAGCCTCGACGCTCGGAAGTAATCTCGAGCATAGGGGTAGCTTTCTCAAAGCTAAGTTGCTTGAGCTCGACACTCTGTTCCGATCCCCTAAGCCTCGATGCTCGGAAGTGATCTCAAGCACAGGGGTAGCTTTCTCAAAGCTAAAGTCACTTGAGCTCAATGCTCTGTGCCGACCCCCCTAAGCCTCGACGCTCGAAAGTGATCTCGAGCACAGGGGTAGCTTTCTCAAAGCCAAGTCACTTGAGCTCGACGCACTACGCCTCGACGCTCGGAGGTGGTCTCGAGCACATAGGTAGCTTTCTCAAAGCTAAGTCGCTTGAGCTCGATGCTTTGTGCCTTGACGCTCGGAAGTGATCTCGAGCACAGGGGTAGCTTTCTCAAAGCTAATGTCGCTTGAGCTTGATGCTCTGTGCCGACCTGCTAAGTCTCGACGCTCGGAAATGATCTCGAGCACAGGGATAGCTTTCTTAAAACTAAGTCGCTTGAGCTCGACGCTCTGTACCGACCCTCTAAGCCTCGATGCTCGAAAGTGATCTCAAGCAGAGGGGTAGCTTTCTCAAAGCTAAAGTCATTTGAGCTCGACGCACTATGCCGACCCCCCTAAACCTCGATGCTCGGAAGTGAATTCGAGCACAGGGGTAACTTTCTGAAAGCTAAGTCGCTTGAGCTCGACGCTGTGCGCCTCAACGCTCAGAAGTGATCTCGAGCACAGGGTAGCTTTCTCAAAGCTATGTCGCTTGAGCTCGACGCTCGGAAGTAATCTCGAGCACAAGGGTAGCTTTCACAAAGCTAATGTCGCTTGAACTCGACGCTCTGTGCCGACCCCCTAAGCCTTGATGCTTGGAAGTGATCTCGAGCACATGGGTAGCTTTCTCAAATCTAAGTCGCTTGAGCTCGACGCTCTGTGCCGACCCCCTTAGCCTCGATGCTCGAAAGTAATCTCGAGCACAGGGGTAGCTTTCTCAAAGCTAAAGTCGCTTGAGCTCGACGCTCTGTACCTCGACGCTCGGAAGTGATCTCGAGCATAGGGGTAGCTTTCTCAAAGCTAAAGTCGCTTGAGCTCGACGCTCTGTGCTGACCCCTTAAGCCTTGACGCTCGGCAGTAATCTCGAGCACAAGGGTAGCTCTCTCAAAGCTAAGTCGCTTGAGCTCGATGCTCTGTGCCGACCCCCTAAGCCTCGACGCTCGAAAGTAATCTCAAGCACAGAGGTAGCTTTCTCAAAGCTATATCGCTTGAGCTCGACGCTCGGAAGTGATTTTGAGCATATGGGTAGCTTTCTCAAAGCTAAAGTTGCTTGAGCTCGATGCTCTGTGCCGACCCCCTAAACCTCGATGCTCGGCAGTAATCTCGAGCACAGGGGTATCTCTCTCAAAGTTAAGTCTCCATGGGTTCGACGCTTCGAACCGACCCCCTAAATCTCGACCCTCGACAGTGATTTCGAGCATAGGGGTAGCTTCCTCAAAGCTAAGTCGCCATGGGCTCGACGCTCCGAACCGACCCCCTAAGCCTCGACCCTTGACAGTGACTTTGAGCACAGGGGTAACTTCTTCAAAGCTAAAGTCACATGGGCTCGATGCTCCAAACTGACCCCCCTAAGCCTCGACCCTCGACAGTGACTTCGAGCATAGGGGTAGCTTCCTCAAAGCTAAAGTCGCCATGGGCTCGACGCTCCGAACTGACCCCTTAAGCCTCGACCCTCGACAGTGATTTCGACCACAGGGGTAGCTTCCTCAAAGCTAAAGTTGCATGGGCTCGGTGCTCTGAACCGACCCCCTAAGCCTCTACCCTCGACGATGACTTCGAGCACAGGGGTAGCTTCCTCAAAGCTAAGTAGCCATGGGCTCGATGCTCTGAACCGACCCCCTAAGCCTCGACCCTCGACAGTGATTTCAAGCACAGGGTTAGCTTTCTCAAAGCTAAAGTCACATGGGCTCGACGCTCCGAACCGACTCCCTAAGACTCGACTCTCGACAGTGACTTCGAGCACATGGGGAGCTTCGTCAAAGCTAAGTCGCCATGGGCTCGACGCTCTGAACCAACCCCCTAGGCCTCGACCCTCGACAATGACTTCGAGCATAGGGGTAGCTTCCTCAAAGCTAAAGTTGCCATGGGCTCGACGCTCCTAACCGATCCCCTAAGCCTCGACCTTCGACAGAGATTTCGAGCACAGGGGTAACTTCCTCAAAGCTAAAGTTTCATGGGCTCGACGCTCCGAACCGACCCTCTAAGCCTCGACCCTCGACAGTGACTTCGAGCACAGGGGTAGCTTCCTCAAAGCTAAAGTCACATGGGCTCGACGCTCCGAACCGACTCCCTAAGTCTCATCCCTCGACAGTGACTTCGAGCACATGGGTAGCCTCCTCAAAACTAAAGTCGCATGGGTTCGACGCTCTGAACCGAACCCCTAAGCCTCGTCCCTCGACAGTGATTTTGAGCACAGGGGTAGCTTCCTTAAAGCTAAGTTGCCATGGGCTCGACGATCCGAACCGATCTCGACGATCTCCGCCAAGCTCAGCACTCCGAGCCGACCCCCTTACCTTGATGCCTGGGGAATCACCAGGGCTTAGTCGTTGACACTCGGTAAAAGCACCTCGTGCTCGGCTCGCCGCCGACCACAAAAATCTACCAAAAAACTCTTTTCCACTCTTCTCTATAGAGCCAGACTACTCCTCCACAACTGTTTTTACACCGCCCTGCAGGAGTGGGGGACTTGTGATATGGAATAGAGAGTGGCGCAATCAGGACCCTCAGATCTCCTCAAATACAGCTTTCCTATGATCATCAGGTCCAGCATCAGGTTGGGCTTCAACCAGTTCAGGCCCATGGGTAAACGGGTCAAACCCGGCCTATTAGGATCTTAGACCCGTGTACCCCTATCTATAAATACTAGCCTTCCTCCTCACTTTCAAAGGTAATAAACTTTTCCCCACCTGAACTCTAGCTACTGTTGCTTTCTCAGTGACTGACTAGATCGTCGAAGGACCTGTCGCCTGGACTTCTCCCGGTGTTTCTAGGCAGTGTGCAGTTACACAAGGCCGAGCCCAGCCTACTTCATCCAACCCAGGCTACGAGAACCGAGCGGAGCCCCCTGTCTCTACCTCTCCCTTGCTACTCCCGAGCCGGTCCTACATCTTAGGATCGGATCGATATCAGTACCACAGCTTCCTCTTCACGAATTACAATAACTCATATCTGCTATCTCCACACCCAAAAAAAATAAACAGCATCAATTACAATCCGAGCCACGATGACCATAGTTGCAGTGACACATTCCATTATCATTAGGGTGAATCAAGCCGATATGGTATGTACTTGCTTCCGAATTATTTGACTGGTCAAATCCCTTTTATCTTTTGGGAAGGTTGCTTTTAATATGATCAATCTCCCCAACAATCAGGGATAGTTTGATTGGATTAAAAAACACTAATTGAAAATAATTTTTTTGGAGAAGTATTGTTTATAGCTTTGATTGAGAGGAAACGTGTAAAAATGTTTGAATTTGGTTTTGCTGATGAAATACAGTAGCACTTTTTTAGGTTTTTATTTTCAAGCCAAAATCAGAGGATATCGATGGAAGTCCACTATTCATGGGTTTTAAATTCGTTGCTCTCTTCTCTCTTCTATATTATATCTATATCTTATATTAATAAAAGAGAGAATCTACCCCCTCTTATATTTAACTAACACATGTATTATGCACGATTTTATTAAACAACTACAACAAAATAAAAACTCTCATCCCTTAAACTGTCTTTTCATCTCACAACTCTTCCCAAACACACTCCTATCCCCCCTCCCCACCCCACAACACACATACACAGCTCGTGCCCCCCGATGTCCCACCCCCACGCCGCTCCCGTCCCTAGCAGTTTTAGTAATATTCAATTAGATAACATTATGGTTTTGCAGTATTCTCTAAACCATCTGCTTATGTGAGGATGATAATGAAAATTTCAGTAATTACAATAGGGATGATATTTATAAGTTTCTTCCAATTATCTCACACTGTTTTGGAGTTCCATATAAATTTATGAGTCCTGCAAAATTATTTTAGGGTGTGCAATTTACACATGGTAACACTAGTAATATATTATGCTAAATCACTTTTGTCAAGAATTTTTCTCTTTTTTTCTTATTAAAATAAAAAAGGTGAGCAAATGTAGGAGATAACTCCCCACTCTTGCTCCATCCAAATTTTAAATTGGAATCATATCCCTTAATCAAACCTAAAAAATCGTGCAATAATGTATAGATGATATTAGATGAATTTTTCATAAATAGTTTTATTATTTTCTCATTTTTAAAACTTATGTACAATATTGTAGAGAGTTATACTATTTATACAATATATTATACTATGACCACTTTTGATGCAAATATTATTTTTCTAATTTTTTATTTTTAAAAATTAAAAAAAAGTGCAAATGTAGTGGGTAACCAGCACGATCACAAAAATCCAAAATTTGGAACCGATCAGGTCACGGCATTAGAATGGAATCGACCTAGTCTATTGCTGGTAGAGTTTGGTTCCTAAAATAAGATCTGTTCATATTTTCATATCGGGTTTGGCTCCGCTAAACATGGACCCAACCCGTACCCGGACCCGGACTTGGTCTATTGCAGGTAAGGCCCGGGTTCTAAAATAGGGCTCATTCATATTTTTGGGCTGGGTCTGGTTCAGCTCAAAATGGACCTGACACGGACCCAACAAAAAAATAAAAATCTAACCTCCTAATTAAACAAAAAAGAAAAAAAAGCAACCAGAAGCAGAAAGTCCTACTCCAGCTTGAAGCCATCCACTCGCAACTATTGGACTCGATGGGTAACATTTTTTTAACAAGGCCCGAACCCAGTTATCACGGGTCGGATATGGGTCCAATATTTGGACCAATTGAGAAGCAGGTCCGGGTTCGATAGTATAGGATCCGACCCGACCGACTCGATAATAGTGCTAGAGGTAGATATCCCACTTGCTCTTTATCCTAATAAATTTTAAATTAGAATCATATCCGTTAATCGAATCTAAAAATATTGAAATATTGTATACATGTTATTATATGAATTTTTTTATATAAAAAACTTTGTTGTTTTTTCATTTTTGAAAATTCTGTACAATATTGCACAGGGTTATACTAGTTTTACATTATCCAGTAAACAACCTCACCCTATCCTGTACGATTATTTTTTACTATTTTAAAAAAAATTTAGTTCTCTCTCATCTATATCATACATTACAATAAAACTATATTCAAACAAACCACATTTTTGGAATATATTTTCAAATAGCAATTTTCTAGATTGTATGCATTTTACAAGGACCAAACCGCTCCTCAAGTGACTGGAGATGTGACATTCATGTTTGGCAAGGACAATGGCACGCAGAACTTAGACTACGGAGAAATACGAGCTGGACTTTAATATGTCGAATGTCAGTTTCTCATTGACCCTTTTTCGGTTGATTTAAGCTTAACAAGTTCAGGGGGAGTATCTTGCCCCATATCTCGAAGATGAATCTGGGCTTTCTCGTTTGCTGTGAGCTACAATAGGTTGTGTGGGCAGACACGCGAGATAAAAGCCCGACAACAACCACTGAATTGTAGCTCAAATAGTAAGAGTTTAGAATTGGTAAATGCAGATCTTAGGTTCGAGATCAGGATAATTTGCAGCCTTTCTCAAAAAGAAAAAAAGCCCGAAAACAAATTAATGTTAACTCTCTTATCCACAACAAGTGTCTCCGCAGTAGGCCACTTCCTCCACGGCGCCATCACCATTGATCACCATCAACCAGGATGATGTTTGGTTGGGATCATTTGGGAACAAAAGTTTATTTTTCTAATAAAAATGGAAAAAGATAAAAATTTTCCTCTAAATAAATTCCCTGTTGGACTCCATTTATCAGGCCAAATTTTTTTTAAACCATCTCCGAATGTCTGTTACGAAATCCGACTCCGGTAAGAATCCGCTCGGAATCCGTTTCCAATTTGGAACCTACAAACATTCAGAGTATTTTTTTTATAAGAAACTTTTTGAAAAGATTTTCAAGAAGAGGATAGTTGGTAAAGTATTTATGCTCATGGACTCAACAACAAAGCTCGCCGTTCCTAACGGCGAGTTTAGTTGTTTCATGCTCATCATTGGGACACGACGAGTTTAGTGCTAATTTTTTGAAAAACTCGTCGTTCTCAATAGCGAGTTCAGTTTAGAATTTTCAATGAAGACTCGTCGTTCCCAACGGCGATGACATTTATACTAGACTCGCTGTTGGTAACAGCGAGTTTAGTTCAAAATTTTGAAATAAGACTCGCAGTTCCAAATAGCGAGGACGTTTATACTAGACTCGTTGTTGGGAACGGTGAGGATATATGAAATTTCACAGATAGTGAAACATTCTGTCGGACTTAGTGAATTTTCAACAAAAAAAACTCCATAAATTTTTTTTTTTTTGAACTAAACTCGTCGTTCCCAACAGCGAGTCTAGTGTTAATGTCCTCGTCGTTGGGAATAGAGAGTCTTCATTGAAAAATTTGAACTAGACTCGTTGTTCCTAACAGCGAGTCTAGTATAAATGCCATCGCCATTGAGAACAGAGAGTCTTTATTAAATTTTTTTGAATTGAACTCGCCATTGGGAACGGCGAGTTTCTCAAAAAATTAGCACTAAACTAGCCGTGTCTCAACGGCGAGTATGAAACAACTAAACTCGCCATTGGGAATGACAAGTTTAGTTGTTGAGTTCACAAATGCAAATACTTTGGCAATTGTCCTATAAATGCACATATTTTCAAAAAGTGGCATTTAAAAAAAAAATCCAAACATTCAAGTACAATCAAATTTTTTTTGGCAATGCTCAAGGTATATATAAAGGAGTTTTGTTTGATTAAACCATTGACAGTAATATAACATGAAAGTAAAATGAATTTCAATCTAACTAAATATTGTTGCAAGGTGTGAAGTTTGCGGTGTAGTACGGGTGTGGGGCTAGGGCCCGAAGACGGGGTCCCCTCATGAGATGTGCTCATCCGCTACTCCTGTGCCCTACGCCTTCTACCGAAGCCGTCGTCCGTCTCACTTGTCTCAACTTTCGGGATGCTTGTCTCAAATGTCGCGGAGCGACTATGTCGCGTCAGAGCATCCTCCTCCGCCTGTTGTCGTGAACACCAAGAATCTGGGGTTTAAGTGTGTGAGGTCGGTGGTTCGGTTTGGGGCCCGTGGGGCCAGACCGGTAGTTTGTTGGTGTTGGGGGTGATGGGGTGTGGGGTTTGGGTATGGATGGTCTGGAGTGTCCTACGATGTCGCTGGTGCAGTCTTCACAGCGCCTACTATCAGGCTATTGAGCTTCCTCCAGCTTAGATCACTGGCTCGTGACAGCGTCGCCTCTTCCATCGGATTGGGAGTATGAGTCGAGATAAGTCTGTTGTAACACCCCGCAAAATTTAAATGACAATTTTGTCCTCGGGTGTTACGCACGTGCATTTTGTACCGTTACTGATTATATCCATAACGCATTTTGATATGTATTTTTGAATTCCGATTATTTATACAATCTTGTATTCTTAAAATCCCATTTGAGACAACTCAAATACAAAATTTCAATCTTTGAGTTTTTACGTGCTTTTACGTATTATCGATGCACGTGTTGATTTCGGGTATTCCACCGTTACGTGCAAAGTTTTCGATGAGTTTCAATTAGTTATTTTTATAAACATGTTTAAATTCATTTTTGTAAATAGAATTCAATTTTTGTCTATTTTAATTAAAATAAATTTTTACGTACAATACACGTGTTTTCTGTACATTTGAGTACATTATCGAATATGTACATTAAATATACTTTATGTTGCATTCTAATTTATTATAAATATTTTTCAGGTTGATAAAGTCAATTTTGTATTTTTGAGATTTTACGGGCGATGCACGTGTTTCGGTGCATGTGTTTTAAGCGTATTATTCTTTCAAAATGAATTTTATGAAATGATGAGTGTCTATTTTAATTGTACATGAAAAGTATAATTTTAAAGTTAATTATATATATTTATTTCATTTATAAATAATTGTTTTAAAGGGACTAAATTAAATAAATTGTTTTTGGGTGTACACAAAGCACGTGCACGTGCACACGTGCGATGTGCACATTTTTTGGGGGGGACCGGGCTGTTTAGAGAGGAGGGAAATTCTGAAAGTTTGATTTTGAAAATAGGAGGGAAAGCAAGTTACAAATTTAATTAATGGGGTTAGTGGTGTTCATGTGTGAGGTGGTTACTATAACTACCTATTAGTTAATCTATAAAAATGCACCCTTAGTCTCTCTTTCTCTCATCTCTTTTCTCTCTTCTCTCCTGCCCATTCCGAAAGCAAAACCAACCAAAAGCAACAAAGCTTTTGTCCTACTCTCCTAATATCCACCATACAATGTGTGCATATATATATGTGTGTAGACATGTGTATATACATAGTATATGTATATGAAAGAAGATGGGAGTTGTTCTTGATGTTGTCGAAATGGAGTGGGATGGGGATGCTCTTGATGATTGTTGCTTGCCGAAATGGATTGAAGACCTTGCTTGGGTGCGCGGATTTCGAGGAGTTGCAATTGGAGTTTTCTTTAGGAGCTCCTAATTCTAGGAGTCCATTTGAGTACAAATCTTCAATTTAGGTGGGTGTTTCTTAAATGCTTTCTAATTTAGGAATATAAATTTGCATGATAGATGATATATAAATTTATTTGGTTGAAATTGAATTGATTGCATGCAAATTAATGTAGAAATGAATCGTTAAATCTTGATTGGTGTGGTAAATGCAAATTGCTATTCTATTTTCTAAATGATTATGATCGTTAGTTGAGATGCTATAATTGAAATGATTTATATAATTGATGCATGTTGAGACATGATTAGAATAATGCAAATATGTTGTTTGTTGAGAATGTGGCAAAGAAGTGTGATTATAACCTCAAAATATTATTTATACGAGTATAAATATTTTTGTAAAGTAATTTTGATAAAAGAAAACAGTTTATTTGGAAAATTGATTGAATATGTGTTTGGATGCATTTTAAGGATTTCATTTGAAAAATGAGAAACTTGAGAATTTGATAACACATACGATATTGTTTTTAAAAGGAATATATTCTGAAAATGATCTATATTTTTATATGGGAGTACAAATCAATTAAAAGGTCGAAAAATATATGCAGGCTGCAATTTGTGTGATCGACGGTCGACTGTTTACTTTCCACAGTCGACTGGTAAGTATAAGAAATTGGTTTTTCGTCGGCAGGACAGTCGACTGTCCACTTCACAGTCGACTGCTGCTGGTGTTTTGGGTTTTCAAAGTATTCGCGGAACAGTCGACTGATATTGTCACCAGTCGACTGGACCGACTGTGATGTATTGATATTAGCAGAACAGTCGACTGATACCGACTGAGATGTTTTGATATTCGCTGAACAGTCGACTGATACTGTCACCAGTCAACTGAACCGAACTATTTATTTTGGTTTTTGAGTTTGGATTTGATTTTGACAAATGAAAGTTAAATAAGTTGAATATGAGATTTTATGATTTTTAATATTTGACCGAGTTTTATTGTGAAATACACACAAGGATGTGAAAGATGAAATTGATAAAGATATCAGATTGAATTGTTCTCATGTTATGAGATTATAAAAGAAATATTCTGAGAAAGAGTTTGTGAATAAAAGAAATGAAAATGATTATTGGAGATTGATTATGAATCATTGTTGATCTCTAGAAAGAGATATTTGTTGGAATCTAGAGGATAGGCGAGACCCTAGTAACCGGCAGTTTTATTTATGATTTTGGGAGCTAACCGTTGAGGGTTGAGCATCTCTTGAGAGGTAGCCAGGTAGGCTGACTGTCTCTGTTGTTTTGATTTAAGTCCGGTAGGGTAAGCTAGCTCTAGGTTGTGATGATTTTCTTTTAAAACAAATTTTGTAAGGCTGTGATGAAAGTGAGAGAAAAACACAAGTACGAGGGCCATTGGATGGGTGTTGTGAGGGTATGTACAGGCTGTCTTCACGATGCGTCGTGACATGACGTGGATACTACTCCAGAGTACCATCCCGGTAGCAATGCTTGTGGGATGTTTGGTGGCTGCAAGAGGATCGTGTGCCATGAAGGAGGCTGAATTTCCACAGGCTGTCTTCACGATGCGTCGTGACATGACGTGGGATTCCCCTCCAGGTTTTCTGTACACGTGCTTGTAATCATAGAACATCTATGATACTTACCGAAATTACAGATAGATACATAGTGGAGATGTGATGAAAGTAAGAGAAAAACATGAGTATGAGGGCCATTGGATTGGCGGCGTGAGAGTGTTCACAGGTTCTTCACGATGCGTCGTGACATGACGTGGATACTGCTCCAAGTACCGTCCCGGTGGCGACGCTCATGGGATGTTTGGTGACTGCGGGTGGTGTCATGTGCCATGAAGGAGGCTGAATTGTCCATAGGTTCTTCACGATGGGTCGTGACATGACGTGGGATTCCCCTCCAGGTTTTCTGTACATGAGCTCGTACTCATAGATCATCTAAGATACCTACCGTAGTTACAGTAGTAGATTAAGTCATGTCGAGGGATTGAACCCTATAAAATGAAGTACGATTAAGAGACTTGCCCTCGGACCTATGTAGTATGGGATGCATAGAATCCGAACAAGTACGCATTAGTGTCATGTAATATAAATATCTGCATTAAGGACTAAGTGCACTGCACAACACGACATCAACAGGATAGTCCCTTTGTAGCTTTGTTTGTGATCAAGTTTGTGTTTGCTAAAGTATTTAAGAATCGTTATACTGTTTCCGGCATAGAGAGGATGACTGTGTATAATATTTCGTCAGTTGTAAGCAACTGACGCGCCCACAGTTTTATATGCAGGATTTGGTGTTACATGAAGATATAAAGATGATTTGATGCTGTTGACTACTTAAATGTTAAAGTTGTAACAATTGTACATTCATTATGGTTGTATTTTATTTATTCCGTTGCGTATTGACGTAAAAGACTCTGATGTAATTATTGTTGAAATAAAAGTTTTAAATTCCTCGTAAAATTGTACGAAAGAAGTGTAAAGATCCTGTAGAACATCTCGAATTCAGTGTATTTGGGATTCGGGGCGTTACAGAGTGGTATTAGAGCCAGGTTTCAAAGTAGTACAAATTTATAAGGAACGACACCCTGGAGTGGACATTAGAGTGTGAGTTTAGTTTATAGAGATTTAAATGTAAGTGATTTACATTTGTGTTGCTCTATAGGCTGGTGTTTTCTCTTTCCTTTCCCTATAGGATGGCTGGAGTCATGAATGGAAGTTGTTATTGAATTTACATTCATTCATGAAGCTCTCCTCGTATACATTGATTTGAGATTGTATGCGAGCTCATTTTTTCCTGGGTATCAGAGTGGCGCAGTGGAAGCGTAGTTGGTTTGAACCGTCATTAATGATACCTTACACGTAGACACACTCTCCCTTCAAATTATTTTCTGTGAATTTTCATCATAGTACTTTTCAACATTTAATATTTTCCAAATAAATATTTTCCTATACTATTAAATCATATTAATGCCTAGTATTTTGTCGATTTTTCTTAATCTTGATCTTGTTGGACTTATTTTAAATTGTCTCTCGATCTTAAAGTTTTGTCTTTCGTGTTTTATGTCACCTTATGTTCATCCGTCCATATGTGCTATTACTTTACGTATTTTGTTAAATTTATATTACAACCATTATTTTCATTATTATTACATCACTACAAAAGATACTCGATTTACCGGCGAATCTTCCCCGGCGTTTTACTAGTAGCGCCGGGGTAGGGAGCGAATAGGAATGGGGCGCCAGATGGGAAGGTTATACACCGGCGATCGCTTTAAACCGCCGGGCAATATTCGTATTCACCAGCATTTTTTTTAAAAATGCCGGTGAAGTGTATTATTCACCGGCGTTTTAATAATAAACGCCGGTGAAGTGTATTATTCACCGGCGTTTTAATAATAAACGCCGGTGAATATACCGATACATTCACCGACGTGTCTAATTGAAATGCCGGTGAATAAGCTGCAATAAATCCCGCAAACCCTAATCTTTCGCTCACCACTTTCTCAAACCCCAAAAAAAAGGTGGGGGGGGGGGGGCGCGCTTCGTTTTTCCTCCTTCCTCGCTCTACTTCCCGCGTGTTTGCCTCCGCTGCTTCGTCCTCTTCGACAGCCTTCGACCTTTCGTCATCGTCCCTTCTTCCCTTCGTCATTTTCGATTTCCCTCCTCTCTCTCTCTATTTGGAGGTGAATCGGCGATCGGAAACCATCGTGTCGCCCCGCTCTCTCTCTATCTCCTATGCCCCCGCGCTCGTCGCCCCGCTCTTTCTCTCTCTCTTCGGTATCATCTCTTGATTTCCCTTATTTTTCAAAAAAAGCATGTTTTTTCAGATTATGCATCTTGATTTCCTTAACATGAATGGTTTAGTTGGGATGAAGAATGAATAGAAAAATATATGCTTAGATACTGGAAATTTTCATCTTCTTTTACTCTTAATGAAGCTTATTTCATGCATCTGATTGTCATCTTGGCATGTTTTTTTGACCAAAATGGGTTCACTGTGAACTGAGGACGGTATAGCTGTATGCCAAAATCCTCCGGATATGTACAACAATTGAGTTTTAGATTTAGTTGGGCTAAAGAATTAGTAGAGCAACATACTCAGATAATGGATATTTTCATTTTCAGATACTGTTAATGAAGGTGATTGCCATCTTTGGCATGATTTTTTAACAAAAAATGGGTACACTTCCAAACTAAGTATGCTGCTAGCATCCTCATCTTCTTTTACTGTTAATGAAGCTTATCTCATGCATCTGATTGTCATCTTGGCATATTTTTTTGACCAAAATGGGTTCACTGTGAACTGAGGATGCTATAGGTACGTATGCCAAAATCCTCCGGATATGTACAACAATTGGGTTTTAGATTTAGTTGGGCTAAAGAATTAGTAGAGCAACATATATGCTCAGATAATGGATATTTTCATTTTCAGATACTGTTAGAGAACCTGATTGCCATCTTAGGCATGATTTTTTAACATAAAATGGGTACACTTCCAAACTAAGTATGCTGCTAGCATCCTCTTCTTCTTTTACTGTTAATGAAGCTTATTTCATGCATCTGATTGTCAGCTTGGCATTTTTTTGACCAAAATGGGTTCACTGTGAACTGAGGATGGTATAGCTGTATGCCAAAATCCTCCGGATATGCACAACAATTGGGTTTTAGATTTAGTTGGGCTAAAGAATTAGTAGAGCAACATATATGCTCAGATAATGGATATTTTCATTTTCAGATACTGTTAGAGAACCTGATTGCCATCTTAGGCATGATTTTTTAACATAAAATGGGTTCACTTCCAAACTAAGTATGCTGCTAGCATCCTCATCTTCTTTTACTGTTAGTGAAGCTTATTTTCATGCATCTGATTGTCATATTGACATGTTTTTTTGATCAAAATGGGTTCACTGTGAACTGAGGATGCTATAGCTGTATGCCAAAATTCTCCGGATATGTACAACAATTGGGTTTTAGATTTAGTTGGGCTAAAGAATTAGTAGAGCAACATATATGCTCAGATAATGGATATTTTCATTTTCAGATACTGTTAGAGAAACTGATTGCCATCTTAGGCATGATTTTTTAACATAAAATGGGTTCACTTCCAAACTAAGTATGCTGCTAGCATCCTCATCTTCTTTTACTGTTAATGAAGCTTATCTCATGCATCTGATTGTCATCTTGGCAAGTTTTTTTGACCAAAATGGGTTCACTGTGAACTGAGGATGCTATAGGTACGTACGTATGTCAAAATCCTTTGGATATGTACAACAATTGGGTTTCAGATTTAGTTGGGCTAAAGAATTAGTAGAGCAACATTTATGCTCAGATAATGGAAATTTTCATTTTCAGATACTGTTAATGAAGCTGATTGCCATCTTTGGCATGATTTTTTAACAAAAAATGGGTGCACTTCCAAACTAAGTATGCTGCTAGCATCCTCATTTTTTTTTACTGTTAATGAAGCTTATCCCATGCATCTGATTGTCATCTTGGCATGTTTTTTTGACCAAAATGGGTTCACTGTGAACTAAGGATGCTATAGGTACGTATGCCAAAATCCTCCGGATATGTACAACAATTGGTTCACTGTGAAAAATATATGCTTACATACTGGACATTATCATTTTTCTTTTACTGTTAATGAAGCTGATTTCATGCATCTGATTGGCATCTTGGCATGTTTTTTACCAAAATCCTCCTAATCTGTACAAGAATTGGGCTGAACAAACACTGTGCAGGTTTCTTTTGGCGCTACAAACATCAATGATTTAGTTGGGATGAAGAATTATTTTAGAAAAACTTATTAGTAGCCATATTAGTTTCTTTTGTTTATTATTATTATTATTATTATTATTATTATTATTGCTATTATTATTATTAATATTATTATTATGAGATAAGTAAGTGATTATTAGTAGCCATGAACAGATAGTTCGTGAGTCATCAGATCTTCTTGTTACCGTAGTTACAGCACGACGCGCTCATTATTCGGCCAATTCCTCTTCATCAGCAAAATACCCTTTACCATCATCATCTCCTTGAATGGAAAGCCAAATACAGGGGAGACTATAGTCGAATTTTTTTAACACTCGAACACAGGGTGTGCGATAAAATACCACTAAGGTGGTTGTGATAATTTCCACAAAAGGTAGTTTAGGGTTAGGTGGATAGAGTAGATTGTGTTAAGATTTAATTTTTTTTTGTACATTTTTTGGAACCACAATTTCTTTATTTTACAGTTAAAGATTATATCGTTTATTTATTTGCAGTTAGGGATGGTTTTCAAAAAGGTGAAATTTAATATACAAAATGCCTTTTACTGTTATTACTATTTAATATATCAAATTTTAATTTCAGATTGTGTGCTATTGTTATAATGGATAGAAGTTGGATTAGCAAACCACGATTATCCAAAGAGTACCGTGATGGTATTAAAGATTTTATTATCTTTGCCAAACGACATTCCCGTGATCCCAACCTAATCCTTTGTCCATGCCTCCGGTGTACAAATTATAATTTGAGGACATGTGACGTAGTACATACACACTTGGTTGTCAACGGTTTTCTTCAAGGGTACACAAGGTGGTTTTGTCATGGAGAGGAGCATACGTCAGCTCCTGTTCGTCCGATTGTATTAGAAAATGAAGATGAGCCCTTAGTGAACGAAGACTTAAGCATTTCCGATGAGATGCATGCTTTGTTGCAAGATGCCATGGGGATTCATAATGTTCCTTTCCACACCAATAACCCAACAATCCAAGTTCACAATGAGTCAACAGAAACAAACCAGATTGGTGGTGGGGTGGACGAGGAAATGCCTGGCCCCGCCCCTGAAAATAATAAGCAGCAAGAATCCTTCGCTAAGTGACTTGAAGATGCTAGTACTCCGTTGTACCGGGATTGCACCAAATTCTCTAAATTCTCATTCATTATCAGACTATTTCAGATTAAATGTTTAAACGGGTGGTCTGCTAAGTCCTTCACTATGCTACTTGAATTGTTGAATGAAGCATTTCCTGAAATCTGTATTCCAAACTCAGCCTATAAAATCAAAAAATTCCTAAGTTCTTTCGATCTAGGGTATGAGAAGATAGCAACATGTCCAAATGACTGTATGCTTTTCACGAGTGGTAAGGAAAGTCTGGAGAATTGCGAAGTGTGTGGTTCTTCGAAATGGAAAGAAAGACCAAATCAAGACGAGGGAGCCAATGGATCTACTAAGCGAAGTAGGAAAAAGAAGCCTGCCAAAATACTGCGTTACTTTCCTCTGATTCCTAGGCTACAAAGATTGTTTATGTCTACGAAAACTTCTTCTGATATGAAATGGCATGCTGAAGGTCGCACTAATGATGGGATTCTTAGACATCCTGCTAATTCTCAATCTTGGAAAAAATTTGATGAAAGATATCATGATTTTGCGGAAGAACCTCGGAATGTGAGACTTGGAATAGCTATTGATGGTTTCAACCCTTTCAGGCAAATGAGTAGTACATACAACATATGGTCGGTTGTGTTAATACCATACAATTTACCGCCTTGGAAATGCATGAAGCAGTCCTCATTTATTTTGTCCATGATAGTTCCTGGACCGAAAGGTCCTGGAAATGATATAGATGTGTACCTACAACCGTTAATATATAAACTTCAGAAGTTGTGGGTGGGTGTTCCAACCTATGATGCTGTGGCTAAAGAAACATTTTCTCTTCGGGCCGTGTTGTCTTGGACAATCAATGATTTTCCAGCATATGCAAATTTATCTGGATATAGTACTAAAGGACGTTATGCATGTCCATGTTGTGCTGACCAAACTAGTTCAAGGTGGTTGTACAATGGCAGAAAGTTTTGCTATATGGGTCATAGGAGATGGTTTCCTGACACACATATATTTCGGGCAGAGACAGTGACATTTGATGGTACTGATGAGTGGGAACATGCTCCTGGGTCTTCTTCTGGTTCAGATATTTTGAGGCGGGTAGATGGTTATCAATTCAAATATGGAAAAGAACCAGAAGTCAGGACAAAGGGCAAGAAAAGGGCAAGGCCGGAGCAAGGTGAGGAGACCGATCTATTTGGCGAAGATGAGGATCAAAACATGATGAGTTTAGGTGCATGGAAGAAGAAGAGTATTTTCTTCAAGTTGCCGTATTGGAAATTCAACTTATTGCGACATAATTTAAATGTGATGCATATCGGAAAAAATATTGGTGAAAATTGTATAGGAACATTTATGGGAGATGACCGGAAGACAAAGGACAATCTCAAGAGCTAACTTGATTTGAAGTCAATGGGCATCCGACATGAGTTGCACCCAGAAGAATTACCGAACGGGAAAGTACTCCTACCTCCTGCAATCTGTTCAATGTCAAAATCGGAGTTGGAATTGTTTTGCAAAGTACTACTGGAACTTAAAGTTCCTGATGGCTATTCTTCTAACATGGCAAGATGTGTCAACTTTAAAGAGAAGAGGCTTCAGGGTCTAAAGTCACACGACTACCACATCCTAATGCAGGATCTCCTTCCTGTGGCCCTAAGGTCTTCAATGTGTGAGCAAGTCACTACTGTCCTGAAAGATCTTTGTAACATATATAAAGGTATTTGCTCAAGAATGCTTCGTGTTGAAGATATTGACCAATTGGAGCAGCAGGCGGCATTGACACTTAGTAAAATGGATATGATATTTCCTCCATCGTTCTTCACTATAATGATTCACTTGATAATCCACCTTGCTGGTGAAGCCAGAATCGGTGGTCCTGTTCACTATCGGTGGATGTACCCCATTGAGAGGTAAAAGAATTCATTCATCTTACGAAATTGAATTTTCAAAAGCTCATTTCTTTTAATCCCCTAATCCGCTCTAATTCATTAATTGTACATGTTCAGGTACCTATACCGGCTAAAGGGTTATGTGAAAAATAGAGCATATCCTGAAGGGTCAATAGCTCAGGGATATCTATCAGAGGAGTGCTCCCATTTTTTTTCCAGGTATTTGCCGGGTGTGGAGACATCTTCGAGTAGACCACGTAGAAATCCAGACATTTCCAACCTTGATGGTGCTCAATATCTTTTTGATACCGCTGGCACTACTGTTGGTAAAGTTGATGCATTTGAGCTCGATAACTTAGCGTGGGAACAGGCACATCGATATGTGCTAGACCACCATGCATCAATGGAACCATTTCGAAAGTAAGTTGCTTTTGAATTTAAATCGAATACAGTGAAAACCGCGGAGTTCGATATTAACTTACTTTTGTTATTCATTATTTCAATTACTTGTTTTTTAGCGAATTTGTCAGGGACATCAAACGAAGGGCTAGACCAAGAAGACTAGCACCACGTGAACAAAACAAGGTGATGAATGAAAATTTTTATAAGTGGTTTGAATCTCATGTAGGTGAATTACAGTTATGCAACTTAATCTTTATTATATTTACATTTTCTATGGTGCTGATACGATTTGCACAAAATTAATAGGTACATTCATTGGATCCTGAATGTGCGTCATCTGAATTACAAGTACTTGCCAAAGGTCCCTATAAGATGGTCAAAAGATACGGAGGATACATATTCAATGGTTTTAGATTTCATACTAAGGATCGTGAATGTAATTTGAAGTCTCAAAATAGTGGAATGGTAGTGACGTCTAAGACTAGAAGTTATGCTTCCAAATCAGACACGGGGCCTGTAGATGGAGATCTCGACTACTATGGAGTGCTCACGGATATCATTGAGTTGAATTATTTTGGTCATTTCCGTGTTGTCTTATTTCGTGGGGATTGGGCTGAGTTTGATAGGAATTTTGCTAACAACAAGGATAAGTTTGGCTTCACAGTTGTAAACTTCTCAAAATTGATTCACATCGGTACACACATTAGCCATGAGCCATTTGTGTTTCCATCCCAAGTGCAACAAGTGTTCAACATTGAAGATCCAACCCTGCCAAAATCGTATGTGGCTCTCGCTATACAACCAAGAGATGTATTCCAACTGGGCGATACTTCAGAAGATGAAGACGGTGAAGTCATGAACAGTTACATTGCTTCTGAGTTTCCTGTGTTTGATGTAAACACAACCGACCTTGGAATTTGCAGGACTTGGCTCCACAAGGATGGAGAAGAGGGCGATGTATTGGAAGATGTCGTATTGTAGTTTACTTGATTTTCAATCTCAATATTATATGTCTGTAATTTTCGTGTCTTAAATCTTGTTGTAATATTATGTCTGTAATTCCGAACATGTTCATTGTGAATTTAATACACCGGTTTAATTATCTTTCTATTTTCTACTGCTTGGTATTATTTACATTAAACTATGCTTAGTGTCATTTGAACCAAACTATCATTGTAATTTAATTTGTTACAAATCTCATTTTTTTTAATTTTTTTATAATTATGTTGGTTTGTTAATCCTACTAAAGTACAAATTTTATGATAGTTATTATAAACATGTTATTAATTAAATTTGCATCTCTAAGGAAGTTATTGAATCCTTGACAGGTACAACATGCCGAGGCGTGGAAAGAGGGTAAATATAAATGATGGCAACGAGAGCCATGGGGATGAGCAGCCACTAAATAATAGTGGCAGTCAAACATATGAGGGTGAGGGTAGCACGCCGCCCACTGTTAAAAAACATCGGTAAGTCTTTAAATTGGTATTTTTAAAGAGATTATGGTCTTGAATGCATGAAAGACACGTACTAGTGTTTGTGAGTCTGCATTGTGGCTGTCGTCTATAAGCATTTCGTCTATGTTTCTTAAGTGGGCTGTGATTAGAAAGAAAGGGCTGGAGTGGAGATCTGGAAACCCAAATAGAGACATCTCGTTTATTATAATCTATACTTATTGTTGGACCAACCCTCTCTTGCTGTTGTTGCTGATGTCTCTTTGTGTGCGTGTGTTGAAGAGAATGAAGGGATGAGAGTGAGTTGAGGAAAATGCCGCTATGTTAGCCTGGTGTATCCTCATTCTCTACCATCTCTCTTTCTGGCTCCATATATGGCTTCTATATTAAATTGGTTTCCTTCCACGATGACAGTCCGTAATACTACACTTGATATGAGCCATGTTCATAGCTGCACCCTATTGCATACTCACAAACAACTAATACGTGTCGTTCATGCATTGTATGACCAACCCCACTTTGGCACATAACATGGTATAGATGACATTGTATGACCTGCAAACAAGGTTTGTTCAGTCGTGTTGTTGTACTGATTTGGAGGATTTTGGTATGCTAGCAGCATACTTAGTTTGGAAGTGAACCCATTTTGGTTAAAAAATCATGCCAAAGATGGCAATCAGATGCATGAAATTAGCTTCTTTAACAGTATCTGAAAATGAAAATTTCCATTATCTGAGCATATATGTTTCTTTAACAGTGACTTTGAACAATTGTTCTTAATTGGGCTGTGATTAGAAAGAGACGAGCTGGAGTGGAGATCTGGAAACCCATATAGAGACATCTTGTTCATAATAATTTATTATTATTGTTGTTCTTGTCACTCTTACTGTTGTTGCCGATGTCTCTATGTGTTCGTGTGCTGAAGGGAAAGAAGGGATGAGAGAGAGATGAGGAAAATGCTGCTATGTTAGCCTGGTGTATCCTCATTCTCTACCATTCCTCTTTCTGGCTTCTATATTTGGTTTCCTTCCACGATGACAATTCCTTAAAACTACACTTGATATGAGCCCTATTCGTATTTTTCTTCAATGAAGAATTGATCTATGACTACAATCTCCATTCAAAACCCAATTGTTCTATATTTGATTCCCTCTTGCTGTTGTTGTTGTTGTTGCTGATGTCTCATCTTCTTTTACTGTTAGTGAAGCTTATCTCATGCATCTGATTGTCATCTTGGCATGTTTTTTTGACCAAAATGGGTTCACTGTGAACTGAGGATGCTATAAGGACGTATGCCAAAATCCTCCGGATATGTACAACAATTGGGTTTTAGATTTAGTTGGGCTAAAGAATTAATAGAGCAACATATATGCTCAGATAATGGAAATTTTCATTTTCAGATACTGTTAATGAAGCTGATTGCCATCTTAGGCATGATTTTTTAACATAAAATGGGTACACTTCCAAACTAAGTATGCTGCTAGCATCCTCATCTTCTTTTACTGTTAATGAAGCTTATTTTCATGCATCTGATTGTCAGCTTGGCATTTTTTTTGACCAAAATGGGTTCACTGTGAACTGAGGATGGTATAGCTGTATGCCAAAATCCTCCGGATATGCACAACAATTGGGTTTTAGATTTAGTTGGGCTAAAGAATTAGTAGAGCAACATATATGCTCAGATAATGGAAATTTTCATTTTTAGATACTGTTAGAGAACCTGATTGCCATCTTAGGCATGATTTTTTAACATAAAATGGGTACACTTCCAAACTAAGTATGCTGCTAGCATCCTCATCTTCTTTTACTGTTAATGAAGCTTATTTTCATGCATCTGATTGTCAGCTTGGCATGTTTTTTTGACCAAAATGGGTTCACTGTGAACTGAGGATGGTATAGCTGTATGCCAAAATCCTCCGGATATGCACAACAATTGGGTTTTAGATTTAGTTGGGCTAAAGAATTAGTAGAGCAACATATATGCTCAGATAATGGAAATTTTCATTTTCAGATACTGTTAGAGAACCTGATTGCCCTCTTAGGCATGATTTTTTAACATAAAATGGGTACACTTCCAAACTAAGTATGCTGCTAGCATCCTCATCTTCTTTTACTCTTAATGAAGCTTATTTTCATGCATCTGATTGTCATCTTGGCATGTTTTTTTGACCAAAATGGGTTCACTGTGAACTGAGGATGCTATAGGTACGTACGTATGCCAAAATCCTCCGGATATGTACAACAATTGGGTTTTAGATTTAGTTGGGCTGAAGAATTAGTAGAGCAACATATATGCTCAGATAATAGATATTTTCATTTTCAGATACTGTTAATGAAGCTGATTGCCATCTTTGGCATGATTTTTTAACAAAAAATGGGTTCACTTCCAAACTAAGTATGCTGCTAGCATCCTCTTCTTCTTTTACTGTTAATGAAGCTTATTTTCATGCATCTGATTGTCATATTGGCATGTTTTTTTGACCAAAATGGGTTCACTGTGAACTGAGGATGCTATAGCTGTATGCCAAAATTCTCCGGATATGTACAACAATTGGGTTTTAGATTTAGTTGGGCTAAAGAATTAGTAGAGCAACATATATGCTCAGATAATGGATATTTTCATTTTCAGATACTGTTAGAGAACCTGATTGCCATCTTAGGCATGATTTTTTAACATAAAATGGGTTCACTTCCAAACTAAGTATGCTGCTAGCATCCTCATCTTCTTTTACTGTTAGTGAAGCTTATTTTCATGCATCTGATTATCATCTTGGCACGTTTTTTTGACCAAAATGGGTTCGCTGTGAACTGAGGATGCTATAGGTACGTATGCCAAAATCCTCTGGATATGTACAACAATTGGGTTTTAGATTTAGTTGGGCTAAAGAATTAGTAGAGCAACATATATGCTCAGATAATGGATATTTTCATTTTCAGATACTATTAATGAAGCTGATGCCATCTTAGGCATGATTTTTTAACATAAAATGGGTTCACTTCCAAACTAAGTATGCTGCTAGCATCCTCATCTTCTTTTACTGTTAAAGAAGCTTAGTTTCATGCATCTGATTGTCAGCTTGGCATGTTTTTTTGACCAAAATGGGTTCACTGTGAACTGAGGATGGTATAGCTATATGCCAAAATCCTCCGGATATGCACAACAATTGGGTTTTAGATTTAGTTGGGCTAAAGAATTAGTAGAGCAACATATATGCTCAGATAATGGATATTATCATTTTCAGATACTGTTAGAGAAACTGATTGCCATCTTAGGCATGATTTTTTAACATAAAATGGGTTCACTTCCAAACTAAGTATGCTGCTAGCATCCTCATCTTCTTTTACTGTTAATGAAGCTTATTTTCATGCATCTGATTGTCATCTTGACATGTTTTTTTGACCAAAATGGGTTCGCTGTGAACTGAGGATGGTATAGCTGTATGCCAAAATCCTCCGGATCTGCACAATAATTGGGTTTTAGATTTAGTTGGGCTAAAGAATTAGTAGAGCAACATATATGCTCAGATAATGGATATTTTCATTTTCAGATACTGTTAATGAAGCTGATTGCCATCTTTGGCAAATTTTGATTGGGCTGTGATTGGATTGTTTAGTGGCTGTTGTCTATATTCTTAATTGAGTAGTGATTAGAAAGAAAGGGCTCGAGTGGAGATCTGGAAACCCATATAGAGACATCTTGTTCATAATACTTTATTATTATTGTTGTTCTTGTCGCTCTTGCTGTTGTTACTGATGTCTCTTTGTGTTCGTGTGCTGAAGGGAAACAAGGGATGAGAGAGAGATGAGGAAAATGCCGCTATGTTAGCCTGGTGTATCCAAAGTCTCTACCATTCTTCTTTCTGTTTTCATTTCCGGCTTCTATATTTGGTTTCCTTCCACGATGACAGTTCCCTAAAAATACACTTGATATGAGCCTATCTTATTTTTCTTATTTTTCTTATATTTGGTTTCCTTCCACGATGACAGTTTCATGGATTGTCTGAACAATCCATGAAAGACATGCTTAGATACTGAATTTTCATTTGTTTTACTGTTTTAGATAGTGGATATTCCCAATCAGAGGAGAATATTAAGGTTTCAAGTTAGATACTGAATTTTCATTTGTTTTGTTGTTTTAGATATATTTAAAAACAAAATTAAGTACTAGATTTTTAGCATTGCAATGTAATTATTTTACCTCTGTATATATCATTAACAATTCCATTTGCAATTGGCACTTTGATCTTATAATTTAAGATACAGGTAGATCTTTTTGCAAGTTCAAAAAATATGTATATTCTGTATTGTGGTCTACTGTTGAATTAAACTATTGTTTTTTTTTCCACAGAGCGGTCACCCAGATGAAGGAAATTCTGATGATCAGAACTGAAGCTACTCTAGGGGTATGAATCTGCGGTCCTCCTTGCTGTTCTTATGTCCTCCTTGTTGTATGGTTGTTGTTCTTATGTCCTCCTTGCTGTTGTTATGTCAGACTGGTTTTTTTTATGAGAATTATGTCAGACTTTTAATTTGGGATATTTAGGATATTTGTCAGACTGGTTTGTTTGGATATTTGGGATGTTAGTCCCTATATTGATTTGTTAATTATGACACTGTTAATTAATCAATGCATTTGGACGTTGATTTGCGCAGTAATATGCAACGAAATTGGTTGAATCAGTTGTGAATTAGTTTACAGGTTTTGTAAATGAAACTGTGAATTGAAATCGAATGGAAAAGCGGAGCATGGAAAATAAACGGGCATATCTAGACTGGCGTTTTAAAAAATGCCGGTCTATCTAATCAATTTGTTGGAGTGTGCGATATACCGGCGTTCCCACACACGCCGGTGTATGTCGCTAGTTGTAACGGCACCGAGAAACACCGGCGTTTTATAAAACGCCGGTGTAGCTAACTGCACCGGGGTTTTTTAGTCACGTCGGTGCTTGTAAGTAGGGAAAACCAGGCACTCATAAACGCACATACACCGGCGGTCTATGACCGCCGGTATACTTTCATTCTACACCGGCATTTCTATAAACGCCGGTGAATGGATAAATACCGGCGGTTTATGGCCGCCGGTGAATGTATATAGGGTGTAAAAGAACGGCACTCAGAGACCCCCATACACCGGCGTTTTCTGACCGCCGGTGTAGTTGTAACATTTACCGGCGTCCAGTAAAACCGTCGGTGTAGACCCCTACGTTTCCGCGACGCTCGCTTCGGCGGCATTTGGACCGGCGCTATTATAAACGCCGGTGAAAGTTTCACCGGCGTAAAAAAATGCCGGCAAAGACGTAAAAAAACGTCGGGAAATCAAATATCTTTTGTAGTGCATTTTGAATTCTGCTTATGTGCATTCATTTTACATGATTTGATTGTGTGATACGATATTCTTTCGTTATCTCGTATTGTCTTATATACTTCAATATATTTTATCCGTATAAATACAACATACTAATTTGATTTATTGTCTGCATTCAATATTATTGTTAGTACATATTATCTACTAATTTATTTGTTATATTTATAAATTTTGTGATTTACGCTTCTTCAATATAATGCATATGCTCACTAATTATACTACTTTTATTCTCAAATTTTAAATTGTCTTTACATTCTTGATTGCTACGTATATTTTCCATTGATTTCTATACGTGTCATGTATTTCAAAATATTTACTATACATATAATTTCACCATCCCCCAGTTATTACATTACTATTTTTATGCATAATTGTTTGGGTCAAATGTCCTAAATTACTACACTACATCCTTATTGTTTTCAATTCCGACATGTGCATATATTTTACATTATTTTAGTGTTATAAATAATTTTTCATTCCTACTAATTAGTATCGCCTATGTTTGATATATCCTATACACCTATTTTGATATTTCATTGTGTAAAATCTTTTTCTGTATCATTGATTTTTAAACATAACACCATACTTTATTGAACATCCCATATCTAATCTAAGTATACATGGAAGATTACATCTTTCCATCTTCCGCTTTGGTGCAACTTAATGTCGAGAGGGCAGATATGCAACTAGACATCATTGGAGGCAAACTGCAACTAGAAGTCGGTGAGGCAAAATCTGCAACCGAATGTCCAGAAGGCAAACTGCAACTGGATGTCGGTGAGGCAAAGTTTGCAACCGAATGTCCAGAAGGCAAACTGCAACCGGATATCGTAGAAGCAATTATGCAACTTGAGATCAAGATAGGCAAGTCTGCTGTTGGATACCAGCGAGACGAACCTAAACCAAAAGGAAATATTATACTTAGATAACCCCAACCTTGTTTTCTTAATAATATTCACTTATAACTATTTCATTTGGTACTAGCTTATACTATTTTATAATATTTTGCAACCTAACATTATACTGTTTATACTGATTTCTATATCTATCAAATTAGCGTATTTACCGCTTAATTTCAACTATCTTGCCATCTTCTTGTAGTACTTTGCATTTTATGTGAGTTAGTATTTCATACTACTTTATCGTATTTCGCTATTTTAGATTTGGTGGCTACTCACATAACAAAAACATATCTCTTGTAATTTATATATTTTGTTTATGATTCATAAATTTTCTTCTATATCATTGGTTTTGTGACGTGTCATTGTTTTCAACTATAATGTCTTGTTTAAACTCTTCCAAATCAATTATGACTTTTGTATCATGATGTTGTTGTTTCGCCCTATAATTTCCGTCTATGTGTATATACATAATTTTGTATGCTGATTTTCTTGGTCTACTTGACAAATCGAAATTATTTGGATTTTTGCCTTTTTCATTTTGATCATACATATATGATTATTGTATTTACTTTGCAAATCACCTTATGATATCAATTTATATACAAAATCGTTTTTTCATTGTCTATACTTTTCTTTGTTATATAACTAGTTTTCGCACTACTTTCAATAGTACGTTTTACTACTACGATGTCTTGTTTGACTGCTACAAATCATTTATAATTTTTATATCATGCTATTTATTTCACCTCTATAATTTTTCGCCTATGCGAGTATGTGATTTCGTAAGTTGGTTTTCTCACTCTACCGAATAACTCGAAAGTATTTTGATGTATGCCTAATTTTCAAATTGTATGTATAATTATTATAATTTGTATACAAAATCATTTCATGTTTTCTATACTTTTACTATATTCCCTTCTCAGATATTTCTCACACTGTTAAATTGCTAAATTTTGTCGTATAGTACCAATTTGGTTTGCAATTTTTCTACCCTTGATTACATTGATGAATTTTGAGTATTGAATCTATTTATGAAGCACCCATTAACTATGTTTTTTTTTCTTTATTGCATTATTTCTGAACTAGTTCACAATTAATGACTAAGTTTATTTATCATTTTATCTAATGGTTTACTTAATAGTATCTTTGTATGAAAACTGCTTTCAATATATACTATCCCTTACTGCCGCATTTACTTTCTTATGCTACTTCCTAGTTTTCTTGTTCTGTTCTCATAAAATTTTGGTACTCATAATTTTATTCCTCCACATTGCTTAATTTTATGCTATATGTATTTTCTTAATGTTTGTAGTTTTCTAAATGTTATACTGATATTTTCTTTAGTGTACAAAATACAGCCTTTACCATAGTGAGTTCCGGGGACGGAACTGTTCTAAGGGGGAAGAGTGTAACACCCCACAAAATTTAAATGACAATTTTGCCCTCGTGTGTTACGCACGTGCATTTTGTACCGTTACTGATTATATTCATAACGCATTTTGATATGTATTTTTGAATTCTGATTATTTATACAGTCTTGTATTCTTAAAATCTCATTTGAGACAACTCAAATGCTAAATTTCAATCTTTGAGTTTTTACGTGTTTTTACGTATTATCGATGCACGTGTTGATTTCGGGTATTCCACCGTTACGTGCAAAGTTTTCGATGAGTTTCAATTATTTATTTTTATAAAAATGTTTAAATTCATTTTTGTAAATAGAATTCAATTTTTGTCTATTTTAATTAAAATAAATTTTTACGTGCAATACACGTGTTTTCTGTACATTTGAGTACATTATCGAATATGTACATTAAATATACTTTATGTTGCATTCCAATTAATTATAAATATTTTTCAGGTTGATAAAGTCAATTTTGTATTTTTGAGATTTTACGAGCGATGCACGTGTTTCGGTGCACGTGTTTTAAGCGTATTATTCTTTCAAAATGAATTTCATGAAATGATGAGTATCTATTTTAATTGTACATGAAAAGTATAATTTTAAAGTTAATTATATATATTTATTTCATTTATCAATAATTGTTTTAAAGGGACTAAATTAAATAAATTGTTTTTGGGTGTACACAAAGCACGTGCACGTGCACACGTGCGATGTGCACATTTTTTGGGGGGAACCGGGCTGTTTAGAGAGGAGGAAAATTCTGAAAGTTTGATTTTGAAAATAGGAGGGAAAGCAAGTTACAAATTTAATTAATGGGGTCAGTGGTGTTCATGTGTGAGGTGGTTACTATAACTACCTATTAGTTAATCTATAAAAATGCACCCTTAGTCTCTCTTTCTCTCATCTCTTTTCTCTATTCTCTCCTGCCCATTCCGAAAGCAAAACCAACCAAAAGCAACAAAGCTTTTGTCCTACTCTCCTAATATCCACCATACAATGTGTGCATATATATATGTGTAGACATGTGTATATACATAGTATATGTATATGAAAGAAGATGGGAGTTGTTCTTGATGTTGTCGAAATGGAGTGGGATGGGGATGCTCTTGATGATTGTTGCTTGCCGAAATGGATTGAAGACCTTGCTTGGGTGTGCGGATTTCGAGGAGTTGCAATTGGAGTTTTCTTTAGGAGCTCCTAATTCTAGGAGTCCATTTGAGTACAAATCTTCAATTTAGGTGGGTGTTTCTTAAATGCTTTATAATTTAGGAATATAAATTTGCATGATAGATGATATATAAATTTATTTGGTTGAAATTGAATTGATTGCATGCAAATTAATGTAGAAATGAATCGTTAAATCTTGATTGGTGTGGTAAATGCAAATTGCTATTCTATTTTCTAAATGATTATGATCGTTAGTTGAGATGCTATAATTGAAATGATTTATATAATTGATGCATGTTGAGACATGATTAGAATAATGCAAATATGTTCACTACAAAAGATATTGCTTTTACCGGCGATTATTCCCCGGCGTTTTACTAGTAGCGCCGGGGTAGGGAGCGAGTAGGAATTGGGCGCCAGATGGGATTGTCATACACCGGCGGTCGTTTTAAAATGCCGGAGAATTTTAGTATTCACCGGCGTTTTACCTAAACACGCCGGTGAAGTTTATTATTCACCGGCGTTTTTTATTATAAACGCCGGCGAATATACGGGCACATTCACCGGCGTTTCCAATTAAAACGCCGGTGAATAACTGGGAATAAAACCCGCGAACCCTAATCGTTCGCTCGCCATTTACCCATTACCCAAAAAAAAAAAAGGGGAAAGAGGCGCTTCGTTTCCCTCCTTCCTCGCTCTATTTCCCGCGCGTTTGCCTCCCCCGCTTCGTCCTCTTCGACGGCCTTCGACCATTCGATTCCCTTCGTCCTTTTCGATTTCCTTCTTCCCTCTCTCGATCTGGAGGTGAATCGGCGGTCGCCCCCTCTCTCTCTCTCCTACGCCCCCGCCCTCGTCGCCCCGCTCCCTCCCTCTCTCTTCGGTATGATCTCTTGATTTCCCTTATTTTCCAAAAAAGGCAGCTTTTTTCAGTTTAATCATTTTGATTTCCTTAGCATGAACGGTTTAGTTGAGATGAAGAATTAATAGAAAAATATATGCTTAGATAATGGAAATTTTCATCTTCTTTTACTGTTAATGAAGCTGATTTCATGCATCTGATTGTCTTCATGGCATGTTTGTTTTTTACCCAAAATGGGTTCACTGTGAACTGAGGATATTGTATAGGTACGTATGCCAAAATTCTCTGGCCGGATATGCACCACACTTGGGTTTTAGATTTAGTTGGGCACAGTGAATTAGTAGGGCAACATATAAGCTCAGTTAATGGGAAATTTTCATTTTCAGATACTATTAAAGTAACCTGATTGCAATCTTTGGCATGGTTTTTTAACACAAATTGGGTTCACTTCCAAACTAAGTATGTTGCATAGCATACCCGTTTTCTTTCACTGTTAATGAAGCTGATTTCATGCATCTGATTGTCTTCTTGGCATGCATGTTTTTTTACCCAAAATGGGTTCACTGTGAACTGAGGATGCTATAGGTACGTATGTCAAAATCCTCCGGCCGGATATGCACAACAATTGGATTTTAGATTTAGTTGGGCTAAAGAAGTAGTAGAGCAACATATAAGCTCAGATAATGGGAAATTTTCATTTTCAGATACCGTTAAAGTAACCTGATAGACTTCTTTGGCATGGTTTTTTAACACAAAATGTGTTCACTTCCAAACTAAGTATGCTGCATGCATAGCATCCCCAGTTTCTATAGGTTCACTTCCAGACTAAGTGAACTGAGGATGCTATAGGTACGTATGCCAAAATCCTTCGGATACGCACAACAATTGGGTTTTAGATTTAGTTGGGTTGAAGAAGTAGTATAGCAACATATAAGCTCTGATAATGGAAAATTTATCATTTTCAAATACTGTTAAAGTAACCTGATTGTCAATCTTTGGCATGGTTTTTTATACGAAAATGGGTTAACTTCCAATCTAAGTATGCTGCTAGCATCCCCATTTTCTTTTTTTGTTGTTAGTGAAGCTTATTTTCATGCATCTGATTGTCATCTTGGCATGTTTTTTTTACCAAAATGGGTTCACTGTGAACTGAGGATGGTATAGGTACGTATGCCAAAATCCTCCGGCCGGATATGCGGCTACAATTGGGTTTTAGATTTAGTTGGGATGAAGAAGTAGTAGAGCAACATATAAGCTCAGATAATGGGAAATTTTTCATTTTCAGATACTGTTAAAGTAACCTGACTGGAATCCTTGGCATGGTTTTTTAACAAAATGGGTTCACTTCGTAACTAAGTATGCTGCATAGCATCCCCAGTTTCTTTAACTGTTAATTAATTGAAGCTTATCCCATGCATCTGATTGTCATTTTGGCATGTTTTTTTGACCAAACTGGGTTCACTGTGAACTGAGGATGCTATAGCTCTATGCCAAAATCCTTCGGCTATGTACAACAATTGGTTCAGTCTGCAAAATATATGCTTACATACTAGACATTTTAATTTTTCTTTTATTGTTTCTTTTGTTTAGTAGTATTATTATTATTATTATTATTATTATTATTATGAGATAAGTGATTATTAGTAGTCATGAACAGAATAGTTCATGAGTCATCAGATCTTCTTGTTACCGTAGTTACAGCACGACGCACTCATTATTCGGCCGATTCCTCTTCATCAGCAAAATACCCTTTACCATCACCATCTCCTTGAACGGAAAGCCAAATACAGGGGAGACTATAGTCGATTTTTTTTTATGCTCGAACACAGGGTGTGCGATAAAATACCGTCTAAGGTGGTTGTGATCATTTCCACAAAAGGTCGTTTAGGGTTTGGTGAATAGAGTAGATTGTGTTAAGAAGTAGTTTTTTTTTTTGTACATTTTTTGGAGCCACAATTTCTTTATTTTACAGTTAAAGATTATATCGTTTATTTATTTGCAGCTAGGGATGGTTTTCAAATAGGTGAAATTTAATATACAAAATGCCTTTTACTGTTATTACTATTTAATATATCAAATTTTAATTTCAGACTGTGTGCTATTGATATAATGGATAGAAGTTGGATTAGTAAACCACGATTATCCAAGGAGTACCGTGATGGTATTAAAGATTTTATTATCTTTGCCAAACGACATTCCCGTGATCCCAACCTAATCCTTTGTCCATGCCTTCGCTGTACAAATTGTATGCTGAGGACATGTGACGTAGTACATACACACTTGGCTGTCAACGGTTTTCTTCAAGGGTACACAAGGTGGTTTTGTCATGGAGAGGATCATACGGCAGCTCCTGTTCATCCGGTTGTATTAGAAAATGAGGCTGAGCCCTTAGTGAACGAAGACTTAAGCGTTCCCGATAAGATGCATGCTTTGTTACAAGATGCCATGGGGATTCATAATGTTCCTTTCCACACCAATGACCCAACAACCGAAGTTCACAATGAGTCAATAGAAACAAACCAGATTGGTGGTGGGGTGGACGAGGAAATGTCTGGCCCCACCCATGAAAATAATAAGCAGCAAGAATCCTTCGCTAAGTTACTTGAAGATGCTAGTATCCCGTTGTACCGCGACTGCACCAAATTTTCTAAGTTCTCATTCATTGTCAGACTATTTCAGATTAAATGTTTAAACGGGTGGTCTACTAAGTCCTTCACTATGCTACTTGAATTGTTGAATGAAGCATTTCCTGAAATCTGTATTCCAAACTCAGCCTATAAAATCAAAAAATTCCTAAGTTCTCTCGATCTAGGATATGAGAAGATAGCAGCATGTCCAAATGACTGTATGCTTTTCACGAGTGGTAAGGAAAGTCTGGAGAATTGCGAAGTGTGTGGTTCTTCGAAATGGAAAGAAAGACCAAATCAAGACGAGGGAGCCAATGGATCTACTAAGCGAAGTAGGAAAAAGAAGCCTGCCAAAACATTGCGTTACTTTCCTCTGATCCCTAGGTTACAAAGGTTGTTTATGTCCACGAAAACGTCTTCTGATATGAAATGGCATGCTGAAGGCCGCACTAATGATGGGATTCTTAGACATCCTGCTGATTCTCAGTCTTGGAAAAGATTTGATGAAAGATATCCTGATTTTGCGGAAGATCCTCGAAATGTGAGACTTGGACTAGCTAGTGATGGTTTCAACCCTTTCAGGCAAATGAGTAGTACATACAGCATATGGCCGGTTGTGTTGATACCATACAATTTGCCGCCTTGGAAATGCATGAAGCAGTCCTCATTTATTTTGTCCATGATAGTTCCTGGACCGAAAGGTTCTGGAAATGATATAGATGTGTACCTACAACCGTTAATAGATGAACTTCAGAAGTTGTGGGTGGGTGTTCCAACCTATGATGCTGTGGCTAAAGAAACATTTTCTCTTCGTGCCGTGTTGTCTTGGACAATCAATGATTTTCCAGCATATGCAAATTTATCTGGATATAGTACTAAAGGACGTTATGCATGTCCATGTTGTGCTGACCAAACTAGTTCAAGGTGGTTGTACAATGGCAGAAAGTTTTGCTATATGGGTCATAGGAGATGGTTGCCTGACACACATATATTTCGGGCAGAGGCAGCGACATTTGATGGCACCGACGAGTGGGAACATGCTCCTGGGTCTTCCTCTGGTTCAGATATTTTGAGGCGGGTAGATGGTCATCAATTCAAATATGGAAAGGAACCAGAAGTCAGGACAAAGGGCAAGAAAAGGGCAAGGCCGGAGCAAGATGAGGAGACCGATCTATATGGCGAGGATGAGGATCAAAACTTGACGAGTTTAGGTGCATGGAAGAAGAAGAGTATTTTCTTCAAGTTGCCGTATTGGGAATTCAACTTACTGAGACATAATTTAGATGTGATGCATATCGGCAAAAATATAGGGGAGAATTGTATAGGAACAGTTATGGGAGATGATCGGAAGACAAAGGACAATCTCAAGAGCCGACTTGATTTGAAGTCAATGGGCATCCGACATGAGTTGCACCCAGAAGAATTGCCGAACGGGAAAGTGCTCCTACCTCCTGCAATCTATTCAATGTCAAAATCAGAGTTGGAGTTGTTTTGCAAAGTACTACTTGAACTGAAAGTCCCCGATAGCTATTCTTCTAACATGGCAAAATGTGTCAACTTTAAAGAGAAGAAACTTCAGGGGCTAAAGTCACACGACTACCACATCCTAATGCAGGATCTCCTTCCTGTGGCCCTAAGGTCTTCAATGTGTGAGCAAGTCACTACTGTCCTGAAAGATCTTTGTAGCATATATAAAGGTATTTGCTCAAGAATGCTTCGTGTTGAAGATCTGGACCAATTGGAGCAGCAGGCGGCATTGACACTTAGTAAAATGGAGATGATATTTCCTCCATCGTTTTTCACTATTATGATTCACTTGATAATCCACCTTGCTGGTGAAGCCAGAATCGGTGGTCCTGTTCACTATCGGTGGATGTACCCCATTGAGAGGTAAAATAATTCGTTCATCTTACGAAATTGAATTTTCAAAAGCTCATTTCTTTTAATCCCCTAAACCGCTCTAGTTTATTAATTGTACATGTTCAGGTACCTATACCGGCTAAAGGGTTATGTGAAAAATAGAGCATATCCTGAAGGGTCAATAGCCCAGGGATATCTATCAGAGGAGTGCTCACATTTTTTTTCCAGGTATTTGC
Organism: Hemerocallis citrina; assembly: GCA_017893485.1. Classification (NCBI taxonomy): domain Eukaryota; kingdom Viridiplantae; phylum Streptophyta; class Magnoliopsida; order Asparagales; family Asphodelaceae; genus Hemerocallis; species Hemerocallis citrina. Next base: position 396,396,957 of record CM030359.1, read on the forward strand.
CTGGTGTGGAGACATCTTCCAGTAGACCACGTAGAAATCCAGACATTTCCAACCTTGATGGTGCACAATATCTTTTTGATACCGCTGGCACCACTGTTGGTAAAGTTGATGCATTTGAGCTCGATAGCTTAGCGTGGGAACAGGCACATCGATATGTGCTAGACCATCATGCATCAGTGGAACCATTTCGAAAGTAAGTTGCTTTTAAATGTAAATCGAATACAGTGAAAACCGCGGAGTTCGATATTTTTGATACTTTTGTTATTCCTAATTTCAATTGCTTGTTTTTTAGCGAATTTGTCAGGGACATCAAACGTAGGGCTAGACCAAGAAGACTACCACCACGTGAACAAAACAAGCTGATGAATGAAAAATTTCATAAATGGTTTGAATCTCATGTAGGTGAATTACAGTTATGCAAGTTAATCTTTATTATTTCTACATTTTCTATGGTGTTGATACGATTTGCGCAAAATTAATAGGTACATTCTTTGGGTCCTGAAGGTGCGTCATCTGAAATACAAGTACTTGCCAAAGGTCCCTATCAGATGGCCAAAAGATACGGAGGATACATATTCAATGGTTTTAGATTTCGTACTAAGGATCGTGAATCTAATTTGAAGTCTCAAAATAGTGGAATGGTAGTGACGTCTAAGACTAGAAGTTATGCTTCCAAATCGGACACGAGGCCTGTAGATGGGGATCTCGACTACTATGGAGTGCTCACGGATATCATTGAGTTGAATTATTTTGGCCATTTCCGTGTTGTCTTATTTCGTGGGGATTGGGCTGAGTTTGATAGGAATTTTGCTAACAACAAGGACAAGCTTGGCTTCACAGTTGTAAACTTCTCAAAATTGATTCACATCGGTACACACATTAGCCATGAGCCATTTGTGTTTCCATCCCAAGTGCAACAAGTGTTCTACATTGCAGATCCAACCCTGCCAAAATCATATGTGGCTATCCCTATGCAACCAAGAGATGTATTCCAACTGGGCGATACTTCAGACGATGAAGACGGTGAAGACATGAACAGTTACATTGCTTCTGAGTTTCCTGTGTTTGATGTAAACACAACCGATGTTGGAATTTGCGGGACTTGGCTCCGCAAGGATGGAGAAGAGGGCGATGTACTGGAAGATGTCGTATTGTAGTTTACATGATTTTTTATGCAAGTTTTATATATGTCTGTAATTTTATGTCTTAAATCTTGTTGTAATATTATGTCTGTAATTTCGAATATGTTCATTGTGAATTTAATACACTGGTTTAATTGTCTTTCTATTTTCTACTGCTTGGTATTATTTACATTAAACTATGCTTAGTGTCATTTGAACCAAACTATCGTTGTCATTTGAACCAAACTATCATTTGAACCAAGTTATCGGATCCTTGACAGGTACAACATGCCGAGGCGTGGAAAGAGGGTTAATATAAATGATGGGCGAGAGCCATGGGGATGAGCAGCCACTAAATAATAGTGGCAGGCAAACATATGAGAGTGAGGGTAGCACGCCGCCCACTGTCAAAAAACATCGGTAAGTCTTAAAATTGGTATTTTTAAAGAGATTATGTTACTTGAATGCATGAAAGACACATACTAGTGTTTGTGAGTCTGCATTGTGGCTGTCGTCTATAAGCATTTCGTCTATGTTTCTTAAGTGGGCTGTGATTAGAAAGAAAGGGCTGGAGTGGAGATCTGGAAACCCAAAATAGAGACATCTCGTTTATTATAATCTACACTTATTGTTGGACCAACCCCCTCTTGCTGTTGTTGCTGATGTCTCTTTGTGTGCGTGTGTTGAAGAGAATGAAGGGATGAGAGAGAGATGAGGAAAATGCCGCTATGTTAGCCTGGTGTATCCTCATTCTCTACCATCCCTCTTTCTGGCTCCATATATGGCTTCTATATTAAATTGGTTTCCTTCCACGATGACAGTCCGTAATACTACACTTGATATGAGCCCATGTTCATAGTTGCATCCTATTGCATACTCACAAACAACTAATACTTGTCGGCCTTGCATCGTATGCCCAACCCCATTTTGGCACATAACCTGGTATAGATGACATTGTACTGATTTGGAGGAGGTGAAAATGGGACCATAAAATAGCTTAAGAAGACCATCAGGTTTGTGAAATAAGCTTCACTAACAGTGAAAGAAACTGGGGATGCTATGCAGCATACTTAGTTTGGAAGTAGTCCCATTTTGTGTTAAAAAAACCATGCCAAAGATTGCAATCAGATGCATGAAATCAGCTTCTTTAACAGTATCTGAAAATGAAAATTTTTCATAATCTGAGCATATATGTTTCTTTAACAGTGACTGTGAACAATTGTTCTTAATTGGGCTGTGATTAGAAAGAGACGAGTTGGAGTGGAGATCTGGAAACCCATATAGAGACATCTTGTTCATAATAATTTATTATTGTTGTTGTTCTTGTCCCTCTTGCTGTTGTTGCTGATGTCTCTATGTGTTCGTGTGCTGAAGGGAAAGAATGGATGAGGGAGAGATGAGGAAAATGCCGCTATGTTAGCCTGGTGTATCCTCATTCTCTACCATTCCTCTTTCTGGCTTCTATATTTGGTTCCCTTCCACGATGACAATTCCAGTTAAAACTACACTTGCTATGAGCCCTATTCGTATTTTTCTTCCATGAAGAATTGATCTATGACTACAATCTCCATTCAAAACCCAATTGTTCACTCAAACATGCCCCTTGTATCTGAACTCAAACATCACATTAATAAACATCTTTTCTAATAATGGCTACACTTGTGGAAGCTCTCTCTAAGCCTCAATTCTTCAAGGTTTTGTTGCCTACTTCTTTACAGAAACTGGTACTCTATTCTTCTTTAAAGAGAGGAGAATGGAGTACCAACTTCTGTAAAGAAGTAGACAACAAAACCTTGAAGAATTGAGGCTTAGAGAGAGCTTCCACAAGTGTAGCCATTATTAGAAAAGATGTTTATTAATGTCATGTTTGAGTTCAGAAACAAGGGGCATGTTTGAGTGAACAATTTTCCAAACAAGCTTCACTAACAGTGAAAGAAACTGGGGATGCTATGCAGCCTACTTAGTTTCTTTAACAGTGACTGAAAATTTCCATAATCTGAGCATATAAATTTTTCATAATCTGAGCATATATGTTTCTTTAACAGTGACTGTGAACAATTGTTCCTAATTGGGCTGTGATTAGAAAGAGACGAGTTGGAGTGGAGAAGGGAAAGAAGGGGTGAGAGAGAGATGAGGAAAATGCCGCTATGTTAGCCTGGTGTATCCTCGTTCTCTACCATTCCTCTTTCTGGCTTCTATATTTGGTTTCCTTCCACGATGACAATTCCAGTTAAAACTACACTTGCTATGAGCCCTATTCGTATTTTTCTTCCATGAACTGAGGATGGTATATAGGTACGTATGCCAAAATCCTCCGGCCGGATATGCACCAGACTTGGGTTTTGCGGTATAGTTGGGCTAAAAAAGTAGTAGAGCAACATATAAGCTCAGATAATGGAGAAATTTTCTTTTTCGGGCACTGTCAATGTAACCTGATTGCAATCTTTGGCATGGTTTTTTTTAACACAAAATGGGTTCACTTCCAATATGAGTATGCTGCATAGCATCCCCAGTTTCTTTCACTGTTAGTGAAGCTTATTTCACAAACCTGATGGTCTTCTTAAGCTATTTTATGGTCCCATTTTCACTAACTGTTAGTGAAGCTGATTTCAAGCACCTGATTGTCTTCTTAGCATGTATGTTTTTATACCAAAAATGGGTTCACTGTAGTCATCAGATGATGGAGAAATTTTCATTTTCAAATACTGTCAATGTAACCGGTTTTTTTAACACAAAATGGGTTCACTTCCAAAATGAGTATGCTGCATAGCATCCCCAATTTCTTTCACTGTTAGTGAAGCTTACTTCACAAACCTGATGGTCTTCTTAAGCTATTTTATGGTCCCATTTTCACTAACTGTTAGTGAAGCTCATTTCAAGCACCTGATTGTCTTCTTGGCATGTATGTTTTTACACCGAAAATGGGTTCACTGTGGTCATCAGATGATGGAGAAATTTTCATTTTCAAATACTGTCAATGTAACCGGTTTTTTTAACACAAAATGGGTTCACTTCCAAAATGAGTATGCTGCATAGCATCCCCAGTTTCTTTCACTGTTAGTGAAGCTTACTTCACAAACCTGATGGTCTTCTTAAGTGGTTTTATGGTCCCATTTTCACTAACTGTTAGTGAAGCTCATTTCAAGCACCAGATTGTCTTCTTGGCATGTATGTTTTTATACCAAAAATGGGTTCACTGTGGTCATCAGATGATGGAGAAATTTTCATTTTCAAATACTGTCAATGTAACCGGTTTTTTTAACACAAAATGGGTTCACTTCCAAAATGAGTATGCTGCATAGCATCCCCAGTTTCTATCACTGTTAGTGAAGCTTACTTCACAAACCTGATGGTCTTCTTAAGCTATTTTATGGTCCCATTTTCACTAACTGTTAGTGAAGCTCATTTCAAGCACCTGATTGTCTTCTTGGTATGTATGTTTTTACACCGAAAATGGGTTTACTGTGAACTGAGGATATTGTATAGGTACGTATGCCAAAATTCTCCGACCGGATATGCACCACACTTGGGTTTTGCTATATAGTTGGGCTAAAAAAGTAGTAGAGCAACATATAAGCTCAGATAATGGAGAAATTTTCTTTTTCGGGCACTGTCAATGTAACCTGATTGCAATCTTTGGCATGGTTTTTTTAACACAAAATGGGTTCACTTCCAAAATGAGTATGCTGCATAGCATCCCCAGTTTCTATCACTGTTAGTGAAGCTTACTTCACAAACCTGATGGTCTTCTTAAGCTATTTTATGGTCCCATTTTCACTAACTGTTAGTGAAGTTCATTTCAAGCACCTGATTGTCTTCTTGGCATGTATGTTTTTATACCAAAAATGGGTTCACTGTGGTCATCAGATGATGGAGAAATTTTCATTTTCAAATACTGTCAATGTAACCGGTTTTTTTAACACAAAATGGGTTCACTTCCAAAATGAGTATGCTGCATAGCATCCCCAGTTTCTTTCACTGTTAGTGAAGCTTACTTCACAAACCTGATGGTCTTCTTAAGCTATTTTATGGTCCCATTTTCACTAACTGTTAGTGAAGCTCATTTCAAGCACCTGATTGTCTTCTTGGCATGTATGTTTTTACACCGAAAATGGGTTCACTGTGAACTGAGGATATTGTATAGGTACGTATGCCAAAATTCTCCGGCCGGATATGCACCACACTTGGGTTTTGCGATATAGTTGGGCTAAAAAAGTAGAGCAACATATAAGCTCAGATAATGGAGAAATTTTCTTTTTCGGGCACTGTCAATGTAACCTGATTGCAATCTTTGGCATGGTTTTTTTAACACAATGGGTTCACTTCCAAAATGAGTATGCTGCATAGCATCCCCAGTTTCTATCACTGTTAGTGAAGCTTACTTCACAAACCTGATGGTCTTCTTAAGCTATTTTGTGGTCCCATTTTCACTAACTGTTAGTGAAGTTCATTTTAAGCACCTGATTGTCTTCTTGGCATGTATGTTTTTATACCAAAAATGGGTTCACTGTGAACTGAGGATATTGTATAGGTACGTATGCCAAAATTCTCCGGCCGGATATGCACCACACTTGGGTTTTGCGATATAGTTGGGCTAAAAAAGTAGTAGAGCAACATATAAGCTCAGATAATGGAGAAATTTTCATTTTCGGATACTGTCAATGTAACCTGATTGCAATCTTTAGCATGGTTTTTTTAACACAAAATGGGTTCACTTCCAAAATGAGTATGCTGCATAGCATACCCAGTTTCTATCACTGTTAGTGAAGCTTACTTCACAAACCTGATGGTCTTCTTAAGCTATTTTATGGTCCCATTTTCACTAACTGTTAGTGAAGCTGATTTCAAGCACCTGATTGTCTTCTTGGCATGTATGTTTTTATACCAAAAATGGGTTCACTGTGAACTGAGGATATTGTATAGGTACGTATGCCAAAATTCTCCGGCCGGATATGCACCACACTTGGGTTTTGCGATATAGTTGGGCTAAAAAAGTAGTAGAGCAACATATAAGCTCAGATAATGGAGAAATTTTCATTTTCAGATACTGTCAATGTAACCTGATTGTTTAACACAAAATGGGTTCACTTCCAAACTAAGTATGCTGCATAGCATCCTCAGTTCTTCTTTTGTTGATAGTGAAGCTTATTTTCATGCATCTGATTGTGATCTTGGCATGTCTTTTTGACCAAAACGGGTTTACTGTGAACTGAGGATGCTATAGGTACGTATGCCAAAATCCTCCGGATACGCACAACAATTGGGTTTTAGATTTAGTTGGGCACAGTGAATTAGTAGAGCAACATATAAGCTCAGTTAATGGAAATTTTCATTTTCAGATACTGTTAATGAAGCTGATTGCCATCTTTGGCATGATTTTTTAACACAAAATGGGTTCACTTCCAAACTAAGTATGCTGCTAGCATCCTCATTTTCTTTCACTGTTAATGAAGCGTATTTCATTAAGATCCAGGATGGTAAATTTTGACTGGGCTATGATTGGATTGTTTAGTGGATGTTGTCTATGTTTTTAATTGGGTGGTGATTAGAAAGAGTGGGCTCGAGTGGAGAACTGGAAACCCATATAGAGACATCTTGTTCATAATAATTTATTATTATTGTTGTTCTTGTCGCTCTTAAGGTGGTTGCTGATGTCTCTTTCTGTTCGTGTGCTGAAGGGAAATAAGGGATGAGAGAGAGATGAGGAAAATGCCGCTATGGTAGCCTGGTGTATCCAAAGTCTCTACCTTTCTTCTTTCTGTTTCCATTTCTGGCTTCTATATATATTTGGTTTCCTTCCACGATGACAGTTTCCTAAAAATACACTTGATATGAGCCCTATCTTATTTTTCTTTTTTTTTTATATTTGGTTTCCGTCCACGATGACAGTTTCATGGATTGTCTGAACAATCCATGAAGGACATGCTTAGATACTGAATTTTCATTTGTTTTATTGTTTTAGATAGTGGATATTCCCAATCAGAGGAGAATATAAAGGTTTCAAGTTAGATACTGAATTTTCATTTGTTTTGTTATTTTAGATATATTTAAAAACAAAATTAAGTACGGAATTTTTAGCATTGCAATGTAATTATTTTACCTATGTATATATCATTAACAATTCCATTTGCAGTTGGCACTTTGATCTTATAATTCGAGACACAGGTAGTTCTTTTTGCAAGTTCAAAAAATATGTATATTCTGTATTGTGATCTACTGTTCAATTAAACTATTGTTTTTTATTCACAGAGCGGTCGTCAAGATGAAGGAAATGCAGATGATCAGAGCTGAAGCTACTCGAGGGGTATGAATCTGCGGTCCTCCTTGCTGTTCTTATGTCCTCCTTGTTGTATGGTTGTTGTTCTTATGTCCTCCTCCTTGCTGTTGTTATGTCAGACTGGTTTTTTTTTTTCAGAGTTATGTCATACTTTGAATTTGGGATATTTTGGATATTTGTCAGACTGGTTTGTTTGGATAATTTGGATGTTAGTCTCTATATTAATTTGTTAATTATGACACTGTTAATTAATCAATGAATTTGGACGTTGATATGACACGTGTGAAACTTGATTATCTTTAATTATTCTTGTGTTTGGTTGTGGTTTGCGCAGTAGTATGCAACGAAATTGATTGAATCAGTTGTAAGAATTAGTTTACAGGTTTTGTAAATGAAACTGTGAATTGAAATCGAACGGAAAAGCGGAGTATCGAAAATAAACGGGCATATCCAGAACGGCGTTTTAAAAAACGGTGGTGTATATTATTTAATTGTTGGAGTGTGTGATACACCGGCGTTTCAACGCACGCTGGTGAAAGTTTTCAGCTGTAACGGCACAGGCGTACACCGGCGTTTTATATACGCCGGCATATATAACTACACCGGCATTTTTTGGTCGCGCCGGTGTTCGTAAACAGGGAAAAGCAGGCGCTCATAAACGCACATACACCGGCATTTCTTGACCGCCGGTATACTGTCGATCTACACCGGCGTTTTTATTTCCGCCGGTGAATGTATAAATACCGGCGGTTTACGACCGCCGGTGTATGTATATAGGTGGACAAGAACGGTGCCCAGAAACCGATATACACCGGCGTTTGACGACCGCCGGTGTAGTCCTAACATTTACCGGCGTCCACCAAAAACGCCGGTGTAGACCCCTTCGTTTCAGCGACGCTCGCTTCGGCGGCAGTTGGACCGGCGTTATTGTAAATGCCGGTGAAAGTTTCCCCGGCGTAAAAAAATGCCGGTATAAACCGAAAAAAGCGCCGGAAAAGCTACTTTCTTTTGTAGTGGTTGTTTGTTGAGAATGTGGCAAAGAAGTGTGATTATAACCTCAAAATATTATTTATACGAGTATAGATATTTTTGTAAAGTAATTTTGATAAAAGAAAACAGTTTATTTGGAAAATTGATTGAATATGTGTTTGGATGCATTTTAAGGATTTCATTTGAAAAATGAGAAACTTGAGAATTTGATAACACATACGATATTGTTTTTAAAAGGAATATATTCTGGAAATGATCTATATTTTTATATGGGAGTACAAATCAATTAAAAGGTCAAAAAATATATGCAGGCTGCAATTTGTGTGATCGACAGTTGACTGTTTACTTTCCACAGTCGAATGGTAAGTATAAGAAATTGGTTTTTCGTCGGCAGGACAGTCGGCTGTCCACTTCACAGTCGACTGCTACTGGTGTTTTGGGTTTTCAAAGTATTCGCGGAACAGTCGACTGATATTGTCACCAGTCGACTGGACCGACTGTGATGTATTGATATTAGCAGAACAGTCGACTGATACCGACTGAGATATTTTGATGTTCGCTGAACAGTCGACTGATACTGTCACCAGTCGACTGAACCGAACTATTTATTTTGGTTTTTGAGTTTGGATTTGATTTTGACAAATGAAAGTTAAATAAGTTGAATATGAGATTTTATGATTTTTAATATTTGACTGAGTTTTATTGTGAAATACACACAAGGATGTGAAAGATGAAATTGATAAAGATATCAGATTAAATTGTTCTCATGTTATGAGATTATAAAAGAAATATTCTGAGAAAGAGTTTGTGAATAAAAGAAATGAAAATGATTATTGGAGATTGATTATGAATCATTATTGATCTCTAGAAAGAGATAGTTATTGGAATCTAGAGGCTAGGCGAGACCCTAGTGACCGGCAGTTTTATTTATGATTTTAAGAGCTAACCGTTGAGGGTTGAGCGTCTTTTGAGAGGTAGCCAGGTAGGCTGACTGTCTCTGTTGTTTTGATTTAAGTCCGGTAGGGTAAGCTAGCTCTAGGTTGTGATGATTTTCTTTTAAAACAAATTTTGTAAGGCTGTGATGAAAGTGAGAGAAAAACACAAGTACGAGGGCCATTGGATGGTTGTTGTGAGGGTATGCACAGGCTGACTTCACGATGCGTCGTGACATGACGTGGATACTACTCCAGAGTACCATCCTGGTAGCAATGCTTGTGGGATATTTGGTGGCTGCAAGAGGATCGTGTGCCATGAAGGAGGCTGAATTGCCACAGGCTGTCTTCACGATGCGTCGTGACATGACGTGGGATTCCCCTCCAGGTTTTCTGTACACGTGCTTGTAATCATAGAACATCTATGATACTTACCGAAATTACAGATAGATACATAGTGGAGATGTGATGAAAGTAGGAGAAAAACATGAGTATGAGGGCCATTGGATTGGCGGCGTGAGAGTGTTCACAGGTTCTTCACGATGCGTCGTGACATGACGTGGATACTGCTCCAGAGTACCGTCCTGGTGGCGACGCTCATGGGATGTTTGGTGACTGCGGGTGGTGTCATGTGCCATGAAGGAGGCTGAATTGTCCATAGGTTCTTCACGATGCGTCGTGACATGACGTGGGATTCCCCTCCAGGTTTTCTGTACATGAGCTCGTACTCATAGATCATCTAAGATACCTACCATAGTTACAGTAGTAGATTAAGTCATGGCGAGGGATTGAACCCTATAAAATAAAGTACGATTAAGAGGCATGTCCTCGGACCTATGTAGTATGGGATGCATAGAATCCGAACAAGTGCGCATTAGTGTCATGTAATATAAATATCTGCATTAAGGACTATGTGCACTGCACAACACGACATCAACAGGATAGTTCCTTTGTAGCTTTGTTTGTGATCAAGTTTGTGTTTGCTAAAGTATTTAAGAATCGTTATACTGTTTTCGGCATAAAGAGGATGGCCATGTATAATATTTTGTCAGTTGTAAGCAACTGACGCGCCCACAGTTTTATATGCAGGATTTGGAATTACATGAAGATATAAAGATGATTTGATGCTGTTGACTGTTAAAGTTGTAACAATTGTACATTCATTATGGTTGTATTTTATTTATTCCGCTGCGTATTGATGTAAAAGACTCTGATGTAATTATTGTTGAAATAAAAGTTTTAAATTCCTTGTAAAATTGTACGAAAGAAGTGTAAAGATCCTGTAGAACATCTCGAATTCAGTGTATTTGAGATTCGGGGCGTTACATCTGTGTGGTGAGAAATCGCTGGAGAGAGCTTGAGAGGTGAATGTATCCTCTCCACGGCTCTCTCCTGGAGCGTGATGTTTGGTGGGGTGAGCGAGATAGTTGTTTGGTGAGAAATCGCCTGAGAAAGCAATATCGTGTGAGAGGTGAAGGCATAGTCACAAAGTTCGGGTTTAATTCGGCAAATTCGAAATTTATTCGCGAATATTTCCTCAGCCGAACTAGTTTGCATATTATACGTCGCTTCCCGAATTATTCGCGAAGTGCGCGAATAATTCGTGAAAATCATGAACTGCTGAATTATTCGCGAATAATATCCAATAACCCAACTCAAGTATTCAACCCTATTTCCGTGTAGTGTCTTGCTTTTCTCTTCCCTTGCGTTTTTCTCTTTCCAGTCACGCAGATTTTTCCCCCCAAATCAGAAGGAGCGATGATTCCTCTTTCCCTATTGCAATCAAAAGAATTTCGTTCGCTCAATCACTAGAATGTATGATTCTCGATCTCCTATCATTTTCATCTTTGTCCATGTTCATTGCAATCGTTGATCAATAAAATGAACCATTTGTTGTGTGAACTTGCTGCTATCAAATTTTTAAGAGGATATGGAACCAAGGGGATTGAGGATTGAAGTATGGCATGAACCTGGAAACTTGAGTTTGAAATTATTTTGTAATTGATGTCTGTAATTTGTAATAGTCTAAGATATTTTCTTATGAAACACTCTTGTAATTGGTTATTTGGTGCATAGGTTAAGTAGCTAACAAACAAAACAAGACTGAGAACTAGGTGATGTTATATCCGTATTTTCGGAGATAATTATGATGTATGCGTAATTTGTGGTATGCAGTGTGATGTCATATAAAACTGATGATCAAAGCAAGTAAATGATCGTAAAGCTTATTGATTCTTATGTTATACAATATATAATGACTAGATTCACAGACTACTAGTAAATATTTTTTTACTTTGGTGATGGGTACTAACTATTAAGATGTATTCAATTTTGTATTTCTTTCTTTCCGAACTCATGCCGATTTTTTTCCGATTTTTCCGAATTTTTGCCGAATTCCAAATATTGAATCTTACCGAATTATTCCCGAACGCCGGATTTGTGACTATGGGTGAAGGTATCATCTTCACGGCTATCTCTTTAGTAGAGACTGTGGGAGCTACTAACACGTTTGTAGGATGCGTTGTGGAGATGGTGGGAGGGTGCGATCGCTGTGTATGTGCCGTGGGGTCAGTTTTCGATATGCGGGGCGGGGGCCCAAAGATGGGGTCCCCCAGCAAGGTGAAGGCAGGGATCGACGGGCGATAAAATCCTGCTAGACTTGTTTCAGGTGGGTGTGCATGTGCCGTGGAGGTACTGTACGAAACTAAACTGACGTACTTACAATTTTGCTGGACCGAGCTTGTTTGTCAGCCCACCCTCTAGGGTTGTTGGATGAATTTGTTATTTGTACGCGTCATGTTGCTTCATATATGTTTTATTTTCGGTCTGTAGTTTGTAATTGGATCCAGTAGTCTGGATTTGTTTTGTTAAACTCTTATTAATGAAACAAGGTGGTCAGATTTTACCTTTTCCTTTATAAAAAAAACAAACAACATCAATATTCAGTACGCCACATCCGTTCTGTCATCTCCATCACGACTCATTTGACTCATTTTCCAATTTCAGGTTTCGAAGACATTTTTTTTTTTTTGAAAAAAGAACGAGACATTAATAATCATTATTTTGTTGCCAATTAATATTACATTTATCAAACTAAATTGCATGGTATATGATCCAGTCCTTATTATTTATTGTATGTAGATTTCAATAAATTATCAATAAAATAGTCTGAAAACTTTTATTCGTGCATCTCCCTATGCTGGGAGATAGATACTGCAATGCTTCACCCACGTGCATTCACGTGAATTCAGATAGGAAAAAGATTAAATTTACCTCTTAATTAATTAACTAATTTATTTCCATCCATTATTCGTGGTGCTATTTGGAATCGGTGACCACTATATCAAATACTAAACTTGGTCACATTTATTGAACTAAATCACACTTTTAATCTGCACGTGCCCTTCTAACTTAAAAAAATCATATAATCTCTAATATTATAACGTGACAGTGTATTGTGTATAAATCTAACTAGTCTTATCCTCTGCAAATTACACAGATAAAATAATTTTAAAAGTCATAAAACTATATGAAACTAAAAATTTTAGAAATATTCCTTAATTATATATATATATATATTTTTAGAGAAAATGTGGAATAACGCCACCCAATGTCCCTTAATTATTTCGATCGTAATATAATTAAAAGATGAAAATTTTACAAATTAACCAATTCATACTTCCAAACCAATCACCATAAGATATATATATAATACTGATGATACAGGTCATCAAAAGCATAGTAAACACGGCAATGGGACAATGAATTCTAAAAGGAACACAAAACCTAAACACACACTTAGCTAAATCCAGTCTCAATAAAAGTGAACAAACATCCGAGGAAACTTTATATTATTAAAATGATAACTTTATATTATTAAAATGATGAAGCTAGTAGCCCAGTATCATGAAGAGTAAGCACATAGAATGTTTCCTTCACTATCATAGTCAAGAATGTAATATTTTAGTGCAAGTGCATTCTAAGGTCAAGAAAAATTTCCAACATTTTGTACCAATTATCCAAAATCACAGAGTTCGTCCTGGTGAACAAAGATTATCCAACCTACATAATGCCATTAAATAAAGAGAAACAAAAGAGTAAAAAAAACAATAATTCAAAAGCAACAACAAAATATAAAGCTTACCGAAGCATACCATGAGATTTTGTTGCTTCAAACTCAGCTCCCGGAACAACGTGAATATATGCTAGTCCATCAAAAATCTGCATATAAAAATACTCAACTGATTTTACCAATTCACCCATTTCTCAATATATTATTGCAAGCATGAACCAGAGAAAAGGACATCAACCTGAAAAGCGTAAGCTCCAGAATCTGGAATAAAGTTTTCGGAATATACTTCATAACCAGCTTCTTATATCTCTTGTCCTGCTATTGTCACGCCCCGCTTCCCAAAATACGGAATACGAGCACGTGACGAAGCCCAGCGAATGATTTTTTTTACATCATCCATAAGCTGTAGGATCGACTCAGCATCATAACAAGAATATAACTAGATTTATATATAACCAAGCATGCATGAATAACTTATTAAGCAACAGAAAACAGTTTGAAACAAATAATAATATTCAAATAGTTCTCATGTCTGGATCAAATATAAACTCGGAAACAAGTCTTATACAGCAGAAGAAATAAATACCTTAAGAAAGCAACTATTTAACCAAGTCCTTGCTCCAAGCAAAAACCTGAAATGTCGGCTCGCTAATTCCAGCAGGAACCGCGTCTCCAAAGTCTGCTTAATAATATCAACAGGAAACAAGAGGGGAAACAAGAGAAAATGCCCTTAGTGCAGGCTAGGGCCACAAATAGTAAAAACAAGTACAAGAAAGGGGAAAACAAGATTTGGAACCAAGAATAAACCGAGTTATAAGAAGTAGTGACAAATTCAAAGTCTAGCTGGCAAGAGGGAACATCATAATGACTAGATTGGATAACAACTGCTAGTGGTGAATCACATGTCAGGTATACTTATAGGGGTATTTAATATCAAGCGACAACCTCAAGTCTAGTGTCATATGTTATTTTGAATGTCAGGTTCCAAATGTCAAGTCCAAGTATCAAGTTCCAGGCTTTAAGTCTCAGGTATCATGTTTCATGTATCATATCATCAGGTATCAAGTGACAGGTGTCCAGTTCAAGTCTTGTAATTATTACTATCTAGGTAGCACGACATGCATCCATTATACTACATGGTTGCTACAGTCAAATCAATTGCGCTTAGACCTAGTAATGGAGTCTATAGGGCGGTGTACTCAGGCATCAAACTAGCAGGTGATCAACCATGGGCTCTAGAGGTGGCCCCCGTAGGCTCTAGAGGTGGCCCCCGTCACCCATGACGTGGCACTTAGTTCTACGTGGCACTTAGTTCCAGGTGATTTCAAACATACATCATGTAAACATATAATGGGCTCTAGAGGTGGCCCCCGTAGGCTCTAGAGGTGGCCCCCGTCACCCATGACATGGCACTTAGTTCCATTTAACATACAACTTTGGGAAACACGGGCCCCCTTCCGAGTACACTTACCTATGTTGTCCACTCTATAGTCTTTCCCATAATCCCGGCTTGTCACATTTGTTCAGGCAGATTTTGTGTTCTTGTATTTATACATGTGAAACAGGGTTGAAATAATCTAATTTAATTCTAAGAAAAATTGGGAATGTCCTATAGGGTGTCCAGCAACTACATATAAAATTTGGGGTCAAACACTCGCTGTTTGTACAGCGAAAATAATTTGTAAAGTCAATATATACAGCAGTTTTTACAAAACCGCGCCTACTGACACAGCTGCAGTATAACAGCCATATCTCCTAGACCGTAACTCCAAATTCAATCATTCTGGAGTCTATCGACATCTACACATCCTGATCTACGTTTCATATTCAGGCCTCGGGCCCAAATTCCAAAGATAAGAGGGTCGAAACCGCAAAAGAAAATCCAGACAGCAACATAGGAAAATAATTCACTAATGTAGATTTCATAGAATTATGTAATTTGGTGTCTAAAATCATCATGTGGCACAAATACATGGTAATGGGAATCAAACAGCGAATAATAATATTTTTCAAGTCATAATAATCACAAATTTGCCAAAACACTAAATTTATATGCGTCTACAATTTCTAGGGGTCCTTAATTCATATGTCCATGTGATTCGCAAGTTCAAGGAGATAAAAGAGTCCAATTGAATTATTATTTAATACGAGGAAGTTTTGTGACTCTTAGATTGGTGAGTTTGAAGGTTCAAATTGTTTTACTATGATATTTCAAAGGAGAGTCACAAACTAACTACATGTGGTATTTCAAGGAGACTTGTACTAGGACAATAAGATGTACAAGGTTACTTGCCTTAAATGACGATTAAAATCTCCGCTTGTTGAAGCAAAAAGAGTCGAAAAATCCTCGGAAATATCCTCGAAATGCGCGTGCAAAATCTGATCGAAGATCGAGCTTTCCTTGCGCACAAGATCGGCTCAGAACAGCGAAACACGGCTTCGGATTTGCTGCGGGTAGAACAGGAGACACCGAACGCAGCGAATCAGATCGCTCTAATGCAGCGGATCTGATCCCAGAACAGGGAACAGCGAATCTGGATCTGGTGTGGACGAACAGCGGACAGCAATCACCAGCGCGGATCTTGATGCGATCTGACGGCTGTGATTCGCTCCCGCTCTTCCTCCTTCTTCGTTCTTCTTCGTTCGCTGCTTCTTCGACGTTCGACGTTCGATCGAACAGGGAGAGAGGGAGGGTGCAGCGGCGACGGCGGGAGTTCTTCGACGGCGGAGCTACGTCGGGAAGCGACGCAGCGACAGCGATGAGGCGGACGACGACGGCGATGGGGACGCTCTGTTCGTGGTCGAGAACAGGGGAGAAGCGGTGTGGGGTTCGTCGGCGCCTGGCGAAGCAGCGGAGATGGTGAAGAGGCGGGGATCTTGACGGAGGTGGTGAAGGGCGATGGTGACGGAGTGGAGGATGACGAGGCGATCGGAGATGGGTAATGGGTTGAAGATGGTTTGGCGAACGAAGGATGGGGACGAAGGAGAAGGGGATTAGCGGCGGGGTTAATTAGGTTAACACAGTAGAGATTAGGGTTAGGGGTTGGGGTTAGGGTTTAAATACTAGGTTAGCGGGTTTGAGGGTTTTAGGATATCCGCTTCGAATAGGGCCCAACAGGAGAATTGGTCAACATGTATCAAAATAGAGATTAAGGGATAAATGAGAAGAATTGGTCAATTCTTCATAAAGAACGACACAAAAGGCAGACAAATGAATCTGATAAAATGACCCCAAAAATTTGAGTCGAGACAAAATAATGATTTTATTCGAACTGAAATAAAATACGGAATCTCAAATAGACAAAAGAGTACAGATGAGAAAAATACGGTATAAAATACAAATACAGGAAACAGGAGTTACAAATCCTACCCACCTTACACAAAAATTTCGTCCTCGAAATTTGCTTAGGCGGTACATAGGACAGGGTAAAGTAACTTAGGGGCGGGTAACAACGAGGTCAAATGGATGGCATGAAAGAGAATAACAGTATCTAAAGGATCCAAATAACACAAGATAATAAATACGATGAAGGAGTAGGCAGAATTGAAACCAAGGAGATGGAAGACAGGAAAGAAATGAATCCAATAATGAATGAGTATATGATGGCAGGAGGGAAAGCAAGAAGGGAATAACCGGTATCAAAAACGAAGAAGAACACTGAACACCACAAGACCTGCAAGATAACAAGGCAAGGAGGTGCACAAATAGAAAGAGTTGGAATCGAAGAAGGGAGCGACAAGGGAAAGATGCACCACGCAATGAGTCAATGGATGAGAAGAAAAGCAAGAGATAGGGGACAGCAAATGGTGCAAAGAATGGAACAAAACAAAATACAAGGAAGGAGAAGCAACAACATGATCCTGGGTCCTGTGGGTCATGGGCCCACCACGCTTCCGCTGCGCTACTCTGATGGTGACACTCCAAGCTCCAGACATGTCGTTGTAGACCACGTGACACCAAGCGACGATCCGAGCAGGAAGAAAGGAATGGGACGCCAAGATCAAAGAGAGTATGGGTTCGGGATAGATATAAACAAAGATGCAAAGAATATAAAATTGAGCTTCAATTCAAATAATCAAAATATATAGTATACATCAAAACTAATGACTTTAACAGGAATAACAATAGTAACAATATCCATGATAATAATATCAATAGTAATAGAAAATAATGATGACAATAAAAACTAATAATAACAATGATAATGACAAAATTAGCAATATTAGTAACAAAATAATAATAATAACAATAATAATAACAGAAATAAAAATCGTCATAATCATACAGGTAATAATAATACAATGAAATAAAAATATCAACAATACTAATAATAACGATAATACATACATGACAAAATAGAATTCAACACATTCATGCAAATAATGCAATAATAATAATAATAGCATTAAAAATAATATCAACAATGATAATAATAATATGACAATATCAAAATAACAATAATATCAATAAAGCAACAGTATTAATAATAAAAATAATAACAGTAATAAAGGTGATGGAAACGATAATAATAACATCAATTGAAATGACAGTAATATTAATAATACCAATAATAACAAAAATATTCTTTTACCATCAGTTTCATTATATAAGTAACGAGTCTTGAAATTTAAATTAGTAATAGGTAGAAAATCTTGCTTCCTTAACATCAAGTTGCATATTTGCCTTCACGACATCAGGTTTCAAATTGCCATCCAAATATTCGGCTGCACATTTTGCCTCGCCGATATCCAGTTGCAATTTGCCTCCATTGACATCGAGTTGCATATTTGCCATCTCGACATTAGGTTGCAGCGAAATGGTGAAATGTATATAAAATTGAGCATGATCAGGCTCAAAACAATTTAATAATAATGATAGTAGTAACGAAAGAAAATAATAGTACTAGTAACAATAATAATATAAAAAGGTCCATATTAATAACAATAGAATAACAATGATCATGACAATAATAATAATAGTAATAGCGAAAGAATGATAACAATAATAATAATATTAACAATAATAATGAAATAGTGAAAACAACAATAAGAATATCAATAGTAGTAACAATAATAATAATATTA
The DNA here is from genome assembly GCA_017893485.1 of Hemerocallis citrina. Taxonomy (NCBI): domain Eukaryota; kingdom Viridiplantae; phylum Streptophyta; class Magnoliopsida; order Asparagales; family Asphodelaceae; genus Hemerocallis; species Hemerocallis citrina. The sequence continues at coordinate 396,415,434 of CM030359.1, forward strand.
GTAATGATAGTGAAAATAATAGCAATGATACTAATGGTAGTAAAAATGGCATTATACAACGAAATAAGAATTTGCCTTCTCTAATAATAATTCAGTAGAAATATATAGTCGATTGAAAATGAAAAGTGAGTTAAAATACATCATCGTTCGAAATAACAAAATCCTTGTTGAGATACATCTTCATAGAAGATCGAAAATAAATATAATAATTAATAATCAAAATATAGAAAGTATTCGGAAATAATAATAATAATAATTATTATAAGGACAAAAATAAGTAGGAGAAAAATGAAGCTACGTCCAATAAGGAGTTTAAGAGAATGATGACTAGAAGGGACGAAAGAAAATTAAGGAATTGAATATGAAAGAAGAAGAACGAGGGGCAAAAATCGGAATTGAATGGAATATAGCAGAGGAGGAATAATCAACATGATACTCAATACGAATCAACAAATGAAGATGAATGCAAAGCAGGGAAGGCATGAATGACACACGAGTTGAAATAAGAAGGAATTAACGGAGCAACCAGAAAGTAAAAGATCGCTTGCACCGGAATCAAAAGAATATGGGTACGGAAGAATAAATTGTACCCAATAAGGACTCAACAAATCAGGACGAATGCAATAGATGGAAGGAAGCAAGGAGTCAAAGAATTGGATATGAAGAAATCAAAATGGATGGGATAAGACTTGTATCCAGATCGAGTTGACTATTAAATTATTCATGTGGTTGCTTGGCCTGTTAAATATTGAGTTAATCCGACTGAGTCAAGCCTGTCAAATGTATTAGTCAGACTAACACATTAGCCAAACCTGAGCTCTGATACCACTAAAAACCTTGTCACGCCCCGCTTCCCAAAATACGGAATACGAGCACGTGACGAAGCCCAGCGAATGATTTTTTTTACATCATCCATAAGCTGTAGGATCGACTCAGCATCATAACAAGAATATAACTAGATTTATATATAACCAAGCATGCATGAATAACTTATTAAGCAACAGAAAACAGTTTGAAACAAATAATAATATTCAAATAGTTCTCATGTCTGGATCAAATATAAACTCGGAAACAAGTCTTATACAGCAGAAGAAATAAATACCTTAAGAAAGCAACTATTTAACCAAGTCCTTGCTCCAAGCAAAAACCTGAAATGTCGGCTCGCTAATTCCAGTAGGAACCGCGTCTCCAAAGTCTGCTTAATAATATCAACAGGAAACAAGAGGGGAAACAAGAGAAAATGCCCTTAGTGCAGGCTAGGGCCACAAATAGTAAAAACAAGTACAAGAAAGGGGAAAACAAGATTTGGAACCAAGAATAAACCGAGTTATAAGAAGTAGTGACAAATTCAAAGTCTAGCTGGCAAGAGGGAACATCATAATGACTAGATTGGATAACAACTGCTAGTGGTGAATCACATGTCAGGTATACTTATAGGGGTATTTAATATCAAGCGACAACCTCAAGTCTAGTGTCATATGTTATTTTGAATGTCAGGTTCCAAATGTCAAGTCCAAGTATCAAGTTCCAGGCTTTAAGTCTCAGGTATCATGTTTCATGTATCATATCATCAGGTATCAAGTGACAGGTGTCCAGTTCAAGTCTTGTAATTATTACTATCTAGGTAGCACGACATGCATCCATTATACTACATGGTTGCTACAGTCAAATCAATTGCGCTTAGACCTAGTAATGGAGTCTATAGGGCGGTGTACTCAGGCATCAAACTAGCAGGTGATCAACCATGGGCTCTAGAGGTGGCCCCCGTAGGCTCTAGAGGTGGCCCCCGTCACCCATGACGTGGCACTTAGTTCTACGTGGCACTTAGTTCCAGGTGATTTCAAACATACATCATGTAAACATATAATGGGCTCTAGAGGTGGCCCCCGTAGGCTCTAGAGGTGGCCCCCGTCACCCATGACGTGGCACTTAGTTCTACGTGGCACTTAGTTCCATTTAACATACAACTTTGGGAAACACGGGCCCCCTTCCGAGTACACTTACCTATGTTGTCCACTCTATAGTCTTTCCCATAATCCCGGCTTGTCACATTTGTTCAGGCAGATTTTGTGTTCTTGTATTTATACATGTGAAACAGGGTTGAAATAATCTAATTTAATTCTAAGAAAAATTGTGAATGTCCTATAGGGTGTCCAGCAACTACATATAAAATTTGGGGTCAAACACTCGCTGTTTGTACAGCGAAAATAATTTGTAAAGTCAATATATACAGCAGTTTTTACAAAACTGCGCCTACTGACACAGCTGCAGTATAACAGCCATATCTCCTAGACAGTAACTCCAAATTCAATCATTCTGGAGTCTATCGACATCTACATATCCTGATCTACGTTTCATATTCAGGCCTCGGGCCCAAATTCCAAAGATAAGAGGGTCGAAACCGCAAAAGAAAATCCAGACAGCAACATAGGGAAATAATTCACTAATGTAGATTTCATAGAATTATGTAATTTGGTGTCTAAAATCATCATGTGGCACAAATACATGGTAATGGGAATCAAACAGCGAATAATAATATTTTTCAAGTCATAATAATCACAAATTTGCCAAAACACTAAATTTATATGCGTCTACAATTTCTAGGGGTCCTTAATTCATATGTCCATGTGATTCGCAAGTTCAAGGAGATAAAAGAGTCCAATTAAATTATTATTTAATACGAGGAAGTTTTGTGACTCTTAGATTGGTGAGTTTGAAGGTTCAAATTGTTTTACTATGATATTTCAAAGGAGAGTCACAAACTAACTACATGTGGTATTTCAAGGAGACTTGTACTAGGACAATAAGATGTACAAGGTTACTTGCCTTAAATGACGATTAAAATCTCCGCTTGTTGAAGCAAAAAGAGTAGAAAAATCCCCGGAAATATCCTCGAAATGCGCGTGCAAAATCTGATCGAAGATCGAGCTTTCCTTGCGCACAAGATCGGCTCAGAACAGCGAAACACGGCTTCGGATTTGCTGCGGGTAGAACAGGAGACACCGAACGCAGCGAATCAGATCGCTCTAATGCAGCGGATCTGATCCCAGAACAGGGAACAGCGAATCTGGATCTGGTGTGGACGAACAGCGGACAGCAATCACCAGCGCGGATCTTGATGCGATCTGACGGCTGTGATTCGCTCCCGCTCTTCCTCCTTCTTCGTTCTTCTTCGTTCGCTGCTTCTTCGACGTTCGACGTTCGATCGAACAGGGAGAGAGGGAGGGTGCAGCGGCGACGGCGGGAGTTCTTCGACGGCGGAGCTACGTCGGGAAGCGACGCAGCGACAGCGATGAGGCGGACGACGACGGCGATGGGGACGCTCTGTTCGTGGTCGAGAACAGGGGAGAAGCGGTGTGGGGTTCGTCGGCGCCTGGCGAAGCAGCGGAGATGGTGAAGAGGCGGGGATCTTGACGGAGGTGGTGAAGGGCGATGGTGACGGAGTGGAGGATGACGAGGCGATCGGAGATGGGTAATGGGTTGAAGATGGTTTGGCGAACGAAGGATGGGGACGAAGGAGAAGGGGATTAGCGGCGGGGTTAATTAGGTTAACACAGTAGAGATTAGGGTTAGGGGTTGGGGTTAGGGTTTAAATACTAGGTTAGCGGGTTTGAGGGTTTTAGGATATCCGCTTCGAATAGGGCCCAACAGGAGAATTGGTCAACATGTATCAAAATAGAGATTAAGGGATAAATGAGAAGAATTGGTCAATTCTTCATAAAGAACGACACAAAAGGCAGACAAATGAATCTGATAAAATGACCCCAAAAATTTGAGTCGAGACAAAATAATGATTTTATTCGAACTGAAATAAAATACGGAATCTCAAATAGACAAAAGAGTACAGATGAGAAAAATACGGTATAAAATACAAATACAGGAAACAGGAGTTACAGCTATTCAACCAGTCCCTTGTTTCTAAGCATTTGGCCTGCAAACAAAATTACCAGATATGAGTAGAAATGTTAATTGGAGTTGAAAGAGAACAGTGAAAACAAAGACTAAACAATACCTGAAAGACAAATCTAAATGATCCCCTCACCATATGCTCCGCCATGTAGCCAACATAACCTGAAATTCTGAATTCAGATAAAAAATAAAACAATCTCTTATTAGTGGGCCATAGCATGTTCATTTAAATGTTTTGTCGTTAACATGTTTAGTTATGTGAGTACCATTCCTTCATTTCAGACTATTAAACCAAGAAACTTATGAACAATTTCCATATTCTTTGCCTTGAACTATTGAAGAACTTGTCAGATGTGAGAATACAGGGTTTGTCTCGTTATAAAACTCTCAAACCACATTATGAGTTTGATGTGAGACCCATTAAACTATTGCGTCCTAAGTATCACAATTTTTTGCATTTGGTTAAAAATCAAATACTTGTTTATTATTTAGAGAGAGGTACAAAAATAATCTGTAATAGTATAAGTTAATAATGTTAAAATAATGAATTGGTCCCACCTACTAACTATTTTAATAACATAAGATCAACCCACTTTCTTCCAATTTCCTTCGTATAAGATAGGAAAGTGCTTGTGTTTTTGCCGTAGGATGTGTTTGATGTTGGTCTAAGGTGGCAATTTAGCTAGCCAAAACACTATTTGAATTTGGCACTTCTCTATTTTATCATCCAAGCCCTAAGGGGAGAGATGAAAGAAAGAATACCTGATACCAATGAGCCTACATGATTCCAATCTTGTTGACAAATCTGGTCGGCAACACTATCTTCATATTTGGTTATGCCTACACAGAATAATACAGTAGATACTTAATCAGTCAACCACTTCAACATACTGAATCAAAAAGCTTTAAAATGAGAGAGATTGATACAATATCACTGCTTGGTTGCACTTCTGAAGCCTGAAGGGTCCTACGCGACAAAAACAGAAAAATAAAAGGGTCAGTCTTGAATCAAAAAAGGGGTTAAAACTCAAGCCCTAGGGTTTTGAACAAAAACCTAATCGATTGAATTTCTAGAAGTATCTGCACATTCAAAGGAATCGATTTCAATGCTTCTACGGATTACTCTAATACAAAAAAACCTAAATTTATTTCAACAACAAAACCCTAAATTTATTTATTTCAACAACAAAAACCCTAAATCGGATCGTTTTCCACAGATCCGAAATTAGGAAAGATGAAAAAGTATTACTACCACTTTAAAAGCTTATGGATAAAAGGAATGAAGAGTATAATTAGCTTCATCATTGAATATTTTAGCATGGGCAATTGACGCAAAAAAAATGAAACTTAGATAGTTTTTCCGATTGTAGTACTTTTAGCTTTCAAAGGATATAAACGATTTCTTATTTAGAGTAACGTAGGTTAATACTGAAGTAAATTTTCCTCAGTTTTCATGTGAAAAACACAAATCAGTTAGGTTAGTGAGCACTGTTTTATTTATTTACTATTATTTTTTTGTTGCAAGGTCGTCGAATTAATTTGGATTCACAGATAGACAACTATGCTTACAGTAGGCAAGAATTGATCATAATCCTGGGGATGCCTTCGGCTTTGAGTCTACTAAGAAGATCTCTCTTCTTAGTCACCATTGGCGTGGGAGGTGGAGACGGGCGGGATCGGGGCGGGGTGGGCGACGGGCGGCAGTGGAGACGGACGGGTGAGGAGATGTGAGTGGGTTTTGGGTAGGGAGAGTTAGGGTTTGTGGGTTTTGGGGAGATGTGGAAGAGGAAAGTTATTTTTATGTTTTTTTAATTAATTCTGTTTTGGCAATTGGTGTGGGTTGCACGTGTCAATTCCTACTTTTGCTCTCATTTCTCTATTTCAAAATAGAGAAAGAAGATATGCGGTAGGCCTATTAGCTTAAAATATATATAAATCAATAATGGGGGTTCAAATCATATGGAACGAAAATTATACAGATTTGTTCGTCTAAAATTTCAATCCATAAGTTACACATAACATTCCTCAATACAAAAACAATGCGATTAAAATGGAACTCAATGTTTGATTAATCATAATCAAATCGAACAGACCACTAAATATCACCCAATATACGCAAATCGATAATCTTACATCTAGGGCGTGCTTGTAATCCTTACTCTTGCGGAGCTGACGCACGCATATAATCAGATTGGCTGACGTCACCGCCTTCCCCTCATTTACCCAACTCTTCATCGTTTCCGACACGCTTCCTTTCTGACTTCCGCATAGCGCTGACAGCCGCCTGTGAAGAAGGTTCCGATCCTCTGCCTTCCCTGCCGCCACCGCCGCTGCTGACGTCGCAGTGGAAAGATTTCTCACGATGGAGACGGCCAAAGAGAGCGATGGGATCCGGCGCTTTGCCATTGATGTCGACATTTCTCTGATTTTTGGCGGGAGGTTTCAATGAAAGAGGGTTTTAGAGGTGAAAGTGGATGCGGGTGAAGTGGACCCAGACAAACAACTTACCAGATCCGGCGGTAGGAACGGACGGGTGAGGAGGTGTGGGTGGGTTTTGGGGTAGGGAGGTTTGTAAGTTTTGGGAAGACGTGGAAGAGGAAAGGTTGTTTTGAGTGTTTTTTTAATTAATTTTGTTTTGACAATTGGTGTGGGCTGCACGTGTCAATTGCTACTTTTGCTCTCATTTCTCTATTTCAAAATAGAGAAATGAGATATGGGGTAGGCCTATTTTCTTAAGATATATAATATGAAGATGATGTTAGCTTCGAGACCAGACTAAGTCGATAGTTTTTACTTTAAAAAAATAAAATTATTAAGACGTGCATCACACGTGTAAATTACTAGTAAATAATAAGGCGTAATCTTATCTCGAACGGAATACCTTCTTTTACTCATTATATACTCTTTCTAAATTAATTTTAATTTGTATGAGTGACGCTTTTGTAAATAATTATATCGTAAAGAAATTTGAACTTTAAAGGTATTATGGTAACTACAAGAGTTGAGTAAATGAATGGTTGATATAACTCACTTAAAAATAAATGGTTAAGGTTAGATGCTTGAATGTCTACAAATGACAACCCCAACTCTTCTACTATAATATTAGATTAGATATTAGAAATCCTATTATAATATTAGATTAGATATTAGAAATTAGAGATCAGACATTGTATATATGACCCATCCCTTATTATTATGTAATTATCAAGAAATTATTAATATGATAGTCTGGAGAACTTTTAATTCTGCATTGCTTGACCCACGTGCAATCACGTGAATCTAGATGAGGAAACATATTAAAAATTTTCCTACAGTGAAATGAAGCAGCATATATATAAACATGCACTGATGCACATCTCAATCTCAAAACTATCAAGTGATCATCTAACACTAAAAATGTCATATCTCAATCTCTCTTCTTTTCTCCTCATCCTCTTCTTCATCACCTTCACCTTCTCTTCTTCATCATCCTACCTAGTCTCGGCAACATGCAACAAAAATGACAGAAACACCCTCCTAAAACTCAAGCATTCTCTCAAAAATGACAACTGACTGTTGCACATGGATCAACATTCAGTGTTATAATGATCGCGTCGCTGAGCTCTTCCTTTCCCACCTCAAGTCCCCTTCAATATTCCCATTCCAGTTAATCATAAACAACCTACCATCCCTCAACAAAATATATATCGGTGAGAGCCCTAATCTCAAAGTCACCATCACACCCTCCATTTCGAAACTAACCAACCTCACTAGCCTTCAAATACGTTCCACCCGTCTCTCCGGCTTTGTCCCATCGTTCCTCTGCAGTTTGCACAAGCTCGACACGTTGGTCCTCTCCGATAATCATCTCACGGGGCCAATCCCTGACTGCTTGGGAAACCGCCGCCGCAAGTTGAACATTCTTGACCTTAGCCGGAATCAAATTTCTGGACACATTCCACCGTCGTTGGGGAGAATGGCCAGGCAGGCGCACGCTCTATACTTACAAAACAATCAGTTGATTGGTCAGATCCCACCAGCACTCGGGAAGGTCGATTTTACCGAGATCGATCTATCTAACAACCGACTGACTGGAGATGCGACATTCCTATTTGACAGGTTCAAGCTGGGTATTATTTTGCTCAACTTGTCGAGAAATGAGCTGGACTTTGACATGTCCAATGTAAGTTTCCCTTTGAATCTTTTGAGGCTGGATCTAAGCCATAACAAGTTGAGAGGGGGCATCCCTCCCCATATCTCCAAGCAGAAATTGCCATTTATTTCGTTTGATGTGAGGGATAACAGTTTGTGCGGACCCATACCCGAGGTTGATGCATTTAGGGTGATCCCTGCGTACTATTTTATGCATAACAAGTGTCTCTGCGGAGGACCGCTTCCTCCGTGTTCTCATCACCGCTGATTATTGATCATTCACAGTTGATCATGATGTGATGCTGCTGCTGCTGCTGCAAGTATGTGTAGTATCTAAACTAAAGATTCATGATATCGCAAAAAAAATGTTTTTCTTACAGTTTCCCTAGTTATTTTTCTTGTGAAATTTTTCACTATTCCTTTTCCTTTTCCTTTCCTTTCCTTTACTTTCCTTTGTTTCTTTGCACTTGTTGTGAGACTAGGGACGAATTCCTCCGGTTCAAATAGAAGAGAACGGCTAGCTAGCGCCAAGTCAGTAACGACCTCTTCATTTACGAAACCACTAATGGGAATAACGGCCGACACATTGTACTCATTGTAATTGGTTGGTTGTTGTCGCTATTGGCCGTTAACGACCACCGTTTGGACAAAGCCGTTATTGGAAATAGCGATCCACAATAAACTATATTCCCACACTTAGCAGATTTTAGAGAGGCTTTTGTACAATTGGCAAGAAACTTCGTGTAACTGAGGTCGCTATTAGCAATAGCAGCCTCATCTAACTGAGGTCGCTATTACCAATAGCGATCTCAAGTGGGCCCGATCGCTTTTAAGACTCAGCGACCACTGTCTCTCTCTCTCTTTTTTTTTCTTTTTTCTTCTTCTTCTCTCAATAGCGGCCTCTCTCTCCCTTTCTCCCAAAACCCTAACCCCTAATTTCTCCCCCAATTTATCCATTAATTCGAGTTTGATTCATCTCCACTCGATCTCTCTCCTCACTACAGATTTCGGAAATCCCCAAAACATATCCAATCTCCAAACTCTAAAGAGGTATGCCTAGTATTTTGCAATTGTGATGTTTGATTCATGTTGTAGGTTGCAAATTTTTCACTTATTGTTAAACATATACTGCAAATTGAATGTTTGTTTACTGATTGATGAATGTATTAGACTTACAACTAGAGTTGTATTATGATGGTTCTTCGTTGATTAAACTATAGTTTATTTTAGTTTATTTCGTGATGGTTATTAGTTACCGAATTGTAGATATTTTTTATCTGTGTTTAACAATTGGTGAGTTGTTGATGATGTTATCTGAGGAGATAACTCAATTAGATATTTTTTATTGTGGGTTGAACTTGTACTTTAAATGGCAGTAGGAAATAGTATAGGATAAGCATTCAAGGTCATGTCTCGAGTATTAAACTATGAATACAAGAGTCAGAGACTAGATGTGGAGGCTATTATGCTATTGATATACCGATAGTTGTGACTGTATTCTTCCTTGAGCTAGGTGAACTTGGACTATACGATACCAATCAAATGTAAAGGAACTAGGTATCATACTTATATAGTAAGTTCATTCCATTAATTCATGATAACCTTCATTCAGTTTTTTCACTCTGAAAGATTAACTTTCCATAAAGATAGCTATCATGTGAAAGATACTTATATAGTCACATGCACAATTGAAATAGAGATGAAGTGTGAGGAGATGACTTCTGCTGGTTTTGTGAAAGATACTTAACAATTGTGTGAGGAGATGAAGTGTGAGGAGATAGCTTATGCATAGTCACATACTTATAAAGATCTCTTTCCTCACAAGATTACCGTCCTTGGTTCTTTATGTTTCTCAGTCTCAAGATAGCTTGTGCCTGTGACTCTCTAAGGGTGATGAGCATAACAATTGTGTTTACTATGCTATTATGAATATATAACACCTATATATATATATAATAAAACACAAAGAAAGTTATCAAGTGGCTCTCCTTCAATCCCCCCAAAATCAAAGGCTCACATCTAATTTCACAAAACACATTTACCCCCCAAAAGTTTTTCCCCAAAACTCAAATTCAAATCCCCAAAAACAATTCATGTATTTATTTAATTATCTCTCTCTCTCTCTCTCTCTCTCTATATATATATATATAGAGTCCCCTTCGGTTGCATACTACTTTTGGTGAGCACTCCGTGAGCACTCATGAACTAGAGATCTTATGAAAAATCCGAACCGCTCATATTGTTCTATATGCCTTAGATAGCCTAACAATAAAAAATCAAGTAATTTAAAGTTCATTTGCCCATCCATCAAGCTGTTAGAATTTTCAGCCATATAATTTTGTGATGATGTAAATCATGGGCAAATGAACTTCAAATTACTTGATTTTTTATTGTTAGGCTATCTAAGGCATATAGATCGATATGAGCGGTTCGGATTTTTCATAGGGTCTCCGGTTCGTGAGTGCTCACGGAGTGCTCACCAAAGTAGTGTGCAACCGAAGATTTCTCTCTCTCTCTCTCTCTCTCTATATATATATATATATAGAGAGAGAGAGAGAGAGAGAGAGAGAGAGAGATATTATACTCTCTCTCTCTCTCTCTCTCTCTCTCTCTCTCTCTATATATATATATATATATATATATATATATATATATATATATATATATATGTGGAAGTCTTCCGTTGTGCACCACCTATGGTACGCACAGTGTGTGCACTCGGCCTTCCCGCCTTCATATCGACGATCCAAACCGTTCACATTGATCTACACATCTAAATTAGTCTAAATATGTAAAATCAAATTATTTGTAATTCATTTGCCCATCCATTGAAGTGTTACAAAATTGTATGGCTGAAAATCGTTGTTTTTTATAGTCACATGATGGATGGGCAAATGAATTTCAAATGATTTTATTTTACATATTTAGACTAATTTAGATGTGTAGATCAATGTGAACTATTCGGATCGTCGATACGAAGGCGGAAAGGCCGAGTGCACAGGCCGTGTGCACCACAGGTGGTGCACAACATAAGACTTTTATATATATATATATATATATAATAAAACACAAAGAAAGCTATCGAGTGGTTCTCCCTCAATTCTCCCAAAAATCAAAGGCCCAGATCTAACCTCACAAAACATATTTTCCCCCCCAAAACTCAAATTCAAATCCCCCACCCAAAACAACTCATATATTTATTTATTTATTTATTTATTTTTCTCTCTCTCTTCCTCCCTCCTCTATTCAAAAAATTAAGAAAATAAAAATTTAAAAAAATTTTAAAAAATTAATAAT
>CM030359.1:398456495-398732484 GCA_017893485.1 Hemerocallis citrina
CTGGCATTGGTCGGCATTGTCGAGCGCCTGGGGTCGGCAGAGGAGCTAGAAGGGTCAGCAGACGATCCTCTCGCTAGTTGAAAGAGTGAGATGATGTCGAGGTTAGGTGAGATGGGGCTCGATTTGTCGAGCTCTGGGGGTCAGCTGTCGAGCCCCCTGCCCGTGGGATAGAGGGAGTCTCTGGGGCTCACGGTGTCATCCGAGCTCCGAGCCCCCTATAAAATAGGGGAGGACTCTGGGGCCCGCAGTGTCATCCGAGCTCCGAGCCCCTGTGAATAGGGGATGCTGTTTTGTGGCTCGCGACGCCATCCGAGCTTCGAGCTTCCTGAATAATACAGAGGGGAGTTGCGGCTCACGATGCCATCCGAGCTTCGAGCTTCCTGAATAATACTGAGGGGAGTTGCGGCTCGCGATGTCATCCGAGCTCCGAGCTTTATGATCAAAAATAGAGGTGGGGCACGCGGTGCCATCCGAGCGTCGACCCTTCTGTATAACTAGAGGGTGATTCTGGGGCTCACGATGCCATCCAGGCATCGATCCTTCTGTAAAAAAAGAAGAGGAATTGTGGCTCGCGACGCCATCCGAGCGTCGACCCTTCTGTAAGAATAGAAGGGGAATTGTGGCTCGCGATGCCATCCGAGCGTCGACCCTTCTGTAAAAATAGAAGAGATGTTGGGGCTCGCCGTGCCATCCGAGCGTCGACCCTTCTGTGGAATTAGAGAGGAATTGTGGCTCGTGATGCCATCCGAGCGTCGACCCTTCTGAAAAAATAGAAGAGGAATTGTGGCTCGTGCTGCCATCCGAACGTCGACTCTTCTGTAAAAATAGAAGAGGAATTGTAGCTCGCAGTGCCATCCGAGCATCGACCCTTCTGTAAAAATAGAAGAGGAATTGTGGCTCGCGATGCCATCTGAGCGTCGACCCTTCTGTAAAAATAGAAGAGGAATTGTGACTCGCGCTGCCATCCGAGCGTCGACCCTTCTGTAAAAATAGGAAAGGAATTGTGGCTCGCAGTGCCATCCGAGCGTCGACCCTTCTATAAAAATAGAAGAGGAATTGTGGTTCGTGGTGCCATCCGAGCGTCGACCCTTCTGTAAAAATAGAACAGGAATTGTGGCTTGCGGTGCCATCTGAGCGTCAACCCTTTTATAAAAATAGGAGAGGACTTGTGGCTCACGGTGCCATTCCGAGCGTCGACCCTTCTGTGGAATAGAAGAGGAATTGTGGCTCGCGGTGCCATCCGAGCGTAGACCCTTCTGTAAAAATAGAAGAGGAATTGTGGCTCGCAATGCCATCCGAGCGTCGATCCTTCTGTAAAAATAGAAAAGGAATTGTGGCTCGCGGTGCCATCCGATCGTCGACCCTTCTGTAAAAATAGGAGAGGACTTGTGGCTCGCGGTGCCATCCGAGCGTCGACCCTTCTGTGAAATAGAAGAGGAATTGTGGCTCGCGGTGCCATCCGAGCGTCGACCTTTCTGTAAAATAGGAAAGAAGTTGTGGCTCGCGGTGCCATCCGAGTCCCGAGCTTCATTGACTTGTCGAGAAAGTCCGCTGTGTGGGGAAGAAATGCCTGGGGATAGTTTGGATAATTCCACGCCCACTGCTGACGTTAGGAGCGCAAGGATCGAAGTGTCTCCAGATCTTAGCGGCCGTTAGATCTTGACTGTTAAGATCCAACGGCCAGATCTTAATTGCAAAAATCGAGGAGTCGCTTTCTCCTTATAAATCCCCTCCCCCTCTTCACTTTTTCTTCTTCATTTCTTCACTCTCACTCTCCACTATTTCAAGAACAGGGTTTTACCTACCGTCGGCGACTTTTTCCGGTGATCGTTTGGTAAACTCTTCAGGTTAGTATTCTCTGTTTTGTAATATCGCGCGTTCAGTCCGGATCCGAGGCCAGCTCGTCGGGCCGCTCCGCGAAGGATTCTGAGTCCGAGACGTCCTCGTCTTTTAGCAAATATAAGGTGAAGCAGGAGGTCCTGACAGACCCTGGGTCGGCTAGTAGTGACGACGTAGTCTTCATAGTGTCGCCACTGAGATCCCGAAGGCTGGGGACGGAGCCTGTAAGCGAGGGCAAAAAGGAGGAGGAAGAGGATGAGGGGGATCAAGAGGATCAGGGCACCGAAGGAGAAGAGGAGGAGGGAGAGGACGAGGGGGGTCAGGAGGACCAGGGCACCGAAGGTGAAGAGGAGGGGGAGGATAAGGATCAGGAGGATCCGGATACCGACGATGAGGATGAGGAGGATGAGGGCACTGTTGATGATGAGGATGAGGGCGCTCAAGAAGGTGCTGGCGAAGGCACAGCAGGAAGGTTGGTCGGGGATGACCTTCCACCTCTCCCATCCTTGTCGACGCCGTCGCCCGAGAGGAAGGCTCGTCCTCGCCAGAAGAAGAGGAAGCTAACTATCCCAGACAGTCCTCCTCCGCAGGATGAATATGCACCCAGACCGGGGCTTGAGTTCCCCCGAGTCTCCTTCGAAAATCCAGGGTCGACCCGGACGTATCCTGATGATATCAAGGATATCGACCCCATCCCTCCCGTGCCAGGTGAAGGGAGCCGGGTGAAGATTCGGATGGACAGCATCCCGTGCATCTTGAGGGCGGACTATCTCCACATTCTAAAGGCCTCTTATTTCATCTCGCGGGAGTTTGAAGTCTTCATCCCGAGCCCCGGCATTCGGCCCACCACGGTCCTGGCACCGGGCTATTGTATATTCCCTGAGGATGCCTTTGCCTCGGGCCTGAGGCTGCCACTACATCCCTTTGTTAAGTGGGTCTTGAATTGGGCAAAGCTATGCCCCATGTAGTACGGCCCAAACTCTTGAAAGCACTTGATCTGCTTCATTCTGAGGTGCTAAGAGAAGGGGGTGAAGCCGAGGTAGACGTACTTTTGAGCCATCCTAGGGATCAGTTCGCTCGGAGATCAGGAAGGGATTTTCTACTTCTTACCCAGGCCGTACAAGAAGATCATGCACGCCCTGATGAACCAAATATTATTCACATTTAGAAGCAATAATCTTAAGGCAATTGGATATTTAAATGCTCTATATGTGGTATTTATGCTTCTTTTCTCTTTTTCCATAGGAAACAACCAAAAGCCGCAAAATGAAGCAGATTCCAGACTAACACAGACTGAGAGGATGATATACAGGGAACAGCAGAGATCAGTCGACTGACTCTTCAACCAGGCGACTGGGCAGAGAGTTTGACAAGGCTCGGCACAGTCGACTGTGTCCCAAGACAGTCGACTGGTATGCGGCGAGTCAGAAGATAAGAGCAGATGCATCCTCATCCAAATCCGAATCAAAATTAAGTTATCCAAACCCAGGTGTATTCTGCGAATAACAACTTCTCAAACAAAGCAAGAAGCACGTGGTGAGCAGATAAGGAAGGAAAGAAGAAAAAGAGAAAGAAATAAAATGCAGATGAAGATAAGGAAAGAAATAACAAAAGAAGAGGACTTCTCTGCAAAAAGTACAAACCCTAATTCTCTTCTCTTGTTCTATAAATACCAATCAAGAAAGAAGTGAAAAGACTCTCGGACTCTCTTCCGCACGCATCCTGAATCACCGAATCACAAAGTTCCAGAGCCATCAACAAGAAGCACTTTATCAGCATCAAAGAAGAAGAAAGGAGATCAAGCATTAAGAAAAGAACGGCCGGTCGACTGTGTGACAGCCAGCCGACCTATCTGACCGAACTACATCAGTTTATTCCTTCCCTTTCTATTTCTTTTATGTTGACCATGTATTCAAACTTGTTGATTAATAAAATTACTATTATGTGGAACTAATTTCATAGTTGGGTAGATTGAAGCCGTAGTTATGTAATGCTATATTCTTCTGAAATCTTCTATTTTACTTATTGATTGAATCTGATTGAATTGATATAGATTTATGATAATCAAATTTGTTCTCAAAGTTCTGAGAGCAGTCGACTGAGGTGAGAGCCAGTCGACTGACATACAGAACTTGAGAAATTCAAGTTTGCATTACCATCTATCTGAATCTGTTATATGAGCATATTGAGACGACCCGTATCTCGTGCCCATAACCTGTAACAAGGGAATCTTTAGGGGTTCTTGGTTCAATCAACTTAAGGGATCTAGATCTGATACCAATTTCTAGAACCTTGAGTGTTTGTTCGTTTCCACTGATCTTATGTTTTCTTTAAGTACAACTTAGTAGATACCATGCTAAACACTTAATGAAAGAAACGAATTAGAGTAGATACCATGCCTAATTCTTGGCTTAGGGAAACAGTACTTTAAGGAGTAGATACCATGCCCTTGAAGGGAACAAACATGAGTAATAAGAAGAAGTTCGGAAGGTAACTTAGCATTACTGACTATTGGTGGATATCTAAACCCAACTACTTCATAAATACTTGTGATTCAACACTTCTTAATTTAGTTCTAATCTTTTTATTTCTTTTAGACTTTTAAAACAACTCTTTATGATTCTTAGTCTTTTTATTGATTAGTAAGTTAAAGTCTACAATCTCTGTGGGATCGACCCTTGCTATTGCTACGCTTCTATAAACAATTCGTGCACTTGCGAGGTTTTTAATTTGTGTCTAGTTTATCTATTTATTTAGGTATCTAGATTGCACAACAAGTTTTTGGCGCCGCTGCCGGGGATTGTCTAGTATTTTAACTTATAGATCAGTAGAAAGTTTTTTTTTTCTTTTTTTCTTTTTTTTTTTAATTTTATTATTAAGTATTTTTCTTTTAGGTTACAGAATTTTGGTGGATGCACGGAAGGAGATCACTTCGTCCAGAGCTACTACCAATTGACGCAGAAACAGAACGCACTTTGCATAGATTAGGTCGACTGACTGCGACCAACCAGTCGACTGTTGCACGAAATCAGTCGACTGCACAGAGACCCAGTTCATATACAGCAATGGCTGAGGAAATGCCAAATCGAGTGCCAATGTAGGACAAATTCACGCCTAAGAACATTGAACAACCTTCCTGCATTGCGTATCAACCTAATGTCACAGGGAACATGCATCTATCTCCTCAGTTACTGAGTATGGTTCCCCACTTTAGTGGCAAACCAGATGAAGAGCCTCATCTCCATTTACAAGACTTTTTCGATCTTTGCAGGACACAAAGCGTCCAAGGGCTCACCCCTGAGCAAATCAGGTTAATCTTGTTTCCTTTTTCCTTAAAACTTAACGCTAAACTATGGTATAATTCTTTGGAACCAGGATCAATAAACTCATGGGAGCAATTGGCGACAAAGTTCTTAAAAGAATTCTTTCCAGCCCAAAAGACCAAACAGCTGAAAAGAGAGATTCAACTCTTCCAACAAAAGGATGGAGATTTATTTTTCGAAGCATGGAAGGATTTCAAGAACAAACTTGTCAAGTGTCCTACACACAACATGCCTAAAGATGATCAGGTACAAGCTTTTTATGAAGGTTTAAATGATATTAACAAGGCAATTGTAGATTCAGCTTGCAACGGGATCTTAATGAGGAAAAGCGGTGAAGAGGCCATAAAACTATTTAAAGAACTCAGCGAGAATTCACAACAATTCTCAACAAGGAGGGGCCTTTCGAAAAAACAGGGAGTTTACGAAATTTCTAATAGCAATAACCTTCAATTAGAAATGGTAAACATGAATAAGAAAATTGATATGCTTGTTAATGCAATGTCGATGATGGGTGGAGTTAAAAATCAAACAAATGAAATTTGTGCAATTTGTTCTCATGTAGATCATACCACTGATACATGTCCCATGTCTTCTTTCACAGATCAGGAGCATGCAAACTATGTTGGTCGAGGAGTGTTTCCACCAAAGAACAATCCATTCTCAAATACATACAACCCAGGATGGAGGAACCATCCAAACTTCTCCTGGAGCAATAATCAGAATAATCAAGGGACTCAATTCACACAAGGACATGCAAGGAACTTCCAAATGGGAAGTGGGATTGATAGGCCAGTTCAAGAACAGAAGAAGTTGGATTTTGAATCCACTGTTCTTCAATTGCTCCAACAACAACATCAAACAACCAACCAACAAGGGCAAGCAATTCAGAAGTTGGAAACACAGATTGGCCAAATTGCTAAAGAATTAAGTGAACGAAAGGCAGGGGAACTTCCATCACAAACTATACCAAACCCTGGAGGCCAAGAACAGCTCAAATCAGTAACAACTCTCAGAAGTGGTAAGATAATTGACAACAAAGTTGGAACACACACAGAAGAAGCAGAAACACAACCATCAAAAATTGTGGGTTCCAACAAGGTAAGTGAAAAAGAAGGAACAATTCTGCCACCATTCCTGCAAAGGTTAGTCAAGCAAAAGAAAGAACAACATTTATTTGACATCTTTGAAACTCTCAGGAAGGTAGAAATTAATATCCCCCTACTTGATGCTATTAAACAAATTCCTTCTTATGCTAAATTTTTGAAAGAATGTTGCACTCACAAAAGAACATTTCAGGTTAGGGAGGATGTGGTTTTGACAGAAGAAGTGAGCGCTGTCTTATTAAGAAAATTACCTTCCAAACTAAAAGACCTAGGTAGTTTTACCATTCCTTGCAGGATTGGTGAGCACTTCTTTGAGAAAGCACTACTAGACTTGGGGGCAAGCATCAATCTTCTCCCATACACCGTCTATGAAAAGCTAGGATTGGGGGAACTCCAACCAACATCCATCACGTTGCAGTTGGCGGATCGCAGTATCAAAAGACCTAGAGGTATTTTGGAAGATGTCCTAGTTCAGGTAAACGATTTCATTTTGCCTGCTGATTTTGTTGTGTTAGACATGGAGGACTCTTCAATGCCATCTTCTCTACCAATCATCTTAGGTAGGCCCTTTATGAGTACAGCTGATATAAAAATTTGTGTTAAAAAGGGTACGATAAGTATGAAAATAAACGGAGAGAAAGTTGAATTCAAAATGTTTGATACACTAAAATTACCACATGATGATCATGAATGCTATAATGTTGATATGGTTCAGGAGATTGTTGATCAAACATTTCAGGTACATAGCGTTGAACCACTACAAGCCACAATTACACAATCTCTCACTTTATCTAATGTTGAACAGGAGTACAATGAATGGGGATTGCAGAGACAATACATCACCTTGAAACTCCAAAGTCATACTCAGGTAAGTTTGCACCTGTATTTGAAAAATTAGTGACTGATGACATTTTTGTTTCTGCAGACAAGTTGACTGGTGTACTAGACAAGTCGACTGGTGGACCAGACAAGTCGACTGGAGGACAGGATGAGTCGACTGCACCGAGACTTTCAGACATAGAGCTTAAGCAGTTGCCCGACCATTTGAAGCATGCATATTTGGGCGAGAACCAGACGCTACCAGTAATAATTGCTGCAAACTTGAGTGCACAGGAAGAAGATAAGCTGCTAAGGGTATTACGAGAACACAAGAAGGCTATAGGATGGACCATTGCAGACATCAAGGGAATAAGTCCATCCAAATGCATGCATCGAATACTCCTTGAGAACAACGCAAAACCAAGCAGGGAAACACAGAGAAGGCTTAACCCAAACATGAAGGAAGTGGTAAGAGCAGAGATTCTAAAGCTACTAGATGTTGGCATCATCTACCCTATCTCAGATAGCAAATGGGTAAGTCCTATACATGTAGTGCCTAAGAAAAGTGGAGTCACAGTGGTGACAAATGAAGAAAACGAACTTATCCCGACAAGAGTGACCACAGGATGGAGGGTTTGCATTGATTACAGAAAATTGAATAACGAAACCAGGAAAGATCACTTCCCTCGTCCTTTTATTGATCAAATGTTAGAAAGATTAACAGGATATAGTCATTATTGTTTTTTAGATGGTTATAGTGGCTATAATCAAATTGCTATTGCTCCAGAAGATCAAGAAAAAACCACTTTTACATGTCCTTTTGGTACTTTTGCATACAGGAGGATGCCCTTTGGATTGTGCAATGCACCAGCAACATTTCAAAGATGCATGATGAGTATATTTTCAGACATGGTGGAAAGGTTCATCGAGGTATTTATGGATGACTTTAGTGTTTTTGGATCTTGTTTTGATGAATGCCTTAACCATTTGCAACTTGTGCTTAAAAGATGTGAAGAATGCAATTTAGTGCTGAATTGGGAAAAGTGCCATTTCATGGTACAACAAGGTATTGTGTTGGGACATGTGGTGTCAAAAAGAGGCATAGAGGTAGACAAAGCAAAAATCGATATAATATCAAAACTACCCTCTCTCACTACAGTTAAGGGTGTTAGGAGTTTTCTTGGACATGCAGGGTTCTATAGAAGATTTATAAAAGATTTCTCAAAAATCTCCAAACCCCTTTGTGATTTGTTGGCTAAGGATGTTGAGTTTGTATGGACAAAAGAGTGTACAAATGCTTTTAATACATTGAAAAATCTTCTCATTTCTGCACCTATTGTCATGGCACCAGATTGGAGCCATCCTTTCGAGCTCATGTGTGATGCAAGTGATTATGCCTTAGGAGCTGTTTTAGGTCAAAGAATCAATAAGAAACCCCATGTTATTTACTATGCTTCTCGAACTCTAAACGATGCACAACTAAATTATTCCACTACTGAAAAAGAAATGTTAGCTGTTATTTTTGCTGTAGAGAAGTTTAGATCATATTTGATTGGTTCTAAAGTTATTGTTTTCACTGACCATGCTGCTTTGAGATATTTGTTTGCGAAAAAGGATGCTAAGCCTAGGTTAATCAGATGGGTGCTGTTGCTTCAAGAATTCGATCTTGAGATTAGAGATAAAAAAGGAAGCGACAATGTTGTTGCAGATCACATGTCCAGGCTACTGCAGGAGGAAGAAAGAATTGTGCCGCCACTTAATGAAAATTTCCCAGATGAACATCTATTTGAAATAAACATATCATCGGGACAGTCGACTGGTAACAGGACCAGTCGACTGGTATCTCATTGCTCAAATTTTCCATGGTTTGCTGACATTGTAAATTATCTCACTGCTCATGTTTTCCCTCCAGGTATGATAAGTCAGGAACGAAAGAGACTGGTGGCTATGTGCAAGCACTATTATTGGGATGATCCTTACTTGTTCAAATTTTGTCCTGATCAAATTATAAGAAGATGTGTGGCAGAAGAAGAACAAATGAATATTCTACGACATTGCCACCAATATGCATGTGGAGGACATTTTGGACCAAAAAGAACAGCACTCAAGGTATTGCAATCTGGATTTTATTGGCCTAAAGTATTTAAAGATGCTTTCTCTTTTTGCAGGTCTTGTGACAAATGTCAAAGAACAGGCAACATCTCTTCTAGAAATCAAATGCCACTACAAAACATCCAAGTGATCGAGCTTTTTGATGTTTGGGGAATCGACTTCATGGGTCCCTTTCCTAACTCATTTGGTTATTTATATATACTTGTTGGTGTGGATTATGTGTCTAAATGGGTCGAGGCTGTCCCCTCAAGAACTAATGATCACAAAGTTGTTGTCAAGTTTCTACAGGAGAATATTTTCACTAGGTTTGGGACACCACGAGCAATAATTAGTGATGGAGGGAGCCACTTCAATAACTTTCCGTTTGCTTCTTTGATGAAGAAATATGGTATCACACATAGAGTGGGCACCCCATATCATCCTCAAACTAGTGGGCAGGTGGAGATTAGCAACAGAGAAATCAAGAGCATTTTGGAAAAGACGGTCAACACAAGGAGGAAGGATTGGTCGCTGCGCTTGAATGATGCATTATGGGCCTACCGAACAGCTTGCAAAACACCCATCGGCATGTCACCATACCGTTTGGTTTTTGGAAAAGCCTGTCATCTACCAGTGGAATTGGAACACAAAGCCTATTGGGCCATAAAAAGGTTCAATTTTGATATGAAACAAGCAGGTGACAAAAGAAGGTTGCAACTGAATGAGCTTGAAGAGTTGAGGCACGACGCATATGAAAATGCAAAATTATACAAGGAAAGGACCAAGTTGTACCATGACAAACAGCTAGCAAGAAAGGAGTTTTATGAAGGACAGAAGGTACTGGTATACAACTCAAGATTGAGACTTTTTCCGGGCAAGCTTATGTCAAGATGGTATGGGCCGTACATTGTCACAAGAGTCTTTCCACATGGCGCATTGGAGGTTCATAGCCAAGAGAAGAATCAAACATTTAAGGTGAACGGGCATAGAGCGAAGCCATACATAGAGATGAGTCTAGAACCGCAAGAGGAAGATGTGAATCTTCAAACCATTCAATACATGACATGAACTCATCATGTCTAGCTGAAGACAGAAAACACAGCGCTTCTTATTGGGAGGCAACCCAATTTTCAGGGGAGTATTTACACTTTCCTTTCATTTTTTTTCGTTATTCATCTTTTTATTTATTTTTAGTCTCTCCTTCTTACTAGATGGTAACACATGCCTATATTTTAAGCTTTGCGCGAACATTGAGGACAATGTTCCATCTAAGTTTGGGGGTATTAGGGTTATTTAATTTTTGAGTCTTTTGAAATTTTTTTTTTTTAGGATAAACAATTTCTTATAAAGTAAGAAGAATGATACTTATTTACTTTAGGATTGTTGAGTTTCATAAATTCCTTACAAAATTATATGAGTCATGCGATTATACATAATACACAAATGTGATGCTTTTTCTTGTGATTATTCCCTTTAGATCTAGTCCTAAATTGAGTTTAAGTAAATAGAGTGATAAAGTATATGTATATATAATTGAATAAAGTCAATCTACTCCAATGTTTTGAGTGCTTAGTAACTAGGGGTATTCATCACCAATGTTTACCTTTACGTCAAACCGCAACTTGAAATATGAGTATGCAAAGCACTTTAGAGTTTGTGACTTGCTGAGTAACCGGGTGGATTCATCACAAATATTTTGCATTCGCGTAAAAAGGCAAGTGACAACTTTAGAGAAGAGACTTAAAAAGAAAAAAAAAAGAAAAAAAAACTGTAGTTTGCTACTCGGTTTGTAGTAGAGAAAAAGGGATAATCACAGATTGAGTAATTACATACTATAACTATAATTAATTGCATGACAAGTATGGTTGAGTTTGGAGTTATGAATAAACAATTGCACTAGAGAAAGTGGGGATGTTTAATTTTACTTTATCTGAAATTGTTTATACCTTTCTATGTTGATGATCACATAATAAGAATTCTTGGTGGTTGAGTCTATAGTTATTAGTATCCCCGTGTTCATAATTTTAGTTTGCTTGAGGACAAGCAAAAGCTAAGTTTGGGGGGTATTTGATGAACCAAATATTATTCACATTTAGAAGCAATAATCTTAAGGCAATTGGACATTTAAATGCTCTATATGTGGTATTTATGCTTCTTTTCTTTTTTTTCCATAGGAAACAACCAAAAGCCGCAAAACGAAGCAGATTCCAGACTAACACAGACTGAGAGGATGATATACAGGGAACAGCAGAGATCAGTCGACTGACTCTTCAACCAGGCGACTGGGCAGAGAGTTTGACAAGGCTCGGCACAGTCGACTGTGTCCCAAGACAGTCGACTGGTATGCGGCGAGTCAGAAGATAAGAGCAGATGCATCCTCATCCAAATCCGAATCAAAATTAAGTTATCCAAACCCAGGTGTTTTCTGCGAATAACAACTTCTCAAACAAAGCAAGAAGCACGTGGTGAGCAGATAAGGAAGGAAAGAAGAAAAAGAGAAAGAAATAAAATGCAGATGAAGATAAGGAAAGAAATAACAAAAGAAGAGGACTTCTCTGCAAAAAGTACAAACCCTAATTCTCTTCTCTTGTTCTATAAATACCAATCAAGAAAGAAGTGAAAAGACTCTCGGACTCTCTTCCGCACGCATCCTGAATCACCGAATCACAAAGTTCCAGAGCCATCAACAAGAAGCACTTTATCAGCATCAAAGAAGAAGAAAGGAGATCAAGCATTAAGAAAAGAACGGCCGGTCGACTGTGTGACAGCCAGCCGACCTATCTGACCGAACTACATCAGTTTATTCCTTCCCTTTCTATTTCTTTTATGTTGACCATATATTCAAACTTGTTGATTAATAAAATTTCTATTATGTGGAACTAATTTCATAGTTGGGTAGATTGAAGCCGTAGTTATGTAATGCTATATTCTTCTGAAATCTTCTATTTTACTTATTGATTGAATCTGACTGAATTGATATAGATTTATGATAATCAAATTTGTTCTCAAAGTTCTGAGAGCAGTCGACTGAGGTGAGAGCCAGTCGACTGACATACAGAACTTGAGAAATTCAAGTTTGCATTACCATCTATCTGAATCTGTTATATGAGCATATTGAGACGACCCGTATCTCGTGCCCATAACCTGTAACAAGGGAATCTTTAGGGGTTCTTGGTTCAATCAACTTAAGGGATCTAGATCTGATACCAATTTCTAGAACCTTGAGTGTTTGTTCGTTTCCACTGATCTTATGTTTTCTTTAAGTACAACTTAGTAGATACCATGCTAAACACTTAATGAAAGAAACGAATTAGAGTAGATACCATGCCTAATTCTTGGCTTAGGGAAACAGTACTTTAAGGAGTAGATACCATGCCCTTGAAGGGAACAAACATGAGTAATAAGAAGAAGTTCGGAAGGTAACTTAGCATTACTGACTATTGGTGGATATCTAAACCCAACTACTTCATAAATACTTGTGATTCAACACTTCTTAATTTAGTTCTAATCTTTTTATTTCTTTTAGACTTTTAAAACAACTCTTTATGATTCTTAGTCTTTTTATTGATTAGTAAGTTAAAGTCTACAATCTCTGTGGGATCGACCCTTGCTATTGCTACGCTTCTATAAACAATTCGTGCACTTGCGAGGTTTTTAATTTGTGTCTAGTTTATCTATTTATTTAGGTATCTAGATTGCACAACAAGTTTTTGGCGCCGCTGCCGGGGATTGTCTAGTATTTTAACTTATAGATCAGTAGAAAGTTTTTTTTTTCTTTTTTTCTTTTTTTTTTAATTTTATTATTAAGTATTTTTCTTTTAGGTTACAGAATTTTGGTGGATGCACGGAAGGAGATCACTTCGTCCAGAGCTACTACCAATTGACGCAGAAACAGAACGCACTTTGCATAGATTAGGTCGACTGACTGCGACCAACCAGTCGACTGTTGCACGAAATCAGTCGACTGCACAGAGACCCAGTTCATATACAGCAATGGCTGAGGAAATGCCAAATCGAGTGCCAATGTAGGACAAATTCACGCCTAAGAACATTGAACAACCTTCCTGCATTGCGTATCAACCTAATGTCACAGGGAACATGCATCTATCTCCTCAGTTACTGAGTATGGTTCCCCACTTTAGTGGCAAACCAGATGAAGAGCCTCATCTCCATTTACAAGACTTTTTCGATCTTTGCAGGACACAAAGCGTCCAAGGGCTCACCCCTGAGCAAATCAGGTTAATCTTGTTTCCTTTTTCCTTAAAACTTAACGCTAAACTATGGTATAATTCTTTGGAACCAGGATCAATAAACTCATGGGAGCAATTGGCGACAAAGTTCTTAAAAGAATTCTTTCCAGCCCAAAAGACCAAACAGCTGAAAAGAGAGATTCAACTCTTCCAACAAAAGGATGGAGATTTATTTTTCGAAGCATGGAAGGATTTCAAGAACAAACTTGTCAAGTGTCCTACACACAACATGCCTAAAGATGATCAGGTACAAGCTTTTTATGAAGGTTTAAATGATATTAACAAGGCAATTGTAGATTCAGCTTGCAACGGGATCTTAATGAGGAAAAGCGGTGAAGAGGCCATAAAACTATTTAAAGAACTCAGCGAGAATTCACAACAATTCTCAACAAGGAGGGGCCTTTCGAAAAAACAGGGAGTTTACGAAATTTCTAATAGCAATAACCTTCAATTAGAAATGGTAAACATGAATAAGAAAATTGATATGCTTGTTAATGCAATGTCGATGATGGGTGGAGTTAAAAATCAAACAAATGAAATTTGTGCAATTTGTTCTCATGTAGATCATACCACTGATACATGTCCCATGTCTTCTTTCACAGATCAGGAGCATGCAAACTATGTTGGTCGAGGAGTGTTTCCACCAAAGAACAATCCATTCTCAAATACATACAACCCAGGATGGAGGAACCATCCAAACTTCTCCTGGAGCAATAATCAGAATAATCAAGGGACTCAATTCACACAAGGACATGCAAGGAACTTCCAAATGGGAAGTGGGATTGATAGGCCAGTTCAAGAACAGAAGAAGTTGGATTTTGAATCCACTGTTCTTCAATTGCTCCAACAACAACATCAAACAACCAACCAACAAGGGCAAGCAATTCAGAAGTTGGAAACACAGATTGGCCAAATTGCTAAAGAATTAAGTGAACGAAAGGCAGGGGAACTTCCATCACAAACTATACCAAACCCTGGAGGCCAAGAACAGCTCAAATCAGTAACAACTCTCAGAAGTGGTAAGATAATTGACAACAAAGTTGGAACACACACAGAAGAAGCAGAAACACAACCATCAAAAATTGTGGGTTCCAACAAGGTAAGTGAAAAAGAAGGAACAATTCTGCCACCATTCCTGCAAAGGTTAGTCAAGCAAAAGAAAGAACAACATTTATTTGACATCTTTGAAACTCTCAGGAAGGTAGAAATTAATATCCCCCTACTTGATGCTATTAAACAAATTCCTTCTTATGCTAAATTTTTGAAAGAATGTTGCACTCACAAAAGAACATTTCAGGTTAGGGAGGATGTGGTTTTGACAGAAGAAGTGAGCGCTGTCTTATTAAGAAAATTACCTTCCAAACTAAAAGACCTAGGTAGTTTTACCATTCCTTGCAGGATTGGTGAGCACTTCTTTGAGAAAGCACTACTAGACTTGGGGGCAAGCATCAATCTTCTCCCATACACCGTCTATGAAAAGCTAGGATTGGGGGAACTCCAACCAACATCCATCACGTTGCAGTTGGCGGATCGCAGTATCAAAAGACCTAGAGGTATTTTGGAAGATGTCCTAGTTCAGGTAAACGATTTCATTTTGCCTGCTGATTTTGTTGTGTTAGACATGGAGGACTCTTCAATGCCATCTTCTCTACCAATCATCTTAGGTAGGCCCTTTATGAGTACAGCTGATATAAAAATTTGTGTTAAAAAGGGTACGATAAGTATGAAAATAAACGGAGAGAAAGTTGAATTCAAAATGTTTGATACACTAAAATTACCACATGATGATCATGAATGCTATAATGTTGATATGGTTCAGGAGATTGTTGATCAAACATTTCAGGTACATAGCGTTGAACCACTACAAGCCACAATTACACAATCTCTCACTTTATCTAATGTTGAACAGGAGTACAATGAATGGGGATTGCAGAGACAATACATCACCTTGAAACTCCAAAGTCATACTCAGGTAAGTTTGCACCTGTATTTGAAAAATTAGTGACTGATGACATTTTTGTTTCTGCAGACAAGTTGACTGGTGTACTAGACAAGTCGACTGGTGGACCAGACAAGTCGACTGGAGGACAGGATGAGTCGACTGCACCGAGACTTTCAGACATAGAGCTTAAGCAGTTGCCCGACCATTTGAAGCATGCATATTTGGGCGAGAACCAGACGCTACCAGTAATAATTGCTGCAAACTTGAGTGCACAGGAAGAAGATAAGCTGCTAAGGGTATTACGAGAACACAAGAAGGCTATAGGATGGACCATTGCAGACATCAAGGGAATAAGTCCATCCAAATGCATGCATCGAATACTCCTTGAGAACAACGCAAAACCAAGCAGGGAAACACAGAGAAGGCTTAACCCAAACATGAAGGAAGTGGTAAGAGCAGAGATTCTAAAGCTACTAGATGTTGGCATCATCTACCCTATCTCAGATAGCAAATGGGTAAGTCCTATACATGTAGTGCCTAAGAAAAGTGGAGTCACAGTGGTGACAAATGAAGAAAACGAACTTATCCCGACAAGAGTGACCACAGGATGGAGGGTTTGCATTGATTACAGAAAATTGAATAACGAAACCAGGAAAGATCACTTCCCTCGTCCTTTTATTGATCAAATGTTAGAAAGATTAACAGGATATAGTCATTATTGTTTTTTAGATGGTTATAGTGGCTATAATCAAATTGCTATTGCTCCAGAAGATCAAGAAAAAACCACTTTTACATGTCCTTTTGGTACTTTTGCATACAGGAGGATGCCCTTTGGATTGTGCAATGCACCAGCAACATTTCAAAGATGCATGATGAGTATATTTTCAGACATGGTGGAAAGGTTCATCGAGGTATTTATGGATGACTTTAGTGTTTTTGGATCTTGTTTTGATGAATGCCTTAACCATTTGCAGCTTGTGCTTAAAAGATGTGAAGAATGCAATTTAGTGCTGAATTGGGAAAAGTGCCATTTCATGGTACAACAAGGTATTGTGTTGGGACATGTGGTGTCAAAAAGAGGCATAGAGGTAGACAAAGCAAAAATCGATATAATATCAAAACTACCCTCTCTCACTACAGTTAAGGGTGTTAGGAGTTTTCTTGGACATGCAGGGTTCTATAGAAGATTTATAAAAGATTTCTCAAAAATCTCCAAACCCCTTTGTGATTTGTTGGCTAAGGATGTTGAGTTTGTATGGACAGAAGAGTGTACAAATGCTTTTAATACATTGAAAAATCTTCTCATTTCTGCACCTATTGTCATGGCACCAGATTGGAGCCATCCTTTCGAGCTCATGTGTGATGCAAGTGATTATGCCTTAGGAGCTGTTTTAGGTCAAAGAATCAATAAGAAACCCCATGTTATTTACTATGCTTCTCGAACTCTAAACGATGCACAACTAAATTATTCCACTACTGAAAAAGAAATGTTAGCTGTTATTTTTGCTGTAGAGAAGTTTAGATCATATTTGATTGGTTCTAAAGTTATTGTTTTCACTGACCATGTTGCTTTGAGATATTTGTTTGCGAAAAAGGATGCTAAGCCTAGGTTAATCAGATGGGTGCTGTTGCTTCAAGAATTCGATCTTGAGATTAGAGATAAAAAAGGAAGCGACAATGTTGTTGCAGATCACATGTCCAGACTACTGCAGGAGGAAGAAAGAATTGTGCCGCCACTTAATGAAAATTTCCCAGATGAACATCTATTTGAAATAAACATATCATCGGGACAGTCGACTGGTAACAGGACCAGTCGACTGGTATCTCATTGCTCAAATTTTCCATGGTTTGCTGACATTGTAAATTATCTCACTGCTCATGTTTTCCCTCCAGGTATGATAAGTCAGGAACGAAAGAGACTGGTGGCTATGTGCAAGCACTATTATTGGGATGATCCTTACTTGTTCAAATTTTGTCCTGATCAAATTATAAGAAGATGTGTGGCAGAAGAAGAACAAATGAATATTCTACGACATTGCCACCAATATGCATGTGGAGGACATTTTGGACCAAAAAGAACAGCACTCAAGGTATTGCAATCTGGATTTTATTGGCCTAAAGTATTTAAAGATGCTTTCTCTTTTTGCAGGTCTTGTGACAAATGTCAAAGAACAGGCAACATCTCTTCTAGAAATCAAATGCCACTACAAAACATCCAAGTGATCGAGCTTTTTGATGTTTGGGGAATCGACTTCATGGGTCCCTTTCCTAACTCATTTGGTTATTTATATATACTTGTTGGTGTGGATTATGTATCTAAATGGGTCGAGGCTGTCCCCTCAAGAACTAATGATCACAAAGTTGTTGTCAAGTTTCTACAGGAGAATATTTTCACTAGGTTTGGGACACCACGAGCAATAATTAGTGATGGAGGGAGCCACTTCAATAACTTTCCGTTTGCTTCTTTGATGAAGAAATATGGTATCACACATAGAGTGGGCACCCCATATCATCCTCAAACTAGTGGGCAGGTGGAGATTAGCAACAGAGAAATCAAGAGCATTTTGGAAAAGACGGTCAACACAAGGAGGAAGGATTGGTCGCTGCGCTTGAATGATGCATTATGGGCCTACCGAACAGCTTGCAAAATACCCATCGGCATGTCACCATACCGTTTGGTTTTTGGAAAAGCCTGTCATCTACCAGTGGAATTGGAACACAAAGCCTATTGGGCCATAAAAAGGTTCAATTTTGATATGAAACAAGCAGGTGACAAAAGAAGGTTGCAACTGAATGAGCTTGAAGAGTTGAGGCACGACGCATACGAAAATGCAAAATTATACAAGGAAAGGACCAAGTTGTACCATGACAAACAGCTAGCAAGAAAGGAGTTTTATGAAGGACAGAAGGTACTGGTATACAACTCAAGATTGAGACTTTTTCCGGGCAAGCTTATGTCAAGATGGTATGGGCCGTACATTGTCACAAGAGTCTTTCCACATGGCGCATTGGAGGTTCATAGCCAAGAGAAGAATCAAACATTTAAGGTGAACGGGCATAGAGCGAAGCCATACATAGAGATGAGTCTAGAACCGCAAGAGGAAGATGTGAATCTTCAAACCATTCAATACATGACATGAACTCATCATGTCTAGCTGAAGACAGAAAACACAGCGCTTCTTATTGGGAGGCAACCCAATTTTCAGGGGAGTATTTACACTTTCCTTTCATTTTTTTTCGTTATTCATCTTTTTATTTATTTTTAGTCTCTCCTTCTTACTAGATGGTAACACATGCCTATATTTTAAGCTTTGCGCGAACATTGAGGACAATGTTCCATCTAAGTTTGGGGGTATTAGGGTTATTTAATTTTTGAGTCTTTTGAAATTTTTTTTTTAGGATAAACAATTTCTTATAAAGTAAGAAGAAGGATACTTATTTACTTTAGGATTGTTGAGTTTCATAAATTCCTTACAAAATTATATGAGTCATGCGATTATACATAATACACAAATGTGATGCTTTTTCTTGTGATTATTCCCTTTAGATCTAGTCCTAAATTGAGTTTAAGTAAATAGAGTGATAAAGTATATGTATATATAATTGAATAAAGTCAATCTACTCCAATGTTTTGAGTGCTTAGTAACTAGAGGTATTCATCACCAATGTTTACCTTTACGTCAAACTGCAACTTGAAATATGAGTATGCAAAGCACTTTAGAGTTTGTGACTTGCTGAGTAACCGGGTGGATTCATCACAAATATTTTGCCTTCGCGTAAAAAGGCAAGTGACAACTTTAGAGAAGAGACTTAAAAAGAAAAAGAAAAAGAAAAAAAAAACTCTAGTTTGCTACTCGGTTTGTAGTAGAGAAAAAGGGATAATCACAGATTGAGTAATTACATACTATAACTATAATTAATTGCATGACAAGTATGGTTGAGTTTGGAGTTATGAATAAAGAATTGCACTAGAGAAAGTGGGGATGTTTAATTTTACTTTATCTGAAATTGTTTATACCTTTCTATGTTGATGATCACATAATAAGAATTCTTGGTGGTTGAGTCTATAGTTATTAGTATCCCCGTGTTCATAATTTTAGTTTGCTTGAGGACAAGCAAAAGCTAAGTTTAGGGGGTATTTGATGAACCAAATATTATTCACATTTAGAAGCAATAATCTTAAGGCAATTGGACATTTAAATGCTCTATATGTGGTATTTATGCTTCTTTTCTTTTTTTCCATAGGAAACAACCAAAAGCCGCAAAACGAAGCAGATTCCAGACTAACACAGACTGAGAGGATGATATACAGGGAACAGCAGAGATCAGTCGACTGACTCTTCAACCAGGCGACTGGGCAGAGAGTTTGACAAGGCTAGGCACAGTCGACTGTGTCCCAAGACAGTCGACTGGTATGCAGCGAGTCAGAAGATAAGAAAAGATGCATCCTCATCCAAATCCGAATCAAAATTAAGTTATCCAAACCCAGGTGTTTTCTGCGAATAACAACTTCTCAAACAAAGCAAGAAGCACGTGGTGAGCAGATAAGGAAGGAAAGAAGAAAAAGAGAAAGAAATAAAATGCAGATCAAGATAAGGAAAGAAATAACAAAAGAAGAGGACTTCTCTGCAAAAAGTACAAACCCTAATTCTCTTCTCTTGTTCTATAAATACCAATCAAGAAAGAAGTGAAAAGACTCTCGGACTCTCTTCCGCACGCATCCTGAATCACCGAATCACAAAGTTCCAGAGCCATCAACAAGAAGCACTTTATCAGCATCAAAGAAGAAGAAAGGAGATCAAGCATTAAGAAAAGAACGACCGGTCGACTGTGTGACAGCCAGCCGACCTATCTGACCGAACTACATCAGTTTATTCCTTCCCTTTCTATTTCTTTTATGTTGACCATGTATTCAAACTTGTTGATTAATAAAAGTACTATTATGTGGAACTAATTTCATAGTTGGGTAGATTGAAGCCGTAGTTATGTAATGCTATATTCTTCTGAAATCTTCTATTTTACTTATTGATTGAATCTGATTGAATTGATATAGATTTATGATAATCAAATTTGTTCTCAAAATTCTGAGAGCAGTCGACTGAGGTGAGAGCCAGTCGACTGACATACAGAACTTGAGAAATTCAAGTTTGCATTACCATCTATCTGAATCTGTTATATGAGCATATTGAGACGACCCGTATCTCGTGCCCATAACCTGTAATAAGGGAATCTTTAGGGGTTCTTGGTTCAATCAACTTAAGGGATCTAGATCTGATACCAATTTCTAGAACCTTAAGTGTTTGTTCGTTTCCACTGATCTTATATTTTCTTTAAGTACAACTTAGTAGATACCATGCTAAACACTTAATGAAAGAAACGAATTAGAGTAGATACCATGCCTAATTCTTGGCTTAGGGAAACAGTACTTTAAGGAGTAGATACCATGCCCTTGAAGGGAACAAACATGAGTAATAAGAAGAAGTTCGGAAGGTAACTTAGCATTACTGACTATTGGTGGATATCTAAACCCAACTACTTCATAAATACTTGTGATTCAACACTTCTTAATTTAGTTCTAATCTTTTTATTTCTTTTAGACTTTTAAAACAACTCTTTATGATTCTTAGTCTTTTTATTGATTAGTAAGTTAAAGTCTACAATCTCTGTGGGATCGACCCTTGCTATTGCTACGCTTCTATAAACGATTCGTGCACTTGCGAGGTTTTTAATTTGTGTCTAGTTTATCTATTTATTTAGGTATCTAGATTGCACAACACGCCCATCCGGATTCCATCAAAGGGTGGAAAGAGAAGTATTTCGTGGTGCGGAGTGAGAAGGCTTGGGGAATACCGATCCAGTGGAGTTTCTTCAAGCCGAACCATAAACCTCCGAAGCGAAGCGACTTGACAGCAAAGGAGTGGAAGAGAGTGGAGAAGATAGTAGGGGGGCACAGTATTGCATGGCCTTGAGTGACCGAGCTACACCTTGCCCGGGCCGGACTGAGCCCGGCCGATCCTAGTATGTTTCATTCTGAATTTTTCATCTTTCTGCCTTCGTGTTAACTTTAGCCTTTTTTTTCATTCTTGCAGAGATGACTTCCGAACAGGTGGACGAGAGGCGAGTCTTGCTGGCCGTTGCCGCAAAGACGAGGGCGGATAAAGAGAAGAAGAAGAAGGCAGAGCAGGAGAAGCTAGCCGCTCAGGCCGGGGGGTCCGCCAAGGGGCTAGCCCCGGTAGTCGAGGAGCCTTCTTCCGCAAAGAAGGCCAAGAAGCATCACCACCCCCCCATGCCAAGGGCGCCTCGGGATGCAGGGGGCAGTTCGGGCAAAACTGTTGATGCCCGGGGAAAGAGACTTCCCACGCCACCCCCCCTGCCGAGCAAATGGTAGGCCAACAGGGACTGCGGCTCTCCGCCCCCGACTGGTCGATCGTGCAGGGGGAGAGTCTGCTCGACGGACCTGTGGCGGTCGAGTTCGTCACAAAGGCCGGCACCGAGCGTGACTACATGGCGCTGGCATCGTAGACGGCCGATCAGGCCTTCATGCGCTGGTCCCAGGCGCATATTTCGGTGAGTTAGTTCGGCACCTTTTTCCCTGGTTTTGAACTTGGTGGAATTTTTCTGATCTTTTCTCCCTCGGACAGGCGATGCTCCATGGTCAGCACATTCAAAAGTGCTTGGAGAAGGAGATCTACATAGAGAGGAGGAACGCGGAGAAGTACCTCCGCGAGCTGAACCAGGATATCGACGATCTGAAGGAGGCTCAGAGCATGGTTGCCGTCCACGAGGCCCAGTTGGCCTCGCTTTGCGACATCCATAAGGCGGACGTGGATCATCTCAAGGAGAGGATCGAGGAGGAGGCGGAGAAGGGGCAGAAGGCCCTGAAGAGGATGGAGGCGGCCTCGGCGGAAGCCCTGATTATAGTGCAGGACAAGGCGTATGATCAGGCCAAGGCGCACTTCATGCAGATCTTCTCAGAGCATAGCGTGGACCACCTCTACTATGGTTGGCAGGCGAACCTTCTGCCGACCCCGGGGGGCGACGAAACGGGGGGCGTCCAGGCCGAAGATGAGGTGCCACCCCCCTCAAGAATAGACTAGTTCTTTCTTTTTGTTTTTGATGTAAATGCCTCGAGCGGACTGGCCACCGTGGCTTTTGTATCAACTTTTTGAAAGAAACGAAATATACTTTTTTGGGCCGAGGCTTTGTGACTTGTGCATTTTTCTCGCTTTCGTTGTGATTGTTTGTTTTTTCTTGTCCTTGGGTAGACGCACGAGACCTTGGGAGCCGGCCTGGTTTCTGCCGAGGTATCCCGGGTGCGAGCAGGGAAGGAGGCCATGGAAGTGTCTCTGGCTCGCTAGCGAAAACAGGCTCGTGATAGAGTGGTCGCTGTAAATTACTTCACGAATAAGTCCAGGGAGCTCAGTCTGGAGGTTGCTCGTCTGAAGAAAGCCATAGCCGATCGAAACTGGTGGGTAATCGAGACAGACTGGTCCATCTCGGATGCCTCGAGCGAGCAGTCGGCTTCGGAGTCTTTCCTTCGCGAGGCTGTGGTTGAGAAAGAGCTGGAGATCCAAAGGCTGAAGTTGGTGTTGGGTGCGGGTCTGATCGAGGAGGCGAGCAACTCCATGCCGGGGCAGTCTTTGACTTTTTTATTTGAAGCAGCCCAGCTAGATGACGTAGGAAGCTCGGTGGCAGGAGTCTCTACCCAGGTCGGTCTAGCCGAGCGTGAGAGGAGCCCCGAAGGAAGCGCCGAGTTTGAGTTTTGAAGCCGAGTGTGAGTGAGCAGCAAGTTGTTCTTTGTATTTGTACCGACTTTCATTGAGTTGTAAGCAATGGTAGTAATAAGAACATTTGATTTTCTGAACTTTGATTGTTTCGATCACCGAAGGTGGTCGCTGTGCTTGTAGCGAAGGGTCGCCGCCGAGGTGACTTGGTGCAACGGGCGCATATGTTGCGGCTTTTCGTCTTTCGATAAGTCATAAATGGCGACATTTCGCCTTCCGCCGTTTCGCATTCCCAGACACAATAATTGCACCCCTCAGGGGGCTATATATAATCCCCACTCTCTCCAAGCTGGTTGTTAAGGAGTGAGTAGCTGATCAGTCGGTTGACTTTGGGTGCCTACCGAGGGGCGGGAACCCCGAACATAATCTTTTTCCGAGGTCTCCGGATAGGTGGCACACCAATCACCCTCGAACAATTCGGGGTTCGGACCTTGAGGGCCGGAGGACCCCGGGGGGTTCGTTGGTGAGTGGTGGGCCGACCGATTGGTTCGTAGGCTCAGATAGAACCGAGGTTGGTGGCGTTCCTGTCGTCCTCAAACAATTCGGGGTTTTGGTCTCATAAAGAGCTGTAAACCCCAGGTTGTTGGCGGGCGAGAGGAGGGTCAACGAATGGTCTCGGAGCGAGGAGAGCCGAGGGTCGGTGGCCCTCCTGCCGTCCTCGAACAGTTCGGGGTTTGGGCTTGTGAAAGCAGTAAACCCCGGATTGTTTGCGGGGGAGAGGAGGGTCAAACAACCGGCTCAAAGCTCGGGGCATCTACCGAGGGTGGACGCTCTAAAACTTAATAAAAATTTTGTTGAAACATAAATAGTTGTAGGTCGTAGCCGAGCGTATTGGTCGAGCGGCTTCGAAGAAAGCCGCAGCCTTGCTCTGGTTTTAATGACGAGACACCATTTGTTCTTGGGGAGACGGCGCGGGCGTGGCAGCGGTCGTCGCCTCACGCATAGGTTGATGGACTTGAAGAAACCGAAAACCATGCGAGGCATAGGTGCCGAGCCTCCTCACCGAGGAAAGCCAGTGACGGGCGTAGCTGAGGGTCGTCACCGAGCATTAAGGTCGGGGGGCTTTGAAGAAAGCCTCCGCCTTGCTCGAGGTCGACGCCGAGCTCCCGCACTTGTTCTTAGGAGAGACGGCACGGGTGTAGCTGGCAGTTGTCGCCTCGCACTATGGTTGATGGGCTTGAAGAAGCCCAAACCATGCGAGGGACAGGTGCCGAGCCCCCACACTGGGGAGAAAGCCAGTGACGAGCGTAGCTGAGGGTCATCACCGAGCGTTAAGGTCAGGGGGCTTTAAAGAAAGCCTCTACCTTGCTCAAGGTCGACGCCGAGCTCCCGTACTTGTTCTCAGGAGAGACAGTACGGGTGTAGCTGGCGGTTGCCACCTCGCGCTATGGTTGATGGGCTTGAAAAAGCCCAAACCATGCGAGAGACAGGTGCCGAGACTCCACACCAGGGAGAAAGCCAGTGACGGGCGTAGCTGAGGGTCGTCACCGAGCGTTAAGGTCGGGTGGATTTGAAGAAAGCCTCCGCCTTGCTCGTGGTCGAGGCCGAGCTTCCACACTTATTCTCAGGAGAGACGGCACGGGTGTAGCTGGCGGTTGCCGCCTTGCGCTATGGTTGATGGGCTTGAAGAAGCCCAAACCATGCGAAGGACAGGTGCCGAGCCCCCACACCGGGGAGAAAGCCAGTGACGGGCGTAGCCACGGGTCGTCGCCGAGCATTAAGGTCGGGGTGCTTTGGAGAAAGCCTCCGCCTTGCTCGAGATTGACACCGAGCTCCCGCACTTGTTTTCAGGAGAGACGGCACGAGTGTAGCTGGCGGTTGTCGCCTCGTGCTATGGTTGATGGGCTTGAAGAAGCCCAAACCATGCGAGGGACAGGTGCCGAGCCCCCACACCGGGGAGAAAGCCAGTAACGGGCGTAGCCACAGGTCATCGCAGAGCGTTAAGGTCGGGGTGCTTTGGAGAAAGCCTCCGCCTTGCTCGAGGTCGACGCCGAGCTCCCGCACTTCTTCTCAGGAGAGACGGCACGGGTGTAGCTGGCGGTTGCCGCCTCGTGTTATGGTTGATGGGCTTGAAGAAGTCCAAACCATGCGAGGGACAGGTGCCGAGCCCCCACACTAGAGAGAAAGCCAGTAACGGGCGTAGCAACGGGTCGTCGCCGAGCGGTAAGGTCGGGGTGCTTTGGAGAAAGCCTCCGCCTTGCTCGAGGTCAACGCCGAGCTCCCGCACTTGTTCTCAGGAGAGAGAAGCTTTTCTGGCTCGCGATACGATCCGAGCGCCGAGTCCTAAGCTTGTAAGAAAAGCTTTTCTGGCTTGCGATGATGTCCGAGCGCCGGGCCTCAAGCTTGTAAGAAAAGCTTTTCTGGCTCGCGATGCTATCCGAGCACCGAGCCCTAAGCTTGTAAGAAAAGCTTTTCTGGCTCGCGATGCTGTCCCAGCACCGGGCCTCAAGCTTGTAAGAAAAGCTTTTTTGGCTCGAGATGCTATCTGAGCGCCGGGCCCCAAGCTTGTAAGAGAAGCTTTTCTGGATCGCGATGCTATCCGAGCGCCGAGCCCTAAGCTTGTAAGAAAATCTTTTCTGGCTCGCGATGCTATCCGAGCGCCGAGCCCTAAGCTTGTAAGAAAAGCTTTTCTGGCTCGCGATGCTATCCGAGCACCGGGCCCTAAGCTTGTAAGAGAAGCTTTTCTGGTTCGCGATGCTATCCGAGCGCCGAGCTCAAGACATTTTTTATTGAGAACAAAATACGAAGCCACAAACTTGTTTTAAGAAAACTAGCATATTTACATCATACTGGATTTTTACAAAAAACAAGGCACGACATGACGACTACATTCTTGATAATTTACATGATGGAGGCTAATCTCCTCCCAGGAACTTGAAGAGGTGCTCCGCATTCCAGGGCCTCTTGATGGCCTTGCCCTCTGGGTTGGTCAGGCGGTACGTCCCTAGGCGCACGACCTCCGATACTCTGTAAAGGCCCTCCCAGATTGGGGCTAATTTCCGTTTCTGGCCGGGATTAGATACCGCCAGTTTTCGGAGAACGAGGTCTCCGAGTTTGATGTCGGTGGGACGCACCTTCTTGTTGTAGAACTTCTCAATCCTTTGTTCTAATGGCAGACTTCTCCTTGACCTCGTCTATGAGGTCCAGGTCGGCTCGCAGCTGTCTAGAGTTAGCGGCCTCGTTGAAAGCCATGATTCGGGGTGAAGGGATCCTGATCTCCAAGGGAATGACTGTCTCCACGCCGTATGTCAGATTGAAAGGTGATTCTCCCGTGGGGATTCTCTTTGTTGTCCGGTGGGCCCAGAGAACGCTTGGCAGCTCGTCGACCCATAACCCTTTAGAAGAGTTATCGAGTCATTTCTTGATGCCGTCGAGGATTTGGCGGTTAGCGTTCTCGGCCTGACCGTTGGACTGGGGGTGGCATACTGAGGAGAAGCACTGCTGGATCCCGAGGTCTGCGCAGAACTTGCAGAAATGCTTACCCGCAAATTGAGTCCCATTGTCCGTGATGAGCACCTACGGAATCCCGAACCGACAGACGATGTGTTTCCAGAAAAACTGTTGGTTCTGTTGCTCGGTGATCGTTGCTAATGGCTCTGCCTCGATCCACTTAGTAAAGTAGTCGATCGCCACAATGAGGAACTTTCGTTGGCCCGTTGCTTTTGGAAATGGGCCCACCAAATCCATCCCCCACATTGCAAAGGGGGTCGGACTGGCCATTAAGCGGAGGTTCACCTGTGGAGCCCTCTTCACGGGGAAAACCATTGACATGGGCCGCACTTCTTCACCAGGGCGAGGGCGTCTTGCAGCATAGTGGGCCAGTAGTACCCGTGATTTAATGCCTTCTGCGCTAGCGAACGGCTGCCCATGTGGCAACCTCCGATCCTTTCGTGTATTTCCTTGAGGGCATACTTGGCTTCGTCTGGGGTTAGGCAGCGGAGGTAGGGTCTGCCATCTGTTGTTGTATAGGACCTTTTGAAGAGGATGGCATTGATGACCGCGAATCTTTCAGATCGGACCCTGATCCGCCTCGCTTCAGCCCGATATTCGAGGAGCTCTCCCTTGACCAAGAATTTCTTGATAAGAGTGGTCCAGTCGTCGGGAGGAGCTCCGTTCTCAATGCAAAGAACCTCCGGGAAGTCTGTGCTTGGCTTCAATAGGATTTCGATCAGGACCGTGCGGTCGAGACCTTCGAAGGATGAGGAAGCTAATTTTGACAGGGCGTCGGCCTGGGCATTCTGCTCTTGGGGGATCCTCAAGACAGCCGATTCGTCGAAGGATGTTAATAGGCGTTGGACCACGGCCAGGTACCTGATCATCCGATCGTCACGAGCCTCGTACTCCCCGGTGATCTGGTTGACCACGAGCTGGGAGTTACTAAAGGCCTTGATCTGTTTGGCGCCAGCCTGATGAGCCAGGATGAGCCCGGCGATCATGGCCTCGTATTCAGCCTGTTGTTAGAGGCCGGGAAGTTGAGGCGAAGGCAGTATTGAAGGAGGAAACCATCAGGACCCCTAAGAATGATGCCCGCACCACTCCTCGCTTCGCAAGAGGAGTCGTCGACGTAAACTTCCCATGTCTGTTCGACTTCCTGGCTTGTGGGATGCTCGGAGATGGTGCATTCCGTGATGAACTCGGCGAGGGTCTGCCCTTTGATGGCCGTTCTTGGTTGATAGCCAATGTCGTACTGACTGAGTTTGATCGACCATTTGACTAGTCGACCAGGGCTCTCGGGCTTATAGAGCACGACCTTCAG
This sequence comes from Hemerocallis citrina, assembly GCA_017893485.1. NCBI lineage: Eukaryota > Viridiplantae > Streptophyta > Magnoliopsida > Asparagales > Asphodelaceae > Hemerocallis > Hemerocallis citrina. The sequence goes on from CM030359.1 coordinate 398,484,403, forward strand.
GGGTTGATCCATGAGTACCTGGACTGAATGCGCCTGAAAGTAAGGACGGAGCTTTCGCGCGGCCATGACCAAGGCGTACACTACTTTCTCCATCCTGGAATACCTAGTCTCAGCGTCGAGCAGGACCTTGCTCACATAGTACAGGGGCTTTTGGACTCCTTCCTCTTCTCAAACAAGGACGACACTGAGCACGTTCTCCGAAGCAGAAAGGTGGAGCCAGAGTGGCTCCCCTGGTTTGGGCTTGCTGAGGAGAGGAGGGTTGGCGAGGTACTCCTTTAACTGGGCGAAGGCCTCTTGCTGCTGAGTACCCCACTCGAACCCTCCGGTACCGCGCAGCGACTTGAAGAACGGAAGGGACTTCTCCCCAGATTTGGAGAGGAAACGGCCGATGGCCGCCAGTCTCCCCGTTAGCCTCTGGACTTCTTTGACGTTCCTGGGAGGGGCCATGTCTATTATGGCCTGGATCTTTTCGGGGTTCGCCTCGATGCCGCGCTGGCTGACGATGAACCCTAAGAACTTTCCCGAGGAGATGCTGAAGGCACATTTCGTCGGGTTAAGCCTTATGTTGTGGGTTCGAAGGACCCCAAAGGCCTCTTCCAGGTCGGCGACGTGGTCCTGTTCCTGCTGACTTTTGACAAGCATGTCGTCGATGTATACGTCCATATTGCGTCCGATTTGATCTTTGAAGACTCGGTTGATAAACCTCTGGTAGGTGGCACCAGCGTTCTTCAGCCCGAAGGGCATGACCCGGTAGCAGTATAGTCCCCAGTCTGTGACGAAGGACGTCTTGGCGAAGTCGGGAGGAAACATTCGGATCTGGTTATAGCCCGAAAAGGTATCCATGAAGGATAAGAGCTCGTGGCCCGATGTGGCATCAATCAGGGCATCAATGCTAGGGAGAGGGAACGGATCCTTGGGGCATGCCTTGTTGAGAACGGTGAAATCTATGCAGATCCTCCAACTCCCGCTCACCTTCTTGACCATGATGACGTTCGCCAGCCACTCAGAGTAGATGACCTCTTGTACGAAACGTGCGGATAAGAGCTTGTCCACTTTCGCGTTTACTGCCTGCTGTCGCTCCGGAGCGAACTTGCGCCGTTTTTGGACAGCTGGTTTTGACCCGAGAATCACGCTGAGTTTGTGCATGATGAGATCCTCGGAGATCCCGAGCATGTCAGAGGGCTTCCAGGCGAAGAGGTCGACATTACGGCGAATGCAGCCGATCAGAGCGTTCTTGAGGTCGGGCACGAGGGAGCAGCTTACTCGAAAGTGCTTCGACGCATCCCCTGTCTTGAACGAGACATCTTCTAGCTCGTCTGCCGGCTCTGGTTCCAGCTGGGTCCTTTCGGGCTCCAGCTCGACGACATCGAGGGGAAATACACCGCTCCCGATCGCCGTCATGTAGCACGAACGAGCTGCTTCTTGATTTCCTCAGAAAACTCGACACCAGTGTTTGTAGGGAATTTCATTTTCTGGTGGTAGGCCAAGGGAACTGCCTAGAGGGAGCAGAGCCCCGGATGACCGAGTATGGCATTCTTGACATTCACAACCATGAAGTCCATGGACTCGGTTCTTCTGTTCAGGGTCGTGCCTGCCATGACGTCTAGGGTGACGATCCCCTCTATTGTCACTGGGATGCCGGAGAATCCGTGTAAGGTGTATCTGGCCGGCTTTAGCTTCTCACGGGAGAGCTTCAAGTTCTCGAATGCTCCCAGGAATAGAATGTTGACCGAGCTCCCGTTGTCCACGAGGATTCACCGGACCTCAAAGTTTGCCATGCTGAGGCTGATGACAAGTGCGTCACAGTGAGGGAGCCGGACTCCCTCCACGTCCTCCCCCGAGAAAGAAACAGGGAGTTGCTGGATTTGGGGGGAGAGAGGGCCCTGGACGGTGTTGACATCCTAGAAGAATGCCTTACGGGAAGTGTTGGATCCCCCTCCCATGGGCCCTCTGTGGACGCAATGTAATATTGCCTGACCTTCGGGCTCCTTGGGCTCCTCGGGTTCCGAATTCTGCTCGGGGCACTGTCGGGGTGTTCGAGGAGGAGGGGAATCCCTCTTATTTCTGGTGTCCCTATGTTCTCGGGCGCCTTCCCTTTTGAATTCTCGGAGGTACCCTCATTGAATGAGGGCCTCAATTTCGTCCTTCAGGGCACGGCAATGATCTGTGTCGTGCCTGTTGTCCCGGTAGAAGCGGCAGTAGAACCGCTAGTCCCTCTTCTTGCTGGTGTTATTGGACAGTCGAGGGGGGAACTGCATGAGGTCCCTGTCTTCGTTCGCCAAAAGAATTGTGGATACATTCTGCGTTAGAGGGGTGTACCTCTCGAAGCGAGGGACCGGCGGAACCTTCTTCATGGCGCCCGGGTCTCTTGGAGCCCTCTTTGCTGGCTCGGCCTCTTCGGCCTTCCGTTTTCCCTTCCTGGGAACCTCCCTAGGCTCTTCTAGGTTTAGGGCTTCTTCGGCCCGGATGTACTTCTCGACCCGGTTGAGGAGGTCGGGAAAGTCCTCTGGGGGCTTCTTTGCCAGGGAGGCCTTCAACTGTCCGTGCCGGACGTTGTGTCGAAAGGCGGGTGAGGCAATGTCGGGGTCGAGGGAGGAGACCGACCTTGCCTCAGCGGTGAATCTCCGGACGAACACTTGGAGCGACTCCCCCTCCTTCTATCGGAGGCCAAGCAGGGAAGCACTTGTCCCTTCGGCCTTTCGGCTGGTGACACAGTGAGCAAGGAAGTTGCCCTCTAACTGATCGAAGGAGTAGATGGAGCCAGGGGTGAGCTTGGAGAACCATTCCCGGGCCGGACCCCGAAGGGTGGCGGGGAAGGCTCGGCACAGGAGGGGATCTGATACGCTGTGAATCATCATGAGGGTCTTGAAGCCCTCCATGTGATCAGCAGGATCGCCCTCGCCGTCATAGGTCTCGAACTGGGGAGGACAAAAATTCCGGGGTATCTCCGCCTGTAGGATGAGGGCGGAGAAAGGAGGTCGGACGGGCCTGTACCCCTGAGCTTTCCTTGGGCTACCGTCGCCGAAGTTGTCGAGTCGGTCTTCCATTTCTTGGAGGCGCTTCAGGAGGTCAATGTCATACTCCAACTGGATAGATGGGATGTGAGTCACGCTGGCCTCGGCATCTGACCAGATATGGGAATGGTGGATGTTCTCATCGACAGGGGTCCCCCGGATGGCCTCTAGGATTTTCCTCCAGAAGTCTTGGAACTCCTGGTGAGTGACCGGGGCCCGCTCGGCTCGATTTGGTTGAGCGGACTGTTGCTGACCGATACGGCTGAGCGCCGGCCCCCGCCCTTGGGACGGAGGTTTTGGACGGTTTGGAGCCGAGTTGGAAGCGGCTCCTCCCTACTGCGGCTAGCCTGTCGGTTCAGGATTATCCCCCGCAGGTCGGGCTGGACTGGACGGGAGGCACTCGGTTGATGTGGGTGACCGACCCCCGGATGGTTGGATCCCTAAGCGTCGGTAGCGATGCCCCGTGGAGGGATGTCCTGCCGACGTGCAGAGGTAACAACTTTCGTGGCTTTATGTAACGCCCCGTACTCAACTCGTACGCACACAATTAACTAAATTCTAGCCACGCCCACCACAGGCTGCCTCAAAAGGGTGGTTAACCGTTGGGTACCCTTTCTCATTGGCAATTCCTATATATCTCTCTTCACTTCCCTTCTACTAGAAGATATGGGACTTTATTCCCCCATGGTCAATCCCGGTCAAAGCACCACACACCACATACTTCCATCCTTTCATTCATTCATTCATTCATTCCATACAAAGTCAACCAGTCAACACCACACCCACACTTTCCTTCTTTCATTTAATCCTTCCACGTCATCACTTCCAATCCATCCATTCCTTCTCATTCTTTCTACTCCTTTACTTATATATATATACTATACTAATATATATACTCTCTTAGAAATACGGGGATTCACACTTTAGGCGCCATGTGAGCTCGGACTGACTGTACACCATTGACGTCGTGGCTTTAGGCGCCATGTGAGCTCGGACTGACTGTACACCGTTGACGGCGGAGCTCGGGTCGGCGTCTGTAATAGAGAGTTTCCTACAGACGGCGCCAACCTGATGCGGTTCTTTTTTGGGAGGTGTGTGGATGTACCAGGTGTGAGTTCTTACTCAATTTGTATTGATAGAGGAAGCTCCTATGCAGACGACCATCGGCCGGACGAACGGTATGGAGGTAGGTGGTAGTGAGGTGGAGGCTGGATGCTCAGCTCGGATCCGAGGTCTCGTGTACCTGCAGACGGTCTAGGAACACCAGGGTTGGTCCCGGTGGCAGACCCTCCGACGATCTAGTTAGCTACTGAGAGAGAGTAACAGTAACTAAGGTTTGAGTGGGAAAAGATTGATTACCTTGATCAAGGGGTAGGGGTCTGGTATTTATAGGAGAACCCAACCGGGTCTGGATTCGTTTGGGGCCGGGTCTTGACTCGGTTGCCCGTGGGGTTGAAGCGGTGGAAACCCGGGCGATATAGGGTTGACGTGGCAAGGGCCCGGGCGGTTTCCGGGCTGACGTGGTAGAAGCCCTGGCAGTTTTTCGGTGCTGATGTGGTGGACCTGGATGATCTGGAGGTGCGCACATTTTGAGGGGATCCTGTGGCCCAGGAGGGGCCTCGTCATCCAACCCATATCAGTGTGTAATTTTGCAAATTGAACCCTCAACTTGTCCTATAAATATCTCTTCTCTTTTCACACCAAAAAGTAAACAAAAACAAGAGAAAGAAAAAGAAAGAGAGAATGAGTGTTCTTATGCTTTGGGAGTAATCATGCTAGGAAGAGAGAGTTGCTTTGGAGCTAGAAGTGGTGTTCCATATTTCCTTTCATTCGTTCAAACTTCAATTAAGGTGGGTGATTTCATTATTTTCTGGTGTAGAATATACATGCTAAAATGAGTAGTATAAGAAGATTTTGATGTGAAAATTATAAATAAAATTCATGCCAGTATAATATGATATGTATGAAGATAGTTTTGGTGTGATTGAGTAAAAATAGATACCATGCTAATTAAAAGGAAGAGTCAACTAAAGAAATAATCATATGGACCATGTTAGAATGTTTGCAAATTTATGTTTGTCAAAAGTGTAATAGGTATGTGTAATTGTTAGAGAATTTTATATTTTGACATAGGCTTTAGAAACATGATGCTTAAGAAGAAAAAGAAAAGAGAAAAAAAAAGTTTGTTATTGACATGTCGACATATGTTAAAAATACAAGTTTTCACATGAAAGAAACCCTTGATATATCCATGGTTGATTTAGAGACACATTTGGTTTTTAGCCCAAATTTTTTAATTAGTATGATGATGGACTTAAACTAGTTTTTAATAAACATGATTTCTACATTTTTGAGTTTTGAGAAAAAATGCAAATTTTATAAAGAAAGGAAAATCTATTAGAAAATGAAGACATATCCTAAAAATAAGTTTGAACTTGTTGATTATTATTTTTAAGATTTCATCTCAGTCCAAAAGTGAGATTTATTCCAATATCCTAAAGGATTGGATTATTGGGTAAACAAGTTTTATTAAAAGAAACCAAATTTAGATTAGTATAAACAAAAGTATATTATTATAACTCTTGAACATTAAATACACTTGGACTTACTGGTTAGCCAGTGCAATACAGAGCATTGTTGAAACTGATCCTAGGTTTGAAACTTGATAGTCACATTCACTTTTGTTTTTTTTAAAATTCCGAAAACTGAAGCTTGATTTAAAAGGATTTCGGCATATGAAATTGACACAAAGTCCCAATGGACTTTATGGCTAGCGGGATTGGGTTCTGGGTGCTGGTTGTTATTGCCGGCAGGTAGTGGGTTCGAAACCCAGCCCCCCCCCCCCCCCCCCTCTTTTTTATTTTTCTTTGTTTTCTTATTCATTTCAGTGAATTGGATTTTAAGGGAATTTTAATTAAAACCTCATTTTGAATATGAATGGAATAGAAATATATTAAGAATATTTCATGTATGTTTTGAGATATAAAGAGAAATGAAATTTTGAGTATGGGACTTTGTAGTGAAGAAAAACAAAATATTATTTTGTGAAGTGATCTTTTAAAGAGATTACACTTGTATTTTGTTTAAGAAATATTTTAAGTGAATTGAGACTTTTAGAATAGCTTGGATTGATTATAAAATTTCATATGATGAAATTGTGTTCTTCAAAGAAATATTTTTTTTCCTTGTAAAGATTATGAATGGATGAATAAGATCATGAATAGGGACAAGAAGAAGCAAAAGATTGTTTTGTGGATAAGATATTGAGATTTTGTGAATAAGTTGAAAGATGAAAACATCTATGTTTAAGACTTGTTTATTAAAGGGTATGTGTACTCATAATTCTTGTACATGAGAAATTGTGAATTTAGAGTTAGTAAGACCTCGTGTACCCGCAATGTTGAAATAAAAGATTTTGAGACGAGATTTTGAGATATGGCTATGGAGCTATCTCGGTAAATATTGATTAAGTCCGGTAAGAGGTAGAACTAATTCTAGTCTTTGAAATTGATTCATGTCTTGAACTAAATAATTAGGCACATAAGTGAAGATGTAGTAAACCTGGGCAAACGTAAGTGGGGTGCTCTATATAGTCGGCGGTGGATCTCCGTGGCTATAGACCCAGTTGGTGGACTGAGGTTGCTCTGTGGGAGACGGACTTTTATATTTAAATTCGGGACTATGAGGACAGGTCAGCGGTGGACTCTGGGATCTTGAGTAATCGGGCAGATAATTTTCCATACTCTAATGTATATACGTATACTGGGGCTAGAGGGTCACTTACGGGATGATTCACACGATATAATAGCCAGCAAGGCTGAGATCTGTTATAATAGCCAGCGAGGCTGAGATCCATATCCGTGGAATGATCTAAACCTTGTCTTATTACTGAGTAGTTTTCATGGCGAGAGATCGAACTCTTTATTGTGGAGTACGTGGGCGCTTACCCTCAGACATATGTAGTATGGGATGCATAGAATCCGAACAAGTATGCATTAGTGTCATCGTAGTATAAAATATGTGCATTAGGCATTAAGGCATCACATACACTTACATGTTTAGCGTAGTCACAATTTAATACTTTATTGTTCATTCAACTCTTGTGTTTTGTTAAAGTAATGAGATCATTATATGTACGGCATAGAAAGGATAACCGAGTATAACATTTTCGTCAGTTGTAACTGACTGACGTACCCACAGCTTAATATGCAGGTAATGGACTATTCATGAAGAAATAAAGATAATGTGATGCAATCGATGACTTATTTTGATAAAGTGTATAAGTTGTATTTTGTTTTCAGTATTGTAATCTTTTATTCTTCCGCTGTGTAAACAAAAATATAAATAAACTCTGATGTTGTTGAAAAGTTTTAAATTTCCTTGTAAAATTGTACGAAGTGAAGTAAAGATCCAGTGAAATCTCAAATTCGGTCTTATTTGGAATTTGGGGCGTTACATCCTCCTCCTCTTCGATCCCCATATAATGTTTCTCTCCCAATCTACTCCAAACTTCCAAACCCAACTCGGTCATTCCAAAAACAAAACCCTAGTTCGGCCATGAGACCTACATTGGCGAAATTCAGGTTTATTTTGTAAGGTAATGATTAAATTTTTGCCTTAGTAATTATAATTGTGTTGATTTTTAAATTGTTTTTGTCTCTTTCCAATATTTTACCATATATGAAAATTGCCTAAAAAATTTGTAGATGTAGAATGTATTTTGATGAATTTACACGGTGCAATAATTGTTGATCGGTTAATGATATTGTAGATTGAGTTGTATTTATAATCGTGCCGTACATATTAAATTACTTAGAACATTTATGGTGCGGTTAGACTAGAAAACTCTACAAAAGACCTCCAAAAAATACGAAACTTTGTGAGTAGGATGGTCTCACGTAGCACAAGCAATCACAAATTGTAGAAGTTAGTTTCGACTCACGGTTCGAGAGATACGATCGTGTATCACTTTCGGTTGAAAAAAACCCAAATGAAGCAATACACGGCCGTATCTCTCGAACCGTGAGTCGAAAGTAACTTCTACAAGTTGGGATGGTTTGTAATAGGTGAATTCAATCAAGCTGCAAAGTTTTATAAAATTTGGATATCGTTTGTGCGGTTTTCTCACGTTCCTCGCATTAGAAGTAAATGACTTAGAAAGCTTTTCGTGCGGTTAGACTAGAAAACCCTTCAAACGACCTCCAAAAAATATGAAACTTTGCAAGTAGGATGGTCTCACGTAGCACAAGCAATCCCAATTTGTAGATGTTAGTTTCGACTCACGGTTCGAGAGATACGGGCGTGTATCATTTTGCTTGGAAAAAACACAAATAAAGCCATATACGGCCGTATCTTTCGAAACATTAGTCAAAAATTACTTTACAAGTTGCGGTGGCTTGTGCTACGTGAATTCAAGCAAGTTGCAAAGTTTTATAAATTTTGGATGCCATTTGTGCGGTTTTCTCACGGTCCTCGCATAAGACGTAAATGACTTAGAAATCTTTTAGTGCGGTTAGGCTAGAAAACCCTCCAAACGGGTTCAAATAATACGAAACTTTTGCGAGTAGCTTGGTCTCACGTAGAATAAGCAACCACAACTTGTAGAAGTTATTTTCAACTCATGGTTTGAGAGATACGGTCGTATATCGCTTTCGGTTGAAAAAAACCCAAATAAAGCGATACATGGCCATATCTTTCGAACTGTGAGTCGAAACTCACTTCTACAAGTTGGGATGGTTTGTGCTAGGTGAATTCAAGCATGCTGCAAAGTTTTATAAATTTTAGATATCATTTGTGGGGTTTTCTCACGTTCCTCGCATTAGAACTAAATGACTTAGAAAGCGTTTAGTGCGGTTAGACTAGAAAACCCTTCAAACGACTTCCAAAAAATACGAAACTTTGCGAGTAGGATGGTCTCACGTAGTACAAGCAACCCCAACTTGTAGAGTAGCGTTTCGACTCACAGTTGGAGAGATACGGGCATGCATCGTATTTGCTTGAAAAAAAACCCAAATAAAGCGATACATGGCCATAACTTTCGTACCGTTAGTCAAAACTCACTTCTACAAGTTGAGATGGCTTGTGCTAGGTGAATTTAAGCAAGTTGCAAAGTTTTATAAATTTTGGATGCTGTTTGTGCGGTTTTTCCACGTTCATCGCATTAGAAGTAAATGACTTAGAAAGCGTTTAGTGCGGTTATACTACAAAACCCTTCAAACGACCTTCAAAAAATACGAAATTTTGCGACTAGGAAGGTCCACGTAGCACAAGCCATCCCAACTTAAGTGACTTTCGACTCACGGTTCGGAAAATACGGGCGTGTATCGCTTTTGGTTGTAAAAAACACAAATAAAGCGATACACGGCCATATCTCTCGTATCGTGAGTCGAAACTCACTTCTACAAGTTTGAATGACTTTTGCTAGGTGAATTCAACTGAGTTACAAAGTTTTATAAATTTTAGATGCCGTTTGTGCAGTTTTGTAATTCCTCACATGAAGAACTAAATTACTTAGAACTTTTTCAATGTAGTTAGAGTAGAAAACCCTTCAAACGACCTTCAAAAAATATGAAACTTTGCGAGTAGGATGGTCTCACGTAGCACAAGCAGTCCCAACTTGTAGATGTTAGTCTTGACTGACGGTTGGTGAGATACGGGCGTGTATCGCTTTTGGTTGATAAAACCCAAATAAAACGATACACACACGTATCTCTCGAATCCTTAGTCAAAACTCAATTCTCCAAGTTGGAGTAACTTGTGTTACGTGAATTCAACCGAATTGCAAAGTTTTATAAATTTTGGATGTCATTTGTTAGGTTCTCTCATGTTACTCTATTAATAAGTAAATAAAGTTAGAAAATTTTCATCATATTCGATAGCGGGTTTAGTAGCCCTAATTGTTCTCCTTTTTGTTTTCTTAGATATGGACAGTTTTGAAGGTAGTTCAGCTGTCGGAGAAAAATTTGTAAGTGCATAACAAATTGGCGAGTTTTTTCCTCAGGTTGATGAGCACCTAAAACAGAAGATTGGTATGACATTTCCCACTTTAGAGGAAGCAGAAAAATTTTATTCATCATACTGTAAATGTGCGGGTTTCGCTATGCGTAAGGGTGGAAATAAATACAAGGAAAATGATGTAGTGGATAAATCATATGTATGTAATAAAGCCGAGGAGTCACCGAATAATCAGAATGAATCTAGACAGGGAACTACTTCTAGAACGGGTTGCAAAGCTTTCGTTCGTGTCAAACTAAACTCACAAAGTAATTCGTGGATTATTTATTCATTTAATGAACCAAACAATCACGAATTTACTTCACCCGATAAACGTCACTTGCTACCTGAAAAACGTGTATTGACAAGTACAAATAAAAAAGTAATTGGTCAACTTACCGAAGCTAATATCCCCATATGCAAACAAATGCTTTTCTTCGAAGGTGCAAGTGGAGGTAATAAGAAAATTGGATTCACTAAAACCGATGTTAGAAATCTAAGGAGAGACGAGATGGAAGGTTTAAAAGGACACGATGGGCAAATGCTACTTGAGTTGAATCTAAAAAGGAGACCGATCCTTTATTTTTTTATGATTACCAAATGATCTCGAAGGGCGATTGTCTCATTGTATTTGGGTAGATGGTATCGCTCGAAAGAATTTCGAAGTGTTTGGGAGTGTTGTTTGCTTTGATACTACCTACAACACAAACCGATACGGGATGCTATTCGTACCATTTGTTGGAGTCAACCATCATTGGCAATCAATATTCCTGGGTTGCGGATTCATTCCAAATGAGAAGGCATCCTCATTTGAGTGGTTCTTCGAAAAGTGGCGAGTAGTAATGGCTTGTGATCCGGTGGGTATCGTGACAGATAAGGATCGTGGAATAAGTGCTGCAGTTAAGAAAGTCATCCCAGCCACTGATCATAGATATTGCATTTGGCATATTATGGATAAGTTACCGCATGAAGTGCGTATGTCGAATAACATTGGTGAGTTTAGGGATGCTTTGAAGACTATAATCTACACGACGGAATATAAAACTGAATTTGAACAGAAGTGAAAAATTTTGATTTCGCAATACAAACTTAAGAGCAACAAATGGTTGAACGATAAATTTGAGATTCGCAAGAAATGGGCTCCCGTGTATGCAATTGACTCATATTGGGGCAGCATGTTGAGTACCCAACATAGCGAATCGCTACATTCATCCTTGAAGCAACATACTCATAAGAAGTACTCATTGCATAAATTTGCCGTCATCTTTGACCGAATCTTAGTAAAACAAAGACACGAAGAACTTAAAGAAACTCATCGTAATTGCGAGGAGAAGCCAAAATTGAAGACCGAATGGGCGTTCGAGTTACAAATAGCGGGAACATACACACTAAAGACTTTCTACAAATTCCAACAAGAAGTTGTAAAAAGCTTATTACTTAATGTGAGTGTCATTGCAGGTATGGATACACCGGATAGTTTAGTTTTTTCTGTAACGATTTGTGGAAATTCAGAACCAGGGAAGGTGATTTCTTTTTGCAAACTCCGTAAATTGGCTAAATGCCCTTGTTCCATGTATGAATCTTTTCCCTTATTGGGTTCTACATGTGGGGATCTACATGTGCTGCCCACTTTGTAGAGTGAAATATAATATTAGGTAAAGTTATGGACTTGTTCTTTTCCATAAGTTGTATCTGATGACTTTCCGATCTAAAGCGCACTGAATCTTTTCCCTTATTGAATTCTACATGTGGGGATCTACATGTGGTGCCCACTTTGTAGAGTGAAATGTAATAGTAGGCAAAGTCATCCTAAACAAAATGAATACTTCATTCCTCGACATAGACTTAGCAAAATCTATTTGAGTGAAGGGGAAGCTTGTGTATATGTATTTTGGGTTAAGCTGGATATCATCTTCCTTCAATGTTTTGGCAAGTAAAGTGTTTTATATGAATAGTATTTTGGATGCTATATGAAGTGATAAACCTCCAATGTGAAGTTAATATATAGCTATTTCCTTGATGTGAAATCATGCTATAGATTTTAGGGAGTATAATATAGTTTCTTTGTAGAGAGAAATGTAATAGTAGGCAAGTTATAGACTTGTTCTTTTCTCCAAGTTGGATCTGATGACTCTCCGCTCTAAAGCACAATGAATCTTTTCCCGTATTGGGTTCTATATCTGAGGATTATATGTGGTGCCCACTTTGTAGAGTGAAATGTAATAGTAGGCAAGTTATGAAATCCATGATTTGATAAAACTCAATTCCATTCTCATTCACATGATCCTTGTAATAATGCTTTTTCTGGCTTTAGAATGCAAAATCTGTGACAAGTACAAAGAGCATTATTACAAGGATCATGTGAACGAGAATGGAATGGAGTTTTATCAACTCATGGATTTCATAACAACTTCTAACTACAAATATTAACCTAATTAATGAAAACCCAAAACAACCTCTTACTACAAGCATTAACCCTAACCCTAACCCTAACACATAACCCTACACTAACCCTTAACCCTACCATAACCCTAGCTTACCCTAACCCTACCCTAACCCCTGTTAACACTAACCCTATCATTACACTAACCCTAGCTAAATTATTATTACCACTTTGGGGGATATGTTTAGGGATTAGGTGCTAAACTGGATAGGTATACGCACTCCAGAAGAAATTACATATTAGGGATAAAAATATATATTAAAAAATGATTTTTACAAAAGAAAATATCATATTTTATTTTTTGGATTTTTTTCCACATTTAACCTTAACGATTTTATATTGGTTAGTTAAGTGGCTATGTAACTCCCGTTTTCATTTCCCCCTTTTGTTATTGATCCCAATTGTAATCTCCATTGTAATTCTATTTCATTTCTTTTTGTCTCATTTTGTGTTAAATAATATTAATTCTAATGTTATTCATAATTTATACCTGGTCTCAGTTGATTATTTTAAATCTATTCATTGTATTCCTAATTCAGATTTAATTTCATAAATTTGCCTTTTGTCTTATTGGGTTGTGAATTATTCTCCTATTTGATCCATATTGTACCCAAAGCCCAATATCCACCTCCTATTGGATTTCTCACCCAAACCCACTAACCCAAAACCACCCCCAATTTCTCCCTAATAGTCAAATCCCAAAGATCCCTCCTAATCACTCCCCATAATCTGTAACCCCCAAAAATTGAAGAATTAAATCCCTATTATTAAGCCCCATAATCTCTCCCATTACTAATTTAATCAATTACTAAACTTAATACCCCCCTAATGCACAGCTGCCATACCCAAAGAAAACCCTAACCCCATACTATTCATCCCTACCACCGAAACCCCCATATACTGTTTAACCCTAACCCTAACTCCTGTTCATCCCCCTCTCACTGTCGAAACCCAATTCTACCTTTCACTTTCTTCCTCCTTCGCCAGAACCCATCGCCTCTCCATTGCCATCGCCAACTCCAACCACCATATCCACCTCCTAGCCACCATCGACCCCAGATCCTCATCACCACCTCCATCCCATCGTCTTCACTTCCATCGAACCCATAAACCATCCTCCCCATCGCTCGAACCCAAATTTGCCGCTTTGCCTGCACCCATCCATGACCGTCACCACTGCTCATCGCCTTCGTCTTTGCCTCTCCGTGCACCCCTGCAACCACCGAAGATCCACAGTCGCGTTCTCGTCGCTGTCCAAGCACCGAGAACCTCCATCACCACTCTCCTCTGTTTTCAGAGTGAAAACAGAGCCCACCGTCCTCTTGGTTGCTGTCGACGCCCCTCGACCACAGCGCCGCTACCCGTCGTCGTTGCCCTCACCGCTGCCACCGCCACCGACCGTCGCAGTCGCCGAGTCTTTCCTGCCTGCTGTCTTTCTCTCTCTGTCAAAGGGAAGAAGAAGCAGCTGATTGGTCATTCTCGCTGTTTGGTGTTCTGGCCTTGGTGATCCCTAAAATGCTGTTTGCTGTTTGGTGTTTGGGAGGGATCCAGTGTTGAGCTGGTTGCTGTGGTGCTGTTGATCTTGAGTGCTTTGCTGTTTGGTGTTGGCACGTAGCTCGCACGTGTCTTGGATTCTCATTATTATCGAGGTTAACGTCATCTAAAGGCAAGTCATCTTTCTCGAATTGTATTGTATCATATTCGAGATCATTTATTGAATTCCGCAAGTAGATCCATGTTGAATATCGTATAATGTTATTGTTATCTATCGTTGGGATACCATGGATTTACATGAGCGAATCCAAGTGGTAATCTTGACTTCGTGCCGTCTTTTTGCCTCTAATATATAGGGATCTTACATACACTCATGTAGTTAGTTATTGAATATAAGAATAGGAAATTATTGTTACATTTCATTTCATGACATTAAACACAACTATTGTAGATTGTATATTAGGGTTGATTGTTCATGTGATTGATAATGAGAAATTGGTTGATTGTAATTAGTAGAGTTATGGACATTATATATCTTAATATCATGTCCACATAGGATTGGCTTGCTGTGATTTATGATTGTTAAATCCCAATTCATCGTTCTTAACATTTTTAATCGTTTTATTCAAAAAGAACATGTTGACACCCTGAAAATTTATGCCAACCTGAATCTTGTAGTGCTGTTTCAACCTAGATAACATCATTAAAATCAGTCACTTCCTGAATATAAAACGTAGCCCTAAGTGTCTAGATGTCAGTAACATCCAGAATTTTTGAATTCCAACTTGTATCGCCTGAGTTATGACGCTTTTGCTACTGCTGCGCTGTAATTTCAGATTCATGTACATACCATGTTAGGCTGATAAATTAAGTGAACTAATGATCAAATATGGCCAAGATAAATTCCAGATTTTTAGATAACATGTTTAGGGTGATAAAAATTATTTTTACTGATTTTTTGCAATGATTATTTACTGCCCTTACAACTGAAATTAATCAACATCGATAACCAGTCAGAAACTAAAATCTGTAAAGAACACTGAATTTCACCTAGCTACCATTGTCAGAATGTAGACTTTAAATATGCGTTGGAACCGGACAGGAGTCTAGTTTCAAGAATTTCTGACGGATCTGCATTTTCTATCTTGTAGCAACGGAAATTCTTATTTTGGTACAGCAACCTACTGCTGTCCAGAATTGAGATTCTATGTTTTATAATAAATAATTATACCCATAATGTTGAATTGGTGCTTTTAATGGTATAGAGTATATTGCATGATCTTAGGGTTGTTTTTTCATCTTTCTAGTGTCCCTTATTAATCGCATTATTGTATGTTATTAAATAAAGAATATTAATCAAGCCGGTGTTAAGGGTTGACTAGGGTAGTTGACAATATAGTGAGTGTACTCGGATGATAGCCAGTGATTATTATCGTTATCGGCATCGTGTAAGAAATTACACATGTCCAGTATTTTCATCGTTATCGGCATTGTGTAAGAAATTACACATGTCCAGTATTATTACCGTTATCGTCATCATACCCAGTACATAAACTATAGAATCTACCACCTTAGTCTAAACGAAATTGATTGTATGCATCGAACCTGTGGTACGGCACACATGGGATACAGTAGTACGTGCATTAGCTAGGATTAAAAATGAATAATAGACTTAAGACTTTCATCACATTGTCATTGCATGTTGTTATCTTTATTGAACAGTGTTATCGTTATTGTTACCATTATTATTATTGTTTATCGTTATCGTGATAAATCATCGTTATTGCATATTATACTGTTATAGCTTTATCACTGTTCAACACTATTGATTTCATCGTTCATTGAATTCATTGCTATACCGCCATTGTCATTGTTTCTCTGTTTCTCTACTTGCATGTCCATGACTTGCTCTAAGGACTTTTTTTCCTCTCTTTAGATGAACAACTTACAGGTATTCAAGGAGATTTACCTGACGGACTAGGGGAGCAACAATGGTGAAGGAGATGTTTTGCCGTGCCGCTTAGTTAAATGTTTCTTTATTTGAGAACTCTAATAAAATTGAACAAATGTTGTTGCTTTGTATTGTGGGCTTCGACCCGAATATTGTTTGTTAAATTTCCAGATGTTGGATTATTTTGATGTTGGTTATTTATATGCTTAATTTTCAATGTTGTTATTTATGTGATTATTTTTTCATTGCATGCGTGGTTGTTTTATTACTTGTTCATATTGTTGGGTTGGATCAATAGTAGATTATGAATGACGCAAGTCATTCGCTGGGCTGTGTCACCTGCTTGCATTCCGTGTTTTTGGGAAGCGGGGCATAACAAGGTTTTTAGTGGTATCAGAGCCAGGTTTGACTCTAACTGGTTTGGGATTGGACCTTGATTAGTTTAAGTTTAACCGGTCTGACTCAACAATATGTATAACCCGTGAATCACATGCATAATTGATAACCAACTTATAAATCTGGATGCTAACTGTTTGATTCTTATTTCAGGCCCATGGCTAGAAAAGGTACTTCTTCTTCCCGTGCTGGGGATGAGCAGCCCGGGGAACCCACCATTGCACAAATTATGGAAATGCTTAGGAGAGGTGCTTCCTCTTCCGGCTAGCCGGAAGAGCCCACCATTGCTCAAGTGATGCAAATGCAGTGTGAACAGAATGAGCTGCTGATGCAACAGATGATGCAGATGCAACGGGAGCATAGTGACTTGATGAGGGTGGCTTTGGGAACTGCCAACCGAGAGCCTGTTGTACCTGTGCTCGGGGTACTGCCACCGAGACCTGGCAATGTAGCGGACTTCATGAGGATACACCCAGACACCCAGGAAAAAATTGACAATGTCAAAATGTTCATAACAAATTCAAATCAATTCAGTTCTCAAGAATTTTCACATCAATTATACAACTCGAAACTTTGTAAATATAAAAAACTTTATCAACAGCTTCTTCAGGTTGGTTTCCATGTATGCTCGGTATTTATCTACAACAATTTATCAACATAGAAACAAACTATGCATTAGTTATTTGAAGAATAAAATCATCAACCAAATACTAAACTACTAATAACGAACCAATTGTTAGATACTACCTTTTACGGCCATGCGGTTTGCGACCGCTTGGTGTGAATTGATCGGGCGGGTTCCGCTTCCTCTGAGAATTTTGCCGTCTGCCTTGTGTCCCTGTGGATTGAGGGTCATCCGACCACTTCTCCTCCATAACTTCTTCAGGTGGTTGCTATTGTTGGACTTGTTGTGGCTCGGCGATGTGAATTCCCTGCCTTGTCACACTCTTTTGCCTAGAACCCGTTGTTGGCACGTTGACTTTCAAATACGCATCAAGTTGCGGACCTTCAACCATGTCCTCAAGACTACGGCGGCACGGCTATAGCATCTCCCGCATTAGCTCCTTAACGCTCTCGGGTACCTTACTCTTCAAAATACGAGTAGCTATCCGAACATTTTTCCATGTGTTTTCAATCTACATTAGGTTGAAAATTTTAATTTAAACAACATGCATACTAAATATATCTCCCACCTTCTCAAATAATAATACATGCATAATAAATATATGAAATTGGGTGAAATTTGACTAACTAAGTTTCGATATGTCGATGCTTTTGGTTGGTACATCAGTTGGGAAGAGTAATATGCAGGAGGTGGTTCTACCTCGGTTGGGGAAAATCGGAATTTGCACACCGGCTGGTACAGCCGCCCATGGGGAAACATACAACCGTGTAATCCGCTTGTACCACATTATGTAAATCTGTTGGTAGGACCCATCATACGGTATCGCGAAGTACATCATGTTCAGTGTCATTTGATACCGCATGGCATTCCAGTTGGCCACATGGACCTGGTCGAAATCAGCCCAATCGAAGTTGGGCACTCGATACGTTCCTCTTACCTCGTGCAATTTTTTATCATAAACCTGGACGTCGGGAATCTTCTGCTGATATCCGAACTGCCACATCACTCTATATGGATACTGAAACTCAACAACAGAAAAACTCACAAGCGGTGCGGCCGTCAACCATAGTGCACCAACCAAACAAACCGGTGGAACCCTTTCCAACCTGGCGGTCGAGTACGGTTCCTAATAGACGAACTTGTCCCGCAAGTTATCCAACTCATCTCTATAGTAGGAAAGAGATTGGCGTGATCGACCTACATGTACCGCCCCACCCAATGTACTCCTAAGGGAGGTAACAACTCTGGCACCCCGGGTTGGCCAACCAATCCGGTGTCGGTTCAATAATACGGGGACGTCCAATGTGGATGCGTTCCCAACTCCAGATTTGCAGTAGTACCATCAGGCCACTCATTTGTATGGCACCTAATGAACATGCACACAAATTCCTATAGGGTAGCGCCAATGCCGCATTCCCTCAACTGAAACGGCCCGCATAATGAAAATTTTCCAACAACCGTAGGTACATTAGCGGCACGGTCGAACCGAATGAGTTAGGGAAGATCACTCCCCCGATCATACTAAAGATGTACGCACGAGCATAGTAGATTATGGTTTTCTCGTCCGAATCGGGGGTCAAATAATCCTCCTCGAACTGCAATTTCAACCAACGAATATACAGTGATTTCCCGTCGAAGATTTCATTCCAAAGTTCATCTTCTGCTTCGTCTTTCGCAGCTTCTATTTGTTGATATAATAAATCTTCATCATAATCTTCGAGAATATTTTCGAGGATTTCTTTTTCAACGTCCTTTCTTTTTTGGGCCACTGACACCTGGAGGTCGATACCGAGCAAATTACGAACAACTGCTACTCGGTCAAAGTCCATGTTGCTCGTCACGGCGACCCCATCTATTGGTAGCCCAGTTATGAGGGCTACATTTTGCAGAGTGACAGTCATCTCACCCATGGGTAGGTGGAATGTATGTGTCTCCGGCCTCCATCGCTCGACAAGAGCTGTAAGAAACGGCCGATCCAGCTTCACTGCCCCCATGAATCTAGCTTTGTAGAAACTGGCCTCAACCAAGTACGGCGTGATACAGGGGTTAAAAGGAAGAACCACGTGCTTCCGAAAGTTACATTTCTTATCGGACCCATCCCACACGGCTTCGATCGGTGTATGTCCTGCAACGTGAGTAATCTTGAATCCAACGGTCAAGGAGGTGTAACAGAAATCGAGGACGAAGGACCTTCCTCAGTAGATGTAGACTGACGGCCACCAACCTACACAAACAAAGATAAATGTTGTTATTATTGAGATAATGTTGCATATTCGTATTTAAAATCAATAATAATAATCAATTTTACCTCCGTAATTGGTGTGCCACTAGCGCTATTGGAAGGGCTTCTCAGTTGCCTCGTTCTAGCTATTTATCTATGAACAAAAAAAATTAAACTTAGTTGATACGCGTTACATCCATTTATCTATCATCAATAAATATAGCGAAATTGTGAAAAAAAAAGCACAAATGACAACGAAAAATAGCAATACAATGCAACTTGGTTGGATTCACGCAACACAAGCCACTCCAACTTGTAGAAGTAAGTTTCGACTCACGGTTAGAGAGATACGGGCGAATATTGCTTTATTTGGTTGAAAAAACTCAAATAAACCGATACATGGCCGTATCTCTCAAACCGTGAGTCGAAACTCACTTCTACAAGTTAGAGTGGCTTGTGCTAGGTGAGACCAACCTACTCACAAAGTTTGTATTTTTTGAAAGCCGTTTGGAGAGTTTTCTAGTCTAAACGCACTAAAAAATTTCCAACTTTATTTACTTCTTATGCGAGAAACGTGAGAAAACTGCACAAACGGCATCCAAAATTTATAAAACTTTTCACCTTGCTTGGTCTCACCTAGCACAAGCTATCCCAACTTGTAGAAGTGAGTTTCGACTCACAGTACGAGAGATACAGCCGTGTATCGCTTTATTTGAGTTTTTTACAACCAAAACTGATACATGCCTGTATCTCTCGAACTGTGAGTCGAAAGTCACTTCTATAAGTTGGGATGGCTTGTTCTAGGTGAGACCAACCTACTCGCAAAGTTTTGTATTTTTTGGAACCCGTTTGGAGGGTTTTCTAGTCTAAACGCACTAAAATTTTTCTAAGTTTA
Organism: Hemerocallis citrina; assembly: GCA_017893485.1. NCBI lineage: Eukaryota > Viridiplantae > Streptophyta > Magnoliopsida > Asparagales > Asphodelaceae > Hemerocallis > Hemerocallis citrina. The sequence continues at coordinate 398,504,435 of CM030359.1, forward strand.
ATACTTCTAATGCGAGGAACGTGAGAAAACCACACAAACGGCATCCAAAATTTATAAAACTTTGCAGCTTGCTTGAATTCACCTAGCACAAGCCATCCCAACTTATAGAAGTGAGTTTTCACTCACGGTTCGAGAGATACGGCCGTATATTGCTTTATTTATGTTTTTTACAACCAAAAGCGATACACACCTGTATCTCTCTAACCGTGATTCGAAACTCATTTCTACAAGTTGGGATGGCTTGTGCTATGTAAGACCATTGTAGTCGCAAAGTTTCGTATTTTTTGGAGGTTGTTTGAATGGTTTTCTAGTCTAACCGCACTAAATGTTTTCTAAGTCATTTACTTCTAATGCGAGGAACGTGAGAAAAACACACAAACGAAATCCAAAATTTATAAAACTTTGCAACTTGCTTGAATTCATATAGCACAAGCAACCCCAACTTGTAGAAGTGAGTTTCGACTCACGGTTGGAGAGATGCGACCGTATATCGCTTTATTTGGGTTCTTTTCAAGCAAAAGTGATGCATGCCCGTATCTCTCAAATCATGAGTCAAAACTAACCTCTAAAAGCTGGTTTTCTTGAGCTACGTGAGACCATTTTAGTCACAAAATTTCGTATTTTTTTAAGGTCGTTTGAAGGATTTTCTAGTCTAACCGCACTAAATGTTTTCCAAGTCATTTACTTCTAATGCGAGGAACGTGAGAAAACCGCACAAAAGGCATCCAAAATTTATAAAACATTGCAACTTGCTTGAATTCACCTAGCACAAGCCACCCCAACTTGTAGAAGTAAGTTTCGACTCACGGTTTACGAGATGGCCGTGTACCCCTTTATTTCGGTTTTTTTAAACCAAAAGCGACACACGGCCGTATCTCTCGACCGTTAGTCGAAACACAGTTCTACAAGTTGGTGTGGCTTGTGCTACATGAGTCCAACCTACTCGCAAAATTTTGTATTTTTTGAAGTTCGTTTGGATGGTTTTCTAGTCTAACCGCACTAAAAAAATTCTAAGTCAATTACTTCTTCATGCGAGGAACGTGACAAAACTGCACAAATGATATCAAAAATTTATAAAACTTTGCTACTAGGTCGAATTCACATAGCGTGAGCCACCCCAACTTGTAGGGATGGCAACTGGGCCGGGTCAACCGGCGACCCACCCGCGACCCGGCCCACGAACCTGGCCCGGTTAGCAACTTGGCGGGTTCGGGTCGAACCCGGTGAACAGTACCGGGTCGACCCGGGTCGCAAATAACGCGAACTGAACCCACGAAACCTGGCCCACGAACCCGTTAAGCTCGCGAATTCAACCCGCCAACCCGCGGGTTCCGACCCGTTCGACCCGTACGGGTCGACCGGTGACCCGCAGGTCGAACGGTCGAAAAATCCCCCCCTCTGTCCAGAGTCGTTCCGAACGGCTCTTTGAGCCATTATTTTGTTTTTGTTTTTTTGTTTTTTTTGTTTTTTCCCACATATTGAGCCTATAAATATCCCCCAAAAATCTCATAAAAAATCACACCTCACTCTCTTACTCTCTTTACTATTATACATCATTTGTAAAGAATTTTTTAACAATTGTAGTATTCATCAAACAAGTCTACAACGAGGCATATACACGATCAAATTTCGATCGTATCGGAATCAAAATTCAACGTCTTCAACTCTCTTCAACCCTCGTCAAATCTACTTCAACCTCTCCTCAACTCTTCAATTGCGGAATCGGCAAAGTGCTCCTCCATCTTTTCTATTCTATTCTTATTTTCACGGTTTTTTTACATACGCGTATTCCACGGTGAACGGTATCAAATTTTCATACATCTCTCGTTAAATTTTTTTTTGCGTTGTAGTTAAAATTATTGTTCGTTTTTTGAACTTCTCTATCTCAACTCTCTTATTTTTTAGATTTTTTTTGTATAATTCACCGCTCCTACATTGTATATTTTTTTTACATACTTTAGCACATTACTACATTATGTCTAGATCACGCGGTAGCGGTCGTAGCGGACAAGATTTCTCCTCCTCTTCACGTAGGCCACCAATTGTCCCAACTAGTGAGCCCGCCCAAGAATACCATGATCCTACTATGGAACAATGGGGTACACACGACGAGGTTATAGGTGACATACAATTAGAAGAAGAACAACAACAACAACCAACCGAAACCACACAACCCCGTAGTAGTAGGAAAAGTAGAGGTGAAACTAGCGATTAGCATAAGTTTTATGATTATATCCCGGACGAACATACTCCGGGTATAGGTTTGAAAGTTTGTAAAACATGTGGTAAAACATACAAATTCAAGAGGGGTGACGGCATAGGTACAATTAGTAGGCACATCCAACATAATCATAAAGAACTTCTTGATCAAATACAAGGCCAACAAAAAATCAACCCTAGGACCGGTCTAGTTGATAGCTACCCTTATGATCCCGATCTTGTTCGTCGGGAAATAGCCTGATTAGTCATTAAGGAAGAGTTACCATTTTTCTATCCTGAGAGTAGGAACTTGGAAAATTTTAATCAAACGGCCTTAAACCCTCATTTTAAAAGAATTTCGAGAAATACTTGCAAATCGGATTGTTTTAAAATGTACATTGAAACGAAGGACACTTTGATTGCAATTTTATGGAGTTTAACTTGTAGGGTTAGTTTAACTTCGGATTGTTGGACGGGTATCAACAATATTCCAATGATGGGAATAACCTGTCATTGGATCGACAATGATTGGATTCTTCAAAAAAGAATCATATCACTTGCGACGTTGCCTATCCCCATAGTGGCGCTGAAATAGCAAATCATATTATAGAAATTTGTGATGTTTTTCATATACACGATAAAATTATGGCAATTAGTTTTGATAATGCATCTAACAACAATGTAGCAATTACTACTTTAAAATCTGTATTAAACCCTCCATCTGACAATATTTTTCATGTTAGATGTGCATGTCATATTATAAATTTATGTGTTCAAGATGCATTAAGAATAGCTGATCCATATATAGTTAAAATTAGGAATTATGTACATTTCATTGCATTAAGTCCAAGCATTTTACAAGAATGGAAAGCTTGGTATAGGGTTAGAAATGTTCCTTTTAGAAGATTTTCAAAGGATGTTAGACACCGATGAAATTCTATTTTTGATTTACTAAATGTTGTCACCGAATATAAAGCAGTTGTAAATAATTTTTGTATCGCAAAAATATGCAGAATTTTGAAATGACTCCCCCCGATTGGTTTTTTGCCGAATCTTTGTTGAAATATTTAGAACCTTTTAAAACCGCAACTTTAAAATTTTCAAAAACATATGAATCTACTTCTAGTAGCATTTTTATTGAATTAGTTAGCATGATGCAAACATTTAACGAAATGTTAAATGATCCCCATGTTAGTGAGATTGTAAAACCTGCATTTCAAAAATTTTTGAAGTATTATTTTAGTTCAGTTTGAATCTACGTTAAATAACTTGTATGATTATTATGATAGACGTTTTGCTTCTAGTAGTACAACTTCTGTAGTTAGTTCTTCTTCTGGTAGTTTAAGGGTAAAAGTAGAATTGGTGATAGAACATTTAATTTACTTGAACAAATTCAATCAAGAAAACATAGGACTAATCAACCAAATGAATTAAATTGGCATAACCAACAAGATTCTGAGCCTACTATTTCTTCACCAGATATTTTACAATGGTGAAAGAACATGAACACACTTTTAGTATTCTCTCAATTATGGCTAAAGATTTACTAACTCCTCCTGCCTCAACAGTTGCTTCTAAGAGTGCATTTTCTACAAGTGGCAGTGTTCTATCTGATTACAGGAATCGCTTGAAGCCCGAGTCGTTAGAGATGCTCGTTTGCACAGAAGACTGGCTGAAGGCTGAAGATAGGACACAAGGGAAAGCACTATCAACGTCCACAAGTGGGAGCAACTCGCCCGAAGAACAACAACAACAACGACAACAATAGCAAAGCTTGTTATGTTAAATTAGAAAACTTGTACTCAACATAAATTGTATATAAGAAATATGTTATTGTATAAAACTTATTTGTGAATTGAATTATTCATTTCATTATTAATTGTTAAAATTGTATAATTTAAATTCATATGAATAATATTTCAAAATTTGTTGTCAATTTCACTGTTTCAATCTTATTATTATTATTACGATTTTTATTGTTTATTAGTATTATTACTTACTTAGTATTATTATTATTATTATAATTATTATTATTATTTTAAGCTACAAAAATAAAACAAAAAAAAAATTCTAACCCTATGTAAACGGGCCAACCGCGGGTCGACCCGGCCCAACTCGGGTTGAACCCTAAAGGGTTCACGGGTTGGGAGGGCCACCCAATCGAAATTTCAGCCTGGCCCGGCCCGGCCTGGATAAGTGGGCAAACCGGCCCGAGCCCGCGAACTATTCGTGCCAACCCGTACGGGTTAGGCCCGGCCCGGCCCACTCGACCCGTTCGCCAATCCTACCAACTTGTAGAAGTGAGTTTTGACTCACGGTTTGCGAGATACAACCGTATACCGCTTTATTTGGTTTTTTTAAAACCAAATATGATACACGGCCGTATCTCTCGAACCGTGAATCGAAACCCACTTCTACAAGTTGGGGTGGCTTTTGCTGCATGAGACCAACCTACTCGCAAAGTTTCATATTATTTTGAGGCTGTTTGCAATGTTTTCTATTGTAACCGCACTAAAACATTTGTAATTATTTTTGTATAAATCAAACGTGAAAAATCAACACAGATAAAACTAAATTAGTAAGACAAACATTTCTACAAATAAATTTTTTAAAAGTCTTTGGGCACTTGAATATATTAATTCTAAATGTAGATTTTTTGGGGACTTCAATATATTAAAAGTCTTCCAAATTCTACATCTGCAAATTACTAAGACAATGAATTTTTTGGGCACTTGAATATATTAAAAGTCTTCACAATTTTATCTAAAAATTACTTAGGCAAAGAATTTTTTAGGCAGTTTCTAAATAATTTACTATGGAAAAATTAAAAAATCAACATAATTAAAACTAATAAGGCAAAGAATTAGTCAATACCTTACAAAATAACTCCGAATTTAGCCAATAGTTCGATTTGTGGTCGAACTAGGGTTTTGATTTGCTTTCGATGTAGATATTGGGAGAGAGAGATTGTATGAGAATGGAAGAGGAGGAGGAGCAAACGGAGCCGCGCACTACCGGAGCAAACGGAGGAGTTTGGAATAGGGTTGGGGTTCTTGGGTTTGCTTTCGTCCAAAAAACGAAATAGTGAGTGGGGAGAGATCGAGGAGGAAGAAAAATTGTATACAGATCTGAAATTCGAAATTTGCCTTAACCCATCCTTAGCAACGACGGGTTAAGGCAATATATTTTTATAAAATTTAGCCTTAACCTGTCGTTGCCAACGACGGGTTAAGGGTAAATTTTATTTAAAAATATATGGGAAACGGCCCAGATCAACGTTCACACGGGTCTGTGCACACAGACCCGTTTGCAACCGAAGAAACCCATATATATGTATGTATGTATGTATGTATGTATGTATGTATGTATGTATGTATGTATATGCAGTAGTTAAAGCATCAAGAAATCACTGATTATGAGTAGTATATGGTTCGATTTAATCTTGGCATCAATACAAATCAAGATCCAATCGAAAACATCACAAAAACCCAAAATTTCAATTTCGACTGTGTACTTCCAGACCCGAAAAATCAAATCCTATTCAATCTTCAAAACTTGATCTTTTGATTCTTAAAAACCTCTTTGCAACTTTTTATAAACATATACAACTAGTTAGATTAATTTACCCCCTGATTATAAGCCTCTACGACATTGCCATAGTCAAGTTTCATCCAATCCGAATGTCAAATAGTAGGTATACATATATACATAGGAAAAAAATCCATCTTTATTCCTCTTCAAGTATTATAAGTTTTTACAAGCTCATCATGTATCACCAATTCAGCAAAAACATGAAGGAAACAACATACCCATGATTTCTACTAAGTTCTTTTCATTCTTAAGTCATCTATATAGAGATTTCATTCATCCATTGCATAAAATTCATGTAAGTTCTTTTTTTTAATTATTCATCCATCAATATATTCATTATATCATCATACTATCCTCTAACATTCATTCTAATAAACAAATCATCATATTTAAAATACATAGATCAACAAAAAATCAAGCATATTTCACTCACCTTATTAAAGAATCAACTGAAATAATAAAGAATAAGAAAAAGCTCATCATTTCGCAAAAATCCATGATCCTCGCTTCGAAAATTCATGAAAATCAATAATAAGATAGTCTTATGTTTTTGTAGAGGAGGGGGACGACTGTAGCAGCCATAATATAGGCCGAAATATGGTATTAGGGTTTTTGAGAAGATTTGGCAAAATATCTCCTTAGAATATATCTTTACATATATAAATCTATATACTAGGAAATTAGGTTAACCAATTTAGGTGGGATTAAAATCTAAATATCCTCTCCAGATCTGGCCGGCATCAGTTTCAAACCAGAATAATAAATTTTGTAATTTTTTGCCTCCAAGTGGAAATTTTGCAAAAAGGTCATTCTTTAACAAATTTGCGAAATAAACCAAATCTATTAGAATAAAAATTAAAATCTCAACTAAATTGGTTGGGATATTACCTCTGAGTTGGCTAGCCATCATGCCCATCCCAAAAAAACCAAAATTCTAGAGTTTTTACTCAAAGTGGTAATTTTGCACAAAAGCCCCTCTTTTGGTAATATTTGTAAATATGCCAAATAAATATTAGAAAAGTACTGAAAATTCATAAATAATACATAATAATAAATATTATGTTTACCCAAAATAATTTCGGACTTTGAACTTCCCAAGAAAATATTTGCACGTATTTTGCACTGCAAAAAGATAAATTTCAGAAATATGTTTATTAAATCACCAAAAATCACTTTAATTCATTTATTAATATTAAAGAAATTATTTAAAAACATAGGGTGTTACACTAGAAGGAGAGAAAAGTGGTCAGCATGGGTTGCTGGCCAAGAAAGGGAAATGGGTCGAGGAGCGGCTGGCATTGTAGGCCGAGGAGAAGAAATTGTTGGGGTTTCTTGACGATGCAGTTCAGCATGCGGTTAAATATAAGAAGGAGTTGGATTAAACGGTGTTGCAGGTCCTCGACACCCAGGATGCGGGGTACGATAAGGCTTTTACGTACATAAAGATCTGGTACCCGCACCTCTCGCTCGAGGGTTTGGACTTCGATGCAAGCGAAGAGTACTTGTACCAGATGGCCGAGCTGGATGTCACAGGTTTCAAGAAAAAGTCGACCTCCATCAGTGAGAAAAGATCGGTGCTGAGGCGTAGTTAACAATTTGCTTGCACCCCTGCCCTTTTTGCGAAGTGACCACCGCTTTTGTAATCCCCACATTTTTAGAATAAAATTTGCCTCTTTACATTTTCTTCTCTTTGTTTGATTGTCAAATGTTGCTGAGTTAGGGCTAGGTACCCGAGGTTTCACGGAGCTCGAAGGGGTTCTTACGCACATAATTGCCAAGTATTCACTCAGGTCATTTTATGCACAATAATCAAGGTCACTATATGTCTTGGAAGTTGAAGTGTTGATCGTTTGAATTCGTACTTAATGAGGTGGTTGGCTGAGTTGCCTATAAATTCCCTTGACATCTAAGCTATTTGCACCAACAAGTGAATGTTTCCTCGATGAAATTTCTAGAGATTGACTCGAGTTCTCGAGACTTTGCCTTTGGAGGGTTATGGCCTTGTCTTAGCTTGCTCGACTTGGATTTCAAGATTTGTAGTAATTGTGACCAAACCTTGAGAAACTCTTTCCTCCGTGTCTGTGATCAGATTAGGGGCTTGTTCGTGATGTTCTGGTCGGAAGTTCATGCTTTTTCATGGCCAAGTCGATGAGAACTTGGGACGGAAGCGTGTTGAAGTTCATCACTTACGGCTTGGATTACAAAATTTGACGCCTCTGATCGAGGATCGAGGTCCATGGATGTGGAGTTACCTATATCAGAGGACTCTTCATCCTTCTCTTGAGACTTTCTTAGCTGGACATGTAGGAGCAACGGATGTTTGGGCCATTTTTGGCTTCAACTTTGGTGATTCCCGTAGGGCTTCTTCATCAACGCTTTCAATTGGATATGATGTCTCTTCTGTGTCGAAGGAGACGTTGCCGATCTATGGCGACGAGGGGGATTAACGAGCTGAGAGGTACCTAGTGCTTTTGGTTGGTTTGGCTCTTTTCATGAGTGTCTCTCTTCGCCATTATGGAGTCCTGGGGTCGACCACTGGGGCGCCTTTACCAGTTTTCTCATCTTTGTTGTTCGGATAGTCGCTTGTGTCTCATCTATAAAAGTAGGTTTATACCTTAGCGATCTGTATTCCATCTTGCGGACTAGCCATCACTTTTGTAATCATCTTTCGATTAATAAAGTTAGTCTTCATTTAGTCATTTGACCTATTTTTGTTAAGGTTTACGACGTTTAAATTCTTGGCAGTGGAGAGATCCAAGTTGCGTTGATGTGGCAGGGAAAAAAATCCTTAGTGTTCGGAACTGAGGTGCCCATTCCGAGGTTTGAAATTTAGCGGTGAAAATTGCATGTGACTCAAAGTCGAGGTGCTTTTTCGAGGCACTCTTTCCGAGGTTCAGACTTGGTAATAAGGAACGCGGAAGACTTAGAGTCGATGTGCTCTTTCGAGACACTCTTTCCGAGGTTTAGACTTAGTAGTGAGGACTATGTAAGACTCGAAGTTGAGGTGCTCTTTTGAGGCACTCTTTCCGATGTTAAGATTTAGCAATAAGAACTGCGGAAGACTCAGAGTCGATGTGCTCTTTTGAGGCACTCTTTTCGATGTTTAGATTTAGCAGTGAGGACTGTGTAAGACTCAGAGTTGAGGTGCTCTTTCAAGATACTCTTTCCGATGTTTAGACTTAGCAGTGAGGATTGCGTTAAGACTTAAAGTCGATGTGCTCTTTCGAGGTACTATTTCTGAGGTATAGACTTAGCAGTGAGGACCGTGTAGGTTCGGAATCGAGGTGCTCTTTTAAGGTACTATTTCTGATGTTTAGATTTAGCAGTGAGAACTGCCAAAGACTCAGAGTCGATGTGCTCTTTCGAGGCACTCTTTCTGAGGTTTAAATTTAACAGTGAGGACTGCATAAGACTCAGAGTTGAGGTTCTCTTTCGAGGTACTCTTTCTGAGGTTTAGACTTAGCAGTAAGAAATGTGGAAGACTCAAAGTCGAGGTGCTCTTTCGATACACTCTTTCCAAGGTTTAGACTTAGCAGTGAGGACGCGTAAGACTCAGAGTCAAGGTGCTCTTTCGAGATACTCTTTTCAAGGTTTAGACTTATTAGTGAGGACTGCATACGACTCAGAGTTGGGGTGCTCTTTCGAGGCACTCTTTTCGAGGTTTAGACATAGCAGTGAGGACTGCATGTGACTCAGCATTGAGGTGCTCTTTCGAAGCACTATTTCCAAGATTTAGACTTAGCAGTGAAAATCGTGTGGGACTCAGAGTCGATGTGCTTTTTATATGTACTCTTTCTAAGGTTTAGATTTAGCAGTAAGAACTATGGAAGACTCAGAATTGAGGTGATCTTTTGAGGCACTATTTCCTATGTTTAGATTTAGCAGTGAGGACTGCGTGAAAAGGAATAGATGATTGATTGATGAATCTAGAGATAACATTATTCGATGGCCAAAGAAAGTTGGCACCTATTACATTTGCCTTGTCACGAGTCTGACTCGATTTAAGGTCTTTCATAGAATTTGATTAGGTGCTCCGCATTCTAAATTTTCTTGACCGCCTTGTCCCCCCAGGTCTACGAGTCGGTAAGTCCCCGGACGTGTCACTTCGGAGACCTAATAAGGACCTTCCCAATTATGAGCAAGTTTTCTTTTCGTAGTAGGTTCGGATATGGCAAGTCGTCGGAGTACAAGGTCGCCCACTTTTGTATTGGTCGGTCGAACCATCTGATTATAAAAGTGTTCAACTCTTTGTTGGTAGATGTTCTTTCTGATAGTCGATTTCTCGCGGACTTCATCATGGAGATCAAGGTTGGCTCTTAGGTTAGTGGAGTTGGAACTTTCATCGAAGCTTATCATGCGGGGAGAGGGGAGGCCGACCTCTAAAGGAATGACTTCTTCAGCCCCGATGTTCAGGTTGAATGGAGATTCTCCTGTTGGGACCTCTTTGTGGTTCGGTAGGCCCACGGGATGCTCGGTAGTTCTTCTACCCATAGGCCTTTGGAAAGTTATCTAGATGCTTTTTCAATCCTTCCAGGATCTGTTTGTTGGCATTCTCGGCCTGGCCATTGGATTGGAGGTGTAAGATCAAAGAGAACCTTTGCTGGATCCCCAAGTCAGTACAGAACTCGTGGAAGTTTTTTCCGGTGAACTGGGTGCCATTGTCGGTTATGAGTATTCGAGGGACACCAAATCGACAGATGATGCTCTTCCAAAAGAATTGCTGAGATTTATGCTCGTTAATAGTGGATAGTGGTTCGGCCTCAACCCATTTGGTAAAATAGTCTATGGCAACGATGAGGATGCATTTATGGCCGGTCGCCTTGGAAAAAGGGCCGACCAGGTCCATTCCCCACATAGCGAAGGGGATCAGACTGGCTAGTGATTTTAGCTCGGCTTGGAGGCATGTCGAATGGAGGAATTCCTTTGACAGGAGCCGCATTTTCTTACAAGATCCTGAGCATCATGGAAGAAGATCGGCCAATAGTACCCATGATTGAGTATTTTCTTGCAAGCGCTCTACTGCCCGCATGATAGCTGTCGATCCCCTCATGCATTTCTTCCAACACGTATTTGGCTTCTTGGGGGCTTAGGCAGCGGAGGTAGGGTCTCCTGTCTCCTTTGGTGTACGAGCGTTTAAAGAGTGAGTCGTTGATTAGCACGAACCTTTCTGGCTTCAGATGGATCCTGGGGTAGCTCGCCCACTTTTAGGAATTTCGAGATTGTATCCACCCAAGTAGCTTTTTGTGCGGGTAGGTTGACGTAGTTGACCTTGGGAGGCTCGGAGGTTTCAATACTGGGTTTCAAAAGAACTTCCACTAAGACAGTGTGATCCAACCCCTTGAAAACTACAAAAGATACTCGATTTACCGGCGAATATTCCCCGGCGTTTTACTAGTAGCGCTGGGGTAAGGAGCGAATAGGAATGGGGCGCCAGATGGGGAGGTTATACACCGGCGGTCGCTTTAAACTGCCGGGCAATCTTCGTATTCACCAGCATTTTATTTAAAAACGCCGGTGAAGTGTATTATTCACCGACGTTTTAATAATAAACGCCGGTGAATATACCGACACATTCACCGGCATGTCTAATTGAAACGCCGGTGAATAAGCTGCGATAAATTCCCCGCAACCCTAATCTTTCGCTCGCCATTTTCCCAAACCCCAAAAAAAAAGGGGGGCTTCGTTTTCCCTCCTTCCTCGCTCCACTTCCCGCGCGTTTGCCTCCGCCGCTTTGTCCTCTTCGACAGCCTTCGACCTTTTGTCACCGTCCCTTCTTCCCTTCGTCATTTTCGATTTCCCTCCTCCCTCTCTCTATTTGGAGGTGAATCGGCGATCGAAAACCACCGTGTCGCCCCGCTCTCTTTATCTCCTACGCCCCTGCGCTCCTCGCCCCGCTCTCTCTCTCTCTCTCTTCGGTATCATCTCTTGATTTCCCTTATTTTTCAAAAAAAGCATGTTTTTTCAGATTATGCATCTTGATTTCCTTAACATGAATGGTTTAGTTGGGATGAAGAATGAATAGAAAAATATATGCTTAGATACTAGAAATTTTCATCTTCGTTTACTGTTAATGAAGCTTATTTCATGCATCTGATTGTCATCTTGGCATATTTTTTTGACCAAAATGGGTTCACTGTGAACTGAGGATGGTATAGCTGTATGCCAAAATCCCCTTGGATATGTGCAACAATTGGGTTTTAGATTTAGTTGGGCTAAAGAATTAGTAGAGCAACATATATGCTCAGATAATGGAAATTTTCATTTTCAGATACTGTTAATGAAGCTGATTGCCATCTTTGGCATGATTTTTTAACAAAAAATGGGTACACTTCCAAACTAAGTATGATGCGAGCATCCTCATTTTCTTTTACTGTTAATGAAGCTTATCTCATGCATCTGATTGTCATCTTGGCATGTTTTTTTGACCAAAACGGGTTCACTGTGAACTGAGGATGCTATAGGTACGTATGCCAAAATCCTCCGGATATGTACAACAATTTGGTTTTAGATTTGGTTGGGCTAAAGAATTAGTAGAGCAACATATATGCTCAGATAATGGATATTTTCATTTTCAGATACTGTTGGAGAAGCTGATTGCCATCTTAGGCATGATTTTTTAACATAAAATGGGTTCACTTCCAAACTAAGTATGCTGCTAGCATCCTCTTCTTCTTTTACTGTTAATGAAGCTTATCTCATGCATCTGATTGTCAGCTTGGCATGTTTTTTTGACCAAAATGGGTTCACTGTGAACTGAGGATGCTATAGTTGTATGCCAAAATTCTCCGGATATGCACAACAATTGGGTTTTAGATTTAGTTGGGCTAAAGAATTAGTAGAGCAACATATATGCTCAGATAATGGAAATTTTCATTTTCAGATACTGTTAATGAAGCTGATTGCCATCTTTGGCATGATTTTTTAACAAAAAAATGGGTACACTTCCAAACTAAGTATGCTGCTGGCACCCTAATTTTCTTTTACTGTTAATAAAGCTTATTTCATGCATCTGATTGTCAGCTTGGCATGTTTTTTTGACCAAAATGGGTTCACTGTGAACTGAGGATGCTATAGGTACGTATGCCAAAATCCTCCGGATATGTACAGCAATTGGGTTTTAGATTTAGTTGAGCTAAAGATTTAGTCGAGCAACATATATGCTCAGATAATGTATATTTTCATTTTCAGATACTGTTAGAGAACCTGATTGCCATCCTAGGCATGATTTTTTAACATAAAATGGGTACACTTCCAAACTAAGTATGCTGCTAGCATCCTCTTCTTCTTTTACTGTTAATGAAGCTTATCTCATGCATCTGATTGTCAGCTTGGCATGTTTTTTTGACCAAAATGGGTTCACTGTGAACTGAGGATGCTATAGCTGTATGCCAAAATCCTCCGGATATGCACAACAATTGGGTTTTAGATTTAGTTGGGCTAAAGAATTAGTAGAGCAACATATATGCTCAGATAATGGATATTTTCATTTTCAGATACTGTTAATGAAGCTGATTGCCATCTTTGGCATGATTTTTTAACAAAAAAATGGGTACACTTCCAAACTAAGTATGCTGCTAGCACCCTAATTTTCTTTTACTGTTAATAAAGCTTATTTCATGCATCTGATTGTCAGCTTGGCATGTTTTTTTGACCAAAATGGGTTCACTGTGAACTGAGGATGCTATAGGTACGTATGCCAAAATCCTCCGGATATGTACAACAATTGGGTTTTGGATTTAGTTGGGCTAAAGAATTAGTAGAGCAACATATATGCTCAGATAATGTATATTTTCATTTTCAGATACTGTTAATGAAGCTGATTGCCATCTTTGGCATGATTTTTAACAAAAAAAGGGTACACTTCCAAACTATGCATGCTGTTAAAGAAGCTGAATGTTTCCATTATCTGAGAATATATGTTTCTTTATCATTTTTCTTTTACTGTTAAAGAAGCTGAATTCATGCATCTGAAGATTTAAGATCCAGGATGGCAAATTTTGATTGGGCCGTGATTGGATTGTTTAGTGGTTGTTGTCTATGTTCTTAATTGGGCTGTGATTAGAAAGAGAGGGCTCGAGTGGAGATCTGGAAACCCATATAGAGACATCTTGTTCATAATAATTTATTATTATTGTTGTTCTTGTTGCTCTTGCTGTTGTTGCTGATGTCTCTTTGTGTTCGTGTGCTGAAGGGAAACAAGGGATGAGAGAGAGATGAGGAAAATGCCGCTATGTTAGCCTGGTGTATCCAAAGTCTCTACCATTCCTCTTTCTGTTTCCATTTCTAGCTTCTATATTTGGTTTCCTTCCACGATGACAATTCCCTAAAAATACACTTGATATGAGCCCTATCTTATTTTTCTTATTTTTCTTATATTTGGTTTCCTTCCACGATGACAGTTTCATGGATTGTCTGAACAATCCATGAAAGACATGCTTAGATACTGAATTTTCATTTGTTTTACTGTTTTAGATAGTGGATATTCCCAATCAGAGGAGAATATAAAGGTTTCAAGTTAGATACTGAATTTTCATTTGTTTTGTTGTTTTAGATATATTTAAAAACAAAATTAAGTACTAGATTTTTAGCATTGCAATGTAATTATTTTACCTCTCTATATATCATTAACAATTCCATTTGCAATTGGCACTTTGATCTTATAATTTAAGATACAGGTAGATCTTTTTGCAAGTTCAAAAAATATGTATATTCTGTATTGTGGTCTACTGTTAAATTAAACTATTGTTTTTTTTCCACAGAGCGGTCGCTCAGATGAAGGAAATTCTGATGATCAGAACTGAAGCTACTCGGGGGGTATGAATCTGTGGTCCTCCTTGCTGTTCTTATGTCCTCCTTGCTGTATGGTTGTTGTTCTTATGTCCTCCTTGCTGTTGTTATGTTAGACTGTTTTTTTTATGAGAGTTATGTCAGACTGTTAATTTGGGATATTTGGAATATTTGTCAGACTGGTTTGTTGGGATATTTGGGATGTTCGTCGCTATATTAATTTGTTAATTATGACACTGTTAATTTTGCGGTGAATTTGGACGTTGATATGACACGTGTGAAACTTTATTATCTTTAATTATTCTTGTGTTTGGTTGTGATTTGTGCATTAAAATGCAACGAAATTGGTTGAATCAGTTGCGAATTAGTTTACAGGTTTTGTAAATGAAACTGTGAATTGAAATCGAACGGAAAACCGGAGCATGAAAAACAAACGGGCATAGATAAACCGGCGTTTTATAAAACACCGGTCTATCTAATGAATTAGTTGCAGTGTGCGATATACCGGCGTTCCCACACACGCTGGTGTATGTCGCTAGTTATAACGGCACCAAGCAACACTGGCGTTTTATAAAACGCCGGTGAACCTAACTACACCGGCGTTTTTTGGTCACGCCGGTGCTTGTAAGTAGGGAAAACCGGGCACTCATAAACGCACATACACCGGCGGTCAACGACCGCCGGTATACTTTCATTCTACACCGGCGTTTATATAAACGCCGATGAATTGATATATACCGGCGGTTTAGGGCCGCCAGTGAATGTATATTGGGGGTAAAAGAACGGCACTCAGAGACCCCCATACGCCGACATTTTTCCGACCGCCGGTGTAGTTATAATATTTACCGGCGTCCAGGAGAACCGCCAGTGTAGACCCCTTCCTTTCCGCGACGCTCGCTTCGGCGGCATTTGGACCGGCGCTATTATAAACGCCGGTGAAAGTTTCACCGGCGTAAAAAAATGCCGGCAAAGACGTAAAAAACGCCGGGAAATCGAGTCTGTTTTGTAGTGGAAGGAGGAGGAGGCTAGCTTGGATAGGGCATCGGCCTGGGTGTTATGTTCTCGAGAAATCAGAGTCACCGTCACCTCCAAGAAATCTGAGAAGATAAGGCGAACGTGCTCTAGGTATTGGATCATTCGGGAGTCATGAGCCTCGTACTCTTTGGTGATCTGATTAAACACAAGTTGGGAGTTGCTGAAAACCTTTATGCTTTTGGCTCCTACCTTCCAGGCCATAAGGAGCAATGCAATCATTGCCTCATGCCCCGCCTCATTGTTGGAGGCCAAAAAATTGAGACGGAGGGAATATTGGAGGGCAAAGGTGTCTGGTCCCTTAAGTAAGATTGCGGCCCCGCTCCCACCTTCGCAGGACGGTCCATCCACATAGAGTTCCCATTCTGGCTCGTCGTCTTGCGTCCCATGAGTATCAGGGATTGTACATTCGATGATGAATTTAGCGAGCACCTAGCCCTTGATGGCATTTTGGGGCTTGCAGCTGATTTCGTGTTGGCTCAACTCGATGGACCATTTGATCAATCGGCCTGACGTTTCGGGTTTGTAAATCACTTGTTTGAGGGGTTGTTCTGTAAGGACCTGGATGAAGTTGGCCTGGAAATGAGGGCGAAGCTTTCTCGCCACCATGATGAGTGTGTATGCCATCTTTGCCAACTTAGAGTACTGAAATTCGACATCTCAAGAAACTTACTAACGTAATAAATCAGCTTCTGAGACCCACCTTCATCCCGAACCAAGCCAACAATGAGCACGTGTTCGGAAGCGACAAGGTAGAGGGAGAGCACTTCGTTCTGCTCGAGTTTGTTGAGGAGCGGAGGATTGGCCAAGTATGTTTTTAACTGGTCGAAAGACTACTGTTAGAGCTCTCCCCACTCAATTTTTTTAGTTCATCTGAAGGCTTTAAAGAATCGTAGTGATTTCTCGCTGGATTGGCTGCTAACCGGCCGGTGAGATGCTGCACTTCCTTGATGTTTCTTTGGGGGGGGGGCATGTTCATGATGACTTGAATATTTTCGGGGTTGGCTTCTATCCCCCGTTGACTGACCATGAACCTGAGGAATTTCCCGGAGGTGACGCCGAAGGCACATTTTGAATGGTTCAGCCGCATGTTGTGGGTTCAAAGGACCTCGAATGTTCCCTTTAGATCTTTCACGTGATTTTGACCCTGAAGGCTTTTGACGACTATGTCATCGACATACACTTCCATATTCTGACCTATTTGATATTTGAAGACCCGGTTCATGAGCCTCTGATATGTAGCTCCGACGTTCTTCAGCCCGAAAGACATGACATGGTAACAATATGGTCCTTTGTCGGTGATGAAATCAGTCTTGGGGATGTCCGGACGGTACATTCTGATTTGATTATAACTTGAGAATGCGTCCATGAAACTGAGGAGCTCGCGTCCGGACATCGCATCGATGAGGGCATCAATACTTAGGAGGGGAAAGGTTCTTTTCGACTGGAAAAAGATAGAAAATTCACGGTACGGTCCATGTACAATCGATTAAATTTTAGAGGGTGTTGTCCAAAATGGTCATCCATAATTTGGAAATCCAAAGAACCCCTTAAAGGTAAATTTTTTTTTGTCTTGTGCTTAATAATGCTATTTTGACTAAGGTAAACCTGGCTAAACGTCAACCATTTATGGAGTCATCATGTGGTTTCTGTAACAATAATATGGAGTCTAGAGATCTTTTTCTGGAGTGTCATAAAAGCAAAAAAGTTTTAGTTGAAGTCCTTAGTGCTCTTGGCACAGGTGCGTATCCCTTAGTTTGCGAGGACCTTTGGGTTGGTCCCAAGTTCTTTGCCGAGAGGAGGGACATGAGAGACACTTGGTATATCACGATAGTCGCCACGACTTGGGTTCTTTGGCTATAGAAATAACTTTTACCTTCGCAGGACTTGTAATAGTATTTCTAGCAATTTAACTCATATTATGCATCTCATTTGGGGGGAGGGGGGAGGGGGGGAGGGGGGGGCAATACAGCTGCTTCGGGACCGAGAAGAATGATTGCCAGAGCCTTCCAAATGGAGGAGTACGATGATAAGGATGTTGTGATTGGGCCAACCCTAGAGTGAGCTTCCGTGTTTGAAGACCCCACCCTCCAGGGATTTGTTGGAGGGACTGCAGATGTTATATTTGTATTCCTTTTGTTCTATGTTCTTTTGCTTTTGTTCACACCCTCTTATGTTAGTTGGGTGTATTATGTGTTATTTTCTGTCTTGTTATCTTAGAGCATCTCTAACTACGCTAGCTATTTTGGCTCGCTAGAATAAGCAAAATGAAAAACAGTTAGATAATTTGGCTAGAAAAAAATTCATGCTCTAACCATGCTAGCTATTTTAGCTAATCTATTTTAGCTAGTCATTGATATTTTAAAGCCCAAAATTATACTAAAATAAAACACAAAGCCCAAATCCAAAAGAAAAGAAAGCTAAAAAATAAATGTGTTAAAAAAGATTACAAAGCTCAAGTAAAAAAAAAGTCCAATCTAAAAGAAAAAAACTTCCAGAGATCACAGATCGCGAGTTCGCGATGTAGTGCAGTTCGGTTTCGTGATCGCGTGTCGCGCGTGAAGTTCGTGATCAGATTTCAGCATTGTTTGAATTTTTTTTGTGGGTTTTGATTTTATTTTTTAAGTTTGGAGAGACATAAAGAAAGCAAGGGAAGTTTGGCGAGTGATACAACTTCTCTAGATTTGGCGAGTAAATCTGATAAATTTATTTTGGCGAATTCCGTTCGTGCAAATTTTTCTTTCTAGATCTACTATTTTGACTAAAATTGAGATATGACTAGCGCGATTAGAGATAATATTAGCTTATTGTTCTATTTCCAGTTCTCTAGATTATTATATTAACACTTTTGTTGGATCCTGTAGGCGAGACAACAAACACTAGAGGGGGGTGAATAGTGTTTATAAAAATTAAATTGCGGAATAGAGATTTTCCTTCTGTACAGTCGACTTAAGGAATAAACCAGTCGACTGAATTAACAAAATGAAAAAGTAATTTAAACAAGTCTGTTCAGTCGACTTAGAGTTGGAACAGTCGACTTAACAACCAGAAAACTATCAGAGTATACGAGTCTGACTAGTCGACTTATCAAGTACCCAGTCGACTGTCCAGACAAGTTACACAGTAACAACAACACAAGCTGAGAAAATATAAATGCAAGTTAGAGAGATACAACCACAGAGTGCACACGATGTATCCTGGTTCAGTCCTCCCGACCTACATCCAGTCCCCAAGCAACCCACTTGAGATTTCCACTATTCTTGAAAAGGTTTACAAGAATACCCTACGGCGTTCAGACAACAACCATGTCTAACCCGTAGTCCTTTCTCTTCACCAGAGAAAGCAACCCACTCTTCTACCAAGAGTGACAAACCTGACTCTACACCCTAGAGTCCTACTCTCCAACCGAGAGGAAAAGAAAACAATAAAAATTGTTTACAATCAACCTATAGCCTTGTTTGTGATTGTTATATAGTACGTGGCTAAATGGTTGACTTCTATATTCAGTCCAAAACGAAATCAAATGTTATACTGGACTGAAGATAAAGAACCAAGTCTTAGTGAGTTGAAAGTTTTTGTCTCTTGAAAAATGTAAAAACTTAAGATCTCAAAGAAATGAGTATTAGTGTCTTTAACAGTGGATTCTAACCTCTATTTATAGAGATAGATTCACTGGACGTTGGGAATCAGTTGTTCAACTGTCAACCAACGGATCTAAAAAAGATTTGAATTTGAAAAACAATTTTAAAAACAGAAAACTGTCAAACGCACTTGAACAGTCGACTGGCTTGCCATGATGAGTCGACTGGTCAGAGTTTGAATAAGATTAGGCAGTTTTGTACCAACTCAGTCGACTAGAGCAAGTAGCAGTCGACTGGTACGCAACAGCTGATCTAGTTCAAACTGTTTTGACTTTTGGTTTTGAAAAATCACACATTTAAAAGAGTTATATGTGAGTGTATGTGTGTGTGACAAGGCTGTACATCATTCTAAGACTCAAATAAAGCAAAATATTACATTTGTTTACAAGACATAAAAATATATGACACTTGAAGCATAGGTCTTGACTTGAGTCTTGAGTGAAGTCATTGTCTTTATCCAGAGCATGTACTTGTTCATTTGTTCAGCTGTATAGTAAGAAGGCTTTTGTGTATTCAACCTGAAATTATATAGTATAGCACAGATACATGTTGCAGTGTGTTGTAATCATCAAAATCAAGAATCAACATTCTCCCCCTTTTTGATGATGACAACACAATAGCTGATAATAACAAAAAATAATACAAGCATACAATCATTGATATGCTCCCCCTATTAAAAGCACATAATGCATATTATATCAGTCGACTTAAGAAAGAATTAGTCGACTTAACAGAACTTCTTGAAAAGAACAGAACTTGAAAAATATTACACAACATAACACAACAGGAAGTGTTTCCCCCTTTGTCATCAACAAAAAAGGACACAAGATAATGTCTTACAAAAATAAGGAAAGCTTACAAAAGGAACAACATAAAAAAATGCAAGAAAGGAAATACATAGTAAATGTCTAAAAATCAGCAATCTTCATCTTCGTCGTCGTCATCAACATCCTGAGACGGAGGTGGAAATTGAGTCGTAAACAGCTGAGTCAGATGTGAAACTTTGGAATCAAGGGAATCAATATGGAAAGCAAGGGTATCTTGACGATCCATGAGATAGTTAACAACAAGATATAGACTACGTGGATCATCAAAATCAGCACGGGGACGAGAAGAGCTGGAGGCTGAAGATGGTCTAGCAGAAGTTGCTAAAGGAACTTGGGTGTGAGGAGTAGGTCTAGGGAAATGTCTAGGGGAAGGATCAAGAAGTTTCATACGTGCTAAACTGGCACGATCGAAGCACTCATAATGCTTAACCACATTGGTCTCGGAGTCGAGATCAATATCATAAGCAAGGAAGACTCTAGTAAGGAGACCACCAAAAGGCAAAAAAGTGAGTATGAGACTTGTGGAGTCTCCGAAAGATGACACGACCCCAATTGATATTTATTCTACCAAAAATTGCATAAACCGCTTGTTGCAATTCCACAGAATACTGATCAAAGCTCCCTGTTTTGGGAAGAATATTATATGATAGTATTCTTGCAACTAGTTTTGCAATAGGTGTGATAGATTTACTAGACATGGGGGGTCCATGATTCGGCAAAAAGATTTTGGACATGATAGATGCATCATCTAAAATGATCTCACCTAAATCAAGTCCCTCATCATCAATACCCATAATAAGATTAATTCTCTCGGATGTGAGTTTAATCTTCCTATTTTTGACCGAAGAATAAACAATAATTTCTCCATCATCCATTTGAACTACTCTCATATTGGTATAAAAAAGATAGATGAGTTGTGGGTAGTAGTCGGGTTGATTTTCCAAGGATAAAAACTCATATAGACTACAATGTTGAAAAAGAGAAATAAGATTGAACCTATCTAAATCATTGAAGTTGACAAATCTACCCGGAAAAATCACAATGTTACAAATAAGATACCATTTTTCTAAGAGATCAGGACTCCTAAGATACTGAGAATAGTCTTTTGATGAAGAACTATCATCAACATGGGATGTCTTAGATCATTTCGGAGCCATTAAGAAATTTAAGGGATTCAAACAAAGAGAAGTGAGATTTAAAAGGATTATACCAACAAGGAGAATGGAATCAAACAGCAAAGGGAGCGAAAATCACTAGCTCCAAATAAAAGATTCGGCAGTCAACTTCTGGATCTATCTCTTTTCTCCTTAGGGTTTTAGATCTGGAATTGGGGTAAAAGTGAAAGTGAAAAATTGAGGCAGTGAAGAGGGTTTTTAACTGAAGCCAACGGCTGAGATTGAATAGAATCGAGATCAACAGCTCACAAAGAAGTCACGGGTGAGTCAAAGGATAAAAATTTGTCTCAAAAACTGTGTGACGATCCGAAGTTGAAGACATACTGATTCGCGACAGTTGACTGGTGTTCAGAGACAGTCGACTTAGTCGTGAGAAAAATAAGCAATTATAACAACTGATCAGTCGACTTGGTGAAATGTCAGACGACTAGTCAGAGAAAAAATAAGTATATATATAAAAAAATACAGGACAGTCGACTTAACAGAAATATTTTCAACAAATATCAAGAAAATTACATATCCCTAGTTCTCTTCTTCAAGAAATAAAAGTATCTTCTTTAAGGGGTTTTGTAAAGATATTAGCTACTTGTTTATCAGTAGAGATAAAATCTAAAGATATGTCTCCTTTTAAAACATGATCACGTAGAAAATGATGTTGAATATCAATATGTTTCGTACGTGAATGTTGAACTGGATTTTTAGATAAATTAATTGCACTGGTATTATCACACATTATTGAAGGTTTTTCAAAAGAAATACCATAATCTAATAAGGTTTGTTTCATCCACAAAATTTGTGCACATGCCAAACTTGCAGCGATATATTCAGCTTTTGTAGTAGATGGGGATACCGAATTTTGCTTTTTACTGCACCAAGAAACTAGTGAATGTCCCAAAAAGTGACATGTCCCACTAGTGCTCTTGCGATCAGTTTTACTACCAGCAAAATCAGCATCACTATACGACAAAAGTTGGAAATTATCAGTGCGTGGATAAAATAAACCATAATCAGATGTGCCTTTAATATATCTTAAGATTCGTTTCACAGTTTTTAAATGAGATTCTTTAGGACTAGACTGATATCTAGCACACAAACATACACTGAACATAATATCTGGTCTACTAGTAGTAATATATAAGAGTGAACCAATCATACCTCGATAGAGTTTCTGATCGACACTCTTACCTAATATATCTTTGTCAAGGGTAGTAGTAGTAGCCATAGGTGTGGATTTACTACTTGTACTATCCATGTTAAACCGTTTGAGTAATTCCTTTGCATATTTTCCTTGATTAATAAATATGCCATTTGAAGATTGTTTAATTTGTAGTCCAAGGAAATGATTGAGTTCACCCATGTGACTCATCTCAAACTTTTTTTTCATGGTGTTAGTAAACTCTTGACATAGATTATTATTAGTAGAACCAAAAATTATATCATCAACATATATTTGTATGATTAAAATATCATTCTTAATTCTCTTGATAAACAAGGTAGTATCTACTTTACCTATCTCAAACCCTGTTTCTAAAAGAAAAGTTTTCAAGCGATCATACCAAGCACGTGGTGCTTGTTTAAGACCGTATAAAGCCTTTTTCAATTTAAAAATATGGTTTGGGAATTGTTTATGTTCAAAACCTGGTGGTTGTTTAACATAAACATTCTCTTTAATAAACCCGTTAAGAAAAGCACTTTTAACATCCATTTGATAAAGTATAAAATTCATGAAACAAGCAAAAGATAATAAAATACGAATTGATTCTAATCTAGCAACAGGAGCATATGTTTCATCAAAATCTATGCCTTCTTCTTGATTATATCCTTGAGCAACTAGTCTAGCTTTGTTCCTAACAACCTGACCTGATTTATCTAACTTATTTTTAAATACCCATTTGGTACCAATAATAGTATGATCAGGAGGTCGTGGAACTAAATCTCATACATCATTTCTTATGAATTGGTTTAACTCATCTTGCATGGTATTCATCCAAAATTCATTCTCACATGCTTCTGTATATTTTTCGGTTCAAAATCCGACAAGAAGGCCGTATGAGATATCATATTAATATGTGATCGTGTCTGAATACCATGGGAGATGTCACCAATTATTAAGTCATGAGGATGATCTCTAACTTCAACAAAAGATTTTGGTAAAGTTGAAGATATCACAATAGGATCAGTCGACTTGACAAGTTCCTCAGTCGACTGGTTTACATCAGTCGACTTGATGTCCTTATCGGTCGACTTATCTGCGAGACTAGTTTATTCTAAAGATGTAATTACTTTATTTAAAGGTGATGAATCAGTTTCATCATCTTTAATTAAATTTGATGAAGACAGAGATTCATCGAATGTAACATGCAATGATTCTTCAATAGTCATTGTTGACTTGTTGAAAATTCTATATGCTTTACTCCTATTTGAGTATCCTATAAAGATACCCTCATTAGATCTAGGATCAAATTTATCCAAATTATCTTTAGTGTTCAGAATAAAACACTTACAACCAAATGTCTTAAAATAAGAGACTTTGGGAATTTTGTTAAAAAATAACTCATAACAAGTCTTCTTTAGTTTAGGTCTTATTAGAATCTTGTTTAAAACATAACAAGCTGTAGCAACAGCTTCAGTCCAAAAATACTTAGGTAAATTGCTTTCAACAAGCATGGTACGTGCGCATTCTTGCAAAGTCCTATTTTTCCTTTCAACCACTCCATTTTGTGGTAAAGCTCTTGGAAATGCAAATGAATGTGTTATACCATTCTTGTTGCAATATTCTGTAAACGTTTTATTTTCAAATTCTCCACCATGATCACTTCTAATAATGACTATGGTTAGAGATCTTTGGTTTTGAATTCGTTTACAAAAATTTGCAAATTCATCAAAAGCATCATTTTTATGTTTTAAAAAGAATGTCCAAGTGAATCGTGAAAAATCATCTACTAAAACAAATACATATCTACTTTTATTTAAAGAAGCAACTCTAGTAGGGCCAAATAAATCTATATGAATTAACTCAAGTGGCCTACTAGTAGAGATTACTTCTTTTGTTTTAAAAGTGGATTTGATTTGTTTTCCTAGTTGACATGCATCACATAACTTATCCTTTTTAAAGGATAGTTTTGGCAGTCCTTTAACTAGGTTATACTTAGATATTTTAGAGAGATTTTTCATATTCACATGACCAAATCGTCTATGCCAAAGCCAATAATCATTATTAGAAGCTATTAAACAAAAATTATTTGAAAACTCATTTGTATTCAAACATAATTCATAAATGTTGTTTTTGCGAAAACCTTAAAAAATAATGTTTTGCATGGTAGAATCATAAATTAAGCAAGCATCTTTTTCAAATACAATTTTATAACCTTTATCACATAGTTGACTAATACTTAACAAATTATATTTTAGTCCACTAAATAATAAAACATTTTCTATAGTAGGATTAGTATTTTTACCAACCATGCTGATTCCTATGA
Organism: Hemerocallis citrina; assembly: GCA_017893485.1. Lineage (NCBI taxonomy): Eukaryota > Viridiplantae > Streptophyta > Magnoliopsida > Asparagales > Asphodelaceae > Hemerocallis > Hemerocallis citrina. Next base: position 398,529,166 of record CM030359.1, read on the forward strand.
CTTTTCCTTTGTTGTTATCACCAAAGGTAACTGTTCCTCCATTGATGCTTTGTATGGTGGATAGGAGATTGGCATGACCAGTCATATGCTTTGAACACCTACTGTCAAGTATCCAACGATCTTTCTTTGGTACCTATAAGATATTCAATGTGAATATGTTTGGCGGAAACCAAACCCATAAAGAGTTTGATCTTCCTCCATAAGCAGGAATAAAATTAACAGAATTACATACATTTAACATATATGAATTGATATACGCAGTTCTATCATTCAGTTTCAAGTTAACTGGAACCCATACAAGTTTGTTCTGTCCAGTCGACTTTATAGCATCCTTCAGTCGACTTCTACTGTAAGTAAGTCGACTGGATGGTAATATAGGTCGACTTATATGAGATTTTGGTCTTGTGAAATCAGACTCAGTTCCTTCGGACAGACGACTGTTGGATGGACTCAGTCGACTTGACTGAACTTTAGACTTGCTTTTATCACTAAAATTTATAAACTTAGGCTTTTCAAAGAATTCATACAGTTTATGTTTAACACTAGAAATAGATTCAGTTTTATTTCTACTAGTGTTTTTAGAGGAAAGATCTTTTACAAAAGATTTTTTAAAACCAAGACCAAACTTTTGACTAGATATCACTTGATTTTGAAGAACATCGTTTAAATTCTCTTTTCCTTTATTGAAATTAGATACGTTCTTGGATATCTCTTCATAATTCTTTTTTAGAGATTCAAGATCCATATCTAAACTTGAAATACGAGAATTTAAAGATTTTACTTCTTTATCAAGGTTAAGATTCTCTTGAGAAAGCGTTTGATTAACTTTCTCTAGATTCTTAACTCTAATCTTTTCTTTTTTCAATTCTTGAAAAATTTCATTAAAGCATCAAGTAAATCTTCTGAATCATAATGATTACTTACTTGATTCTGTGAAGCCATAAAACACATGTTCGCAACCTCGTTGGTTTCATCAGTTTCTTCTTCTGAGGAAGAATCGCTGTCATCCCAAGTTGCTTGATATGCCTTTTTGTTTTTGGCAAACTTGTTCTTTGTGTACTTATCCTTCCTGAAGTTGGATGTCTTTCCCTTGGATTTTGTATTTTCTAGCAGACAATCCTTCTTCATATGGCCTATTTTATTACACGTGAAACAAGTTGGAGGATCATTAGAATCTCTAAATTTAGAATTGAACTTACCTTTCTTTAGAAATTTTTTGAATCTCCTTGTGAACATGGCTATCTCCTCTTCATCTTCTTCTTCATCTTCTGAGTCTGTCATGGCTTTAAAGGCTAATGATTTCTTCTTTGACTGTTGTGGTTCTGCATCCTTCTTCTGTTCTTCAATTTGAACCTCATAAGCCATTAGATTTCCCACAAGATTCTCAAGAGAAAGTTGTGATAGATCATTGGCCTCTTCTATTGCAGTGGCCTTCTTTTCCCATTCAGGAGTAAGTGCACGAAGAACTTTTCTCACCATCTCTGCTTGAGTGTATATTTTTCCAAGTGCCACAAGTGAGTTTGTAATGTCAGTAAATCTGGTTATCATTTCGGACACACTTTCATTTTCCTTTATGCGGAACATTTCAAACCTGTGAACAAGAACAGATATTTTAGATTCTTTCACTTTGTTTGTTCCTTCATGAGTTACCTCGAGTGTATGCCAGATTTGATGTGCGGTTGTTGAATTTGACACACGGTTGAATTCTTCTTTTGTAAGAGCACAGAATAATGCATTCATTGCTTTTGCATTATTCATTGTTTAGTTCTTCATGTCATCATTCCATTGTGCATATGGAATAGTAGGAGCAGTGTATTCTGTTTCAGTCATGTTCCATATTTCATAATTGATGGATTGGAGATAGCTCTTCATTCTACACTTTCAATAATTGTAATTTGTTCCATCGAAGAGAGGTGGACTTTGTGTAGATTGCCCTTCATGGTACTGATTTGCATTTGACGTAGTTGCCATAGCCTTTAACCTTGCTCTGATACCAAGTGTTGGATCCTGTAGGCGAGATAACAAACACTAGAGGGGGGGGTGAATAGTGTTTATAAAAATTAAATTGCAGAATAGAGATTTTTCTTCTGTACAGTCGACTTAAGGAATAAACCAGTCGACTGAATTAACAAAATGAAAAAGTAATTTAAACAAGTCTGTGCAGTCGACTTAGAGTTGGAACAGTCGACTTAACAACCAGAAAACTATCAGAGTATACGAGTCTGACCAGTCGACTTATCAAGTACCCAGTCGACTGTCCAGACAAGTTACACAGTAACAACAACACAAGCTGAGAAAATATAAATGCAAGTTAGAGAGATACAACCACAGAGTGCACACGATGTATCCTGGTTCAGTCCTCCCGACCTACATCCAGTCCCCAAGCAACCCACTTGAGATTTCCACTATTCTTGAAAAAGTTTACAAGAATACCCTACGGCGTTCAGACAATAACCTTGTCTAACTCGTAGTCCTTTCTCTCAACCAGAGAAAGCAACCCACTCTTCTACCAAGAGTGACAAACCTAACTCTACACCCTAGAGTCCTACTCTCCAACCGAGAGGAAAAGAAAACAATAAAAATTGTTTACAATCAACCTATAGCCTTGTTTGTGATTGTGATATAGTACGTGGCTAAATGGTTGACTTCTATATTCAGTCCAAAACGAAATCAAATGTTATACTGGACTGAAGACAGAGAACCAAGTCTTAGTGAGTTGAAAGCTTTTGTCTCTTGAAAAATGTAAAAACTTAAGATCTCAAAGAAATGCTTGGAGTATTAGTGTCTTTAACAGTGGATTCTAACCTCTATTTATAGAGATAGATTCACTGGACATTGGGAATCAGTTGTTCAACTGTCAACCAACGGATCTAAAAAAGATTTGAATTTGAAAAACGATTTTAAAAACAGAAAACTGTCAAACGCACTTGAACAGTCGACTGGGTTGCCATGATGAGTCGACTGGTCAGAGTTTGAATAAGATTAGGCAGTTTTGTACCAACTCAGTCGACTGGAGCAAGTAGCAGTCGACTGGTACGCAACAGCTGATCTAGTTCAAACTGTTTTGACTTTTGGTTTTGAAAAATCACACATTTAAAAGAGTTATATGTGAGTGTATGTATGTGTGACAAGGCTGTACATCATTCTAAGACTCAAATAAAGCAAAATATTACATTTGTTTACAAGACATAAAAATATATGACACTTGAAGCATAGGTCTTGACTTGAGTCTTGAGTGAAGCCATTGTCTTTATCCAGAGCGTGTGCTTGTTCATTTGTTCAGCTGTATAGTAAGAAGACTTTTATGTATTCAACCTGCAATTATATAGTATAGCACAGATACATGTTGCAGTGTGTTGTAATTATCAAAATCAAGAATCAACAACTTTATTAATAAAATATGGTGATCGTATTTTAATTTATTTTCCTAAATAAAAACATTGCAACTACCAGCACTGCTCTAGCTAAACTTTAACTTTGTTTATTTACCTTGGAAGTGTGAGTTGTTACTACATCCAATTTTTTATTTTAATTTTTTTTTGAATAATACATTCAAATGTTTTTATAGAACTTTGGCCTCCGGAATCAAATATGGCGATTTTTTTTATATGCCACTTTTTGAAAATATTTGCACTTATAGGACAGTTCCTGTAACACCCCGAATTTTAAATGAGGATAAATTCGAGATTTCACAGGATCTTTACTTCACTTCATACAATTTTACAAGAAATTTAAAACTTTTCATCAACAATACATCAGAGTTTATTTACACTTGGTTTTTACACAGCAGAAGAAATAAAACTTACAACAGTTGAAAGACAAAAACATAACTTGTATAACTTTACATCATTGCAACATTTTTAACTTTCATATAGCAATAGCATATCCACTTTATAACTCCATGAATGGTCCTTTACCTGCATGTCAATCTGTGGGCACGTCAGTTACTTACAACTAACGAAATGTTATACACGGCTATCCTCTCTATGCCAGGAATAGTATAACGATCTCATACTTTAACAAATCACAAAAAAAGATTGAATGAACAAGTAAAGTGTCAAGAGTGATTATTCTAAATATAAGTGTATACCATGCCTTAATGCCTAATGCACACATTCTATACTAGGATGACACTAATGCACACTTGTTCGGATTCTATGCATCCCATACTACATAGGTCCGAGGGCAAGCACCTACGTACTCCACATTGAAGGGTTCGATCCCTCGCCATGAGACTACCCGGTAATTAAACAAGTTTTAGAGTTATTTCACAGATACAGATCTCAGCCTCCCTGGCTATAATAACAGATCCCAGCCTCCCTGGCTATTATATCGTGAGAATAATCCCGTAAATGCCCCTCTAGCCCCGGTATATACATATTCTTTGGAGTATGGTAAACATCCGCCGACTACCCTAAGTCCCAGATAAAATACAGTCCATCTCCTACGGAGCAACCACAGTCCACCAACTGGGTCTATAGCCACGGAGATCCACCGCCGACTATATAGAAGCACCCATTTACGTTTCCACAAGTCTATTACATCTTCACCTAAGTGCCTAATTGTTTTTAGTTCAAGACATGAATATGTTATCACCCTAGAATCAGTTTTACCTCATACCGGATTTAGTCACAAAATACGAGATCGCCCGACGGCATTATCTCAAAATCAAGTCTCAAATCTTTCTTTCAAAATTACCGGTAACCGAGGTCTTACTAATTCTAAATCATAAACCTTTCATGTGCAAGAAACACGGGTACACATACCCCTTAATAATCATGTCTTAACTTATTATATTCATGTCTCTAACTTATCCATAATTTAATCAATGTCTCATCTTTGCATCACTCATGGTTCATTCGTTCACAATCTTTGAAAACAATAATTCTTTTCATGACTTAAATCCATCACTTTAAGTCTCTTTAGCAACTTAAGCACATATAATATATCTCAACCACAAAACGATAAATCTCATACTTTTTAATAATTAAATCTTAAGTCAGAAACTCATTATCCAATTTGAGCATGTATAATAATCAAGTATTCAACTTAAAGAAATAGTCTCCTTGAGACAATTTATTCTCATACCAACACTTTACTTAAAAATCTAAATTATGCTCTTAATTAATTAACTTTTAAAGACAAATCCCATTCTATCTCAAAAATCACTTTTATTTTCTCCAAATATACATGGGATCTTTAAAACTATTTTTAATAAATTCTCTATAGCATTTTATGAACACTATAATTTGTCCTTAACCCAATCCGTACAACGCACGTGCTGGTATTTTTTTTTTGTCCTTTTCATTCCCCCAATTTTCTCCACATGCACAGCACGTGTATAATACTAGTCTGATTTAATTTAATTTGATTATCAGCAAACCTTGATTTGATTTGGTCAGTTTAAGTTGGCTTGATAGATAATTAAGCAGTAGATTGCAAAATTATGACAAACGTGATAAATCATGATGGCAATTTTGTATCAATCAATTTCACTATTTTCTAAGCATACGATGCATTTGGATTGATGTAAAATATCCAAAAATAACAAAAACAAGGCTTTATATTATTTTTGTGTTTGGACAACTACTACGTGACTTTCTGATTTTGCTTTTAAAATTTCTACCTTCAAAAGTTGGAAAATTACCGTAGAAAACTCATTAAAACTTTTTGATAAATTTTTATTTTAGGTTTTACTCGACTTTTTCAACAAATTGTTTAGCATCTAAACAATACTATTATTTTAAGAAAATTTATACAGCCAAACAAATTTTTTTTTTTTAACATAACATGACATGATTCACTATTAGTCTCACCACAATCATAGCATAGTTATTCTATTTTATCAAAACTACTCATTCACTTTTATTAGCACGTACATTCTAAAAATTAGAAAGTAGGAGAACGCCCACCCTATTGAAGCTTGAACAATTGAAAGAATGATCACCACTTCTAGCTCCAAGACTCCTAATTCCTCTTCTCCTTCTAGCAATGGCCTCCAAGCACAAAACTCTCTTTTCTCTTTCTTTTTTCTTTCTTCTTTTCTTTTCTTTTGTTTTTGGTGTGAAAAGAATGAGGAATGGAGGGTGCTATTTATAGGATTTTGCTAGGGTACAAATTACAAAATTACACACCTAATAAATTACTAAAATTAATTTTCCAACCCTACATCTTCCTAACTCCTAAAACCTCCAATCTCTTCACCTCCTTATAACTCCTACCTCTTCTAATTCTTAACTCCCAACTCTCCACTCTCTTCTCCCATTATTCTCTCTCCTACCATGCCCAAAACCGGCCACTACACTACCCGGATTCACACAGCACACTTGTGTGCTGTGTTTATCCAAGTGGGCCTCCAATCCTAATTCATTTCATCTATCATATATATATTAGCACATACCCATGGGCCCACTTATTCCAACTCATCTATCCAACCCATTTCCATTCCATCCTATTACAAATTCAAACAGCCCAATCTTCTAACGTGGGCCCCCCCAACCAACTCATTTTCATTTAATCCATTTCACATTTCATACATTATATCATACATATAATTATCATACTATATATATTATGCACTATATATTGTATACTATATTATTAAGTAAAGTTAGTTAAAATTAAATTTTTATAATAAATACACACACATTTCATGAAATTTGTTTCGAGAAAGGATACGCCTAAATGCGCGCACCAAAATAAACACGTGCGTCGCACGTGAAAACATGAAAATGCGAAAATTGACATTATTGATGAAAAGTCATTAAATATAATTAAAAATACTATAGTCAAAATTACTTTTACTAATTTACATATTTTTCATGATGAAATCACAACACGTAGAAAGCACGTGCATTATACGTGCAGAAAATCGAAAAAATGCATTTTAATCAAAACAAGGGGAAAATAAATTTTCGTTTTATAAAATAGATTTAAATACATAAAAATAAATAATTTAAACCTATAGAAAATATTGTACGTAGTGGTGGAAACACGTGCATCAAAATACGTAAAAAGCACATAAATTCCAGGGATTGAAATATTATATTTTAGTTGACTGAAATCAATACGGAAAATGTATAAATAGTACGAATCCAAAATATGTAGTGAAACACATTACAAAATAAACGTGCGTAACACCCAGGGACAAAATTGTAATTTCCATTTTTGCGGGGTGTTACAGTTTCCAAGTATTTGTGTTTGTGAACTCAACAACTAAATTCGCCATTCTCAACAGCGAGTTTAGTTGTTTCATGCTCACCGTTGGGACACAACGAGTTTAGTGCTAATTTTTTGAGAAACTCGCCGTTCTTAATGGCGAGTTCAGTTCAAAAAATTTCAATGATGACTCACTGTTCTCAACGGTGATGATATTTATACTAGACTCGTTGTTGGGAACAATGAGTTTAGTTCAAACTTTTCAATGAAGACTTGCTATTCCCAACGGTGAGGACATTTACACTAGACTCGCTGTTGGGAACGGCGAGTTTAGTTCCAAAAAAATTCTATGGAGTATTTTTCAAAAATTCACTAAGTCCAATAGAATGTTTCACTCTCTGTAAAATTTCCTACATCCTCGCCGTTGCCAACAACGAATCTAGTATAAATGTCATCGTCATTGGGAACAACGAGTCTTCTTTCAAAATTTAAACTCGCTGTTCCCAATAGCGAGTCTAGTAAATGTCCTCACCGTTGTGAACGGCGAGTCTTCATTGAAAATTTTGAACTGAACTCGACGTTGTCACTACAATGGAAACCGACTATACCGGCATTTATACCCCGGTGTTTTTGGGAAACGCCAGGGTAGGCTTATGTTATTTCGTAGGGAATATAACCGTTAACATACACCGGCGCTTTACATAAACACCGGGGTATGATGTTATACACCGGCGTTTTTTAAATAAATTCCGGTGTATGATCTAGGGTTTTTTTTAACCCGGCGCCACCAATCCCCCAATTCCACATTTATTAATAGTCGGCGCGGTAAATTTTCTCTCTCTCTCTCTCTCTCTCTCTCTCTCTCTCTCTCTCTCTCTCTCTCTCCAACAGAGTGCTATGCCGCCGTCGACCCTATGCCGTTGTCTCCTCCGGCGTGCTCCCGCCATCAACAACTCCATTTCGCTCCCGCCGTTACGTGGTATAATTATTTATAACTTTTAATAAATTTTGTATTTATGAATAAAATTATTTGCAATGTGGATTGTGTGAATGAATAATTAGGACTTATGGAATCTTGTGGGTTTTAGAATGTTCACTGGTTAGGGTTTGCTAAATTTGTGAATTTGTTAATTAGGGTTTGTAGTATAATTAGGTTTTGTTGTTATCTTTTGTTTGTTTTCCGATTTATACAAAAAAGGGTATGTAGGAGTTCTAATATTAGTTGCATTCATGTTTAGGAATTATGAAATCATGAGGAACTAATTTATAGTTGAAGTTGTGGTGTACAAAACGAGATACTTGTCTAATACAATCAATGTACCTTATCAAAGAGACCAAATACATTGATCCTTATCTCTTTCCAAACACACAAGGATCTGTAGAATGATCTATATATTATCTAAACTGTTATGTCTGATCTTCACCTCCTGTTATTCATGCACAAAATACTCAAATGGTTTTAAAAGTCCTTGTTCTAGTATCATGTTTTCTAAAATTAAAGAACCCCTAAGGCATAATAGGCTAATTATTTAGATTTCTTAATCTTTTAAGGAAATTTTCTTAGGTGTTCATAAATACTTCTATTATTAATTGTGGCTATGAGAGTGTTTTCACAGATATTGTTCATAACATGTTATGTTACATGATCTAGTTTAATTATAGGTTCCCACAAATTTCTATATTTGAAGGATAAGAAAATTTCGAAAATGAAAATAATGGAAATCAAAGAAAAAGTGGATTGTTTTAATAAATTCATTGAGTTAAACCTAGAAGCATCTATCATGTCACAAAAGTCATGTGTGTGTGTTAAACCAAGAAGCTTGCCACAAAATTTATATTTGTCTCAAGCTTGCTATAAAACAAGGAAAAAAATTCCATTTGGCCTTATCATTTAATCTTAGATCCAAAACAAGATGAAAGTCGATACTACAACAACCACAACAACAAAGCCTTTTTATTAGAATCACCGAATATTGGGTTGCTTTTTTATGATATTCTATGATATTGGGTTGGCTTTTCATTAGAATCGCCGTATTTGATCTTTCATAGGCAATTGACTTAGTGAGTTAGATGCTATTAAAATTTTAAATTATGAAATTTTATTTTTAGATTGAGTGTTATTGTTGAAATGAATAAAAGCTGGATGAACAAGACACAATTATCAAAGGAGTATCAGCATGGCGATAAAGATTTTATTATCTTCGCCAAGAAAAATTCCCGTGATCCTAATTTGATTCTTTCTCCATGTCGGCGGTGTACAAACGTCATCTAAAGACATGCGATGAAGTTCAAACACATTTGGTGATCAATGGCTTTATCCAAGGGTACACACAATGGTTTTGCCACGGAGAGCATGCCCCGGCGATTCCGGTTGGACCGGATGTGTTAGAAGATGAAGACGAGCTCATAGTAAACGATGACTTAAGTGTGGCCGATGAGATGCAAGATTTATTGCGGGATGCATTTGGAATTCATAGCAATCCAGCACACTCCAACAGTCCAACAACACAAGCCCATAATGAGTCAGAAGAAATATTAGACATTGGTGGTAGAGTTGTAACCCCTGTTTCTATTAATACGTATTTTTAAAGTATTTTTCTATATTTAAATCCTCAGTATCTTATAACTATTTTTCCTTAATTGATTTTTATTATTTAAACTATTTTGGAGCCCAATTGTTTATTATAAACCCAAGATTGTATTTTGGTTTATTATTTATTTATTCTAAGCCCAAGTTTACATTATTGATTTTATTAATTATTAATGTGAGCCCAATTGTTTATTTGTTATTTTAAGCCCAAATTCATATTCTGATTTTATTTTATTATTATATTAAATCTGAGCCAAGAAATCTAGCCCAACAACCTCATTATTTTATTTAAATACTTTGAGCCCAATTATTTAAGCCCACTAACCCAGAACCCATATATTGTACAGACCCCCTACCCGTATACAATTCTCCACATCCCCACTTTTTCTGTCCCGTACTCCAACTCCCCACTTTCTAATCCCGTACCTGTACACTTCCCCCATCACCTTGTAACTACCCCCACCTTCTACCCCATTACTTTAATTATTTTATTAAAACCCCATCCCCTACCCCATTCTCCATCTCTCTCCTCCTCTGTCTCCAACCAAAAATAGAACAAACCCAACTCAACCAATACCCGTCTTCTTCCTCTCTTCTCCCTCCCCCTCTGTTCGAAACAAAACCACACAGAGAACCCACCGCAACTCCACTTCTCCTCCTTCTTCTTCCATTCCTCCGCTCGACATTCCCGAGCTCCCTCGTCATCGTCATCGCCACAGCGCCCCACCTCTGCCGCATCGAGCACCACCTCTCCTCGTCGCTTTCAGTCGCGCCGCACCCACAATCGAAGACCAAGCTCTGCAACGCCTTCACCCCAGTCAACCCGAAGCACCTCGACCACCACTCTCCGCGTCGCCTCCACACTCATCTCGTCGAAGCGCCGCTCCCTTCGAGCCCCTTGCCCTGCCGGCATTCCCCCCCGCAGTCGCCTCTGCCATCGCTCACCTCCCGTTCAGTCGTCGCCTTCCTCTCGCTCGAGCCAGTCGCGCGTCGCCGTCCCCGCAGGCTTCCCCTATACACCGCGCCCTCTAGCGCCTCTCACTCAACCTCGACATTCCCAGTCATCTTCAACCTCGAAGCTCCCCGTTGCTCATCACCCGAGCGCCTCAACCACAGTAACCGCCGCTCACCTTCAACCTCGCTCAAGCCGTCCCTGTTGCCCTCTCCGCTCGCCATTTCCCTCGCCGTGGTGCCGCACTTCGCAGTCACTCACCTCTCTCCTTACCGAGTCCCATCGCCGCCGCCTGAGCTCTCACTCCCCCTCCAGATCAGTTGTGAGCCTCTCGCCAGTGCCATCGTCGTGTCGCCTCCCTGAGCGAGCTGCCAAAGACGCCGCGCTCTTCTCCTGCCCATTCTCTCTCTCTCTCTCCCTCTCTTTGTCTCACTACGAAGAAGAAGAAGAAGGGACAGGGTATTAGGATGTTGCTGTTGTGAATTGAGTTGGGATTGTTGCTGTTGTGTATTTTATTGGAGTTGGAGGTATTTGCTGTTTTGTGTGAAGGGATCTGATTGTATTGGAAGTTATTGGAGTTTGGTGTTAGAAGAGAGAACTGGTGTGTTGCTGTTTGGGTATTTTATTGAGTTGGTGTTATGAAGTGGTGAGTTGTTGTTTTAGAGAAGGTGGCTTGTTTGCTATTGGGAGTTTGCTATTTGGAGTTGCTGTTTGGAGTCTGCTATTTAATTTGGATTTGCTATTTTGGCATGGATGCCAAATACCTTGCACGTGTTCTACTGTCCGGGATACTGATCCCGTTATTCTTGTCTTTAATTTTATCGTCGTCAACTAACAGGCAAGTATCCCCTTGTACAAATTCGTTGGTCTAGTACAAGCTCTTTTGCAAAATACCGCAAGTTATTCCTTGACTCTATTCGTATTATACATAACCTATTGATCCCATATTCGTACAAGATCACGAATACTTTGTTGTCATATGCATTGCATGAACACGACACACATAAATACTCTTATAATTATATATGATGTTGTGCATGAATTGCTTGTTACTAGGTTGCATATTGTTATAATATCTTTTATTCTTGATTAAGTGTTATGCATGCCATTAGTCGCATCAATGTGTTTTATAATCCCTAAAATATGTTTTCCTGCTTTGCATAAGTCTTAATACCCGATCCTGTTATGTTACTCTTGCTATGTTACTCGTCCTTGTTGCATGTAGTTATTGTTCATGTTTAATTGTAATAAAAAGATAACAATCCGGGGTATAAAGGGAAAAGATTTAGTAGTGGGTAATATAGAAGAGCATACTCGGACGGGGGCTCATGGTTCCTCGCTGCAAATTGCAAGTTACAAGTTCCAAGTTTGCTAAATTACAGGTTTACATGTTTCACGATACAAGATATACTTGACATGTTTCACGCTACAGGTTACACTATATGTTTCACATTGCACGTATCTCGAACAAGATACAATTTTTCCGAGTACATGACCTATAGAATCCACCACTAGTCTAAACGTTCAATTGATTGCGAGTAGCAACCATGTGGTATGGGACGCATGAAGTGCTACCTAGTTAGGTTAATAAAAGACATGACATTAACACGTACACTTGCATGATTCGTTTACATGTTACATGGTTATGATGACTTGTTTACTTGTTTACATGTTATGCGTTCATGTTGACACGTTTACTTGCTTACTAGTTTATATGTTACATGTTCTTATGGATTATTTACTTGTTTACATGCATGTTATTTGTTCCAGAATGTCTTGTTCTTGATCCTGTTGCATGTTGTTTTTGCTTTATTATATGATTCTTAATTCCTTGTTCTTTCCCTGCTTTTGTTTTCATTTTATAATTGTCCCATTAGCTTGTACCACTTGCGGCCCGTGACTTGCATTAACGGATATCTCTTTCTCTTCCTTTGTAATAATATACTTGCAGGCCCAGATGGAGAATTATCCGAAGGTGTTGCTAAACAGAGATTCTAGTCTTGTTTAATTTCATGTTATTTTAGTTTTGTTTATTCATGTACTCCTTTGTTGTAATCCGGCATGTTTGACCCGTAACTATGTTTCTTTTCCAGTTGTTGGTTATGTCCTGTATTATGTCATGTAATATGTCATGTACTTGGTTATCCTATTGTGATTTTACATATTTGCGTGGTTGATATTGTTATCTTGTTGTTGAGTTAAATATATAGCTTATGAATAAAGTATTCGCATCATTCGCTGGGCCTCAGTTACGTGTCTGTGTTCCCGTATTCTGGGAAGCGGGACGTGACAAGATTTTTAGTGGTATCAGAGCCAAGATTTTGGCTAATGTGTTAGTTTGACTAATACATTAGACAGACTTGATTCAGCCAGGTTAGACTCTAATTATATTATAGTTTAGCCAGGTTAACTCGACAACACGAGCACCACGTTAATCACATGGATAATGAATAACCAACATATAACCTGGATACTACTAACTTGATGGTTTTGTAGACTATGGCTGGTGAGGACACTTCGACTCCCCTACCCAGGGACGAGACATCAGTGGATATCGCTGCCACTCTCCAAGAGATGCGAAGAATGATGGAATTACCACAAGAACACAATGAGCTGATGAGAGCCAGTCTCGAAAGGATTCAGGAGTACGCAAAGCTCACTCGACTGAACATATTTGCGCAGCAGCATCATGCCTTCGCCATCATGGAGCAGACCCATGAGAAGAAGAATCTGACGTGTAGCTATTGCCACAAGATCGATCACCGACGCAAGGATTGCTGGAAAGCCAATCGTTGATGTCTTGCATGCGGAGCGAAGGACCACAAGATTCAGAACTGCCGAAAGGTACGGAGAAGCGCACCAATTGGAGGATCAGCTCCTAGTGTAGGACAAGTTGAAGAGTGCAGTCAAGCCCCAGACTCGATTGCAGTGGAAGCAGAGACTGCCTGAGTGCGATTGCAGGTATTTTGTTATTTCGTCGTATTTCAATTCTTAGATCATCACTCTTCTGCACTTGCATTCATCCCCATTGTCGATTCCATATAGAACATCATGCTAGTATTTCTTTCATGCCATACTCCCTTCAAATTCGGCTATTGCCACCACCTTGTTCATTCCCTTTTAAATTCTCTATTTTGTTATCCCATAGTTTGGTTTTGCCATATCCTATATACCGCCTACGCAAATTTCGAGGACGAAATTTTGTTGTAAGATGGGAAGGATTTGTAACCCCTGTTTCCATTAATACGTATTTTTAAAGTATTTTTCTATATTTAAATCCTCAGTATCTTATAACTATTTTTCCTTAATTTATTTTTATTATTTAAACTATTTTAGAGCCCAATTGTTTATTATAAACCCAAGATTGTATTTTGGTTTATTATTTATTTATTCTAAGCCCAAGTTTACATTATTGATTTTATTAATTATTAATGTGAGCCCAATTGTTTATTTGTTATTTTAAGCCCAATTTCATATTCTGATTTTATTTTATTATTATATTAAATCTGATCCCAGAAATCTAGCCCAACAACCTAATTGTTTTATTTAAATACTTTGAGCCCAATTATTTAAGCCCACTAACCCAGAACCCATATATTGTACAGACCCCCTACCCGTATACAATTCTCCACATCCCCACTTTTTCTGTCCCGTACTCCAACTCCCCACTTTCTAATCCCATACCTGTACACTTCCCCTTCACCTTGTAACTACCCCCACATTCTACCCCATTACTTTAATTATTTTATTAAAACCCCATCCCCTACCCCGTTCTCCATCTCTCTCCTCCTCTGTCTCCAACCAAAAATAGAACAAACCCAACTCAACCAATACCCGTCTTCTTCCTCTCTTCTCCCTCCCCCCCTGTTCGAAACAAAACCACACAGAGAACCCACCGCAACTCCACTTCTCCTCCTTCTTCCTCCATTCCTCCGCTCGACATTCCCGGGCTCCTTCGTCATCGTCATCGCCACAGCGCCCCACCTCTGCCGCATCGAGCACCACCTCTCCTCATCGCTTTCAGTCCGCCGCACCCACAATCTAAGACCAAGCTCCGCAATGCCTTCACCCCAGTCGACCCGAAGCACCTCGACCACCACTCTCCGTGTCGCCTCTACACTCATCTCGTCGAAGCGCCGCTCCCTTCGAGCCCCTCGCCCTGCCACCATTCCCCCCCTCCACCCCCGCAGTTGCCTCTGCCGTCGTTCACCTCTCGTTCAGTCATTGCCTTCCTTCCGCTCGAGCCAGTCGCGCGTCGCCGTCCCCACAGGCATCCCCTGTACACTGCGCCCTTTAGCGCCTCTCACTCAGCCTCGACATTCCCAGTCGTCTTCAACCTCGAAGCTCCCCGTTGCTCATCACCCGAGCGCCTCAACCACAGTAACCGCCGCTCACCGTCAACCTCGCTCAGGCCGTCCCTATTGCCCTTTTCGCTCGCCATTTCCCTTACCGTGGTGCCGCACTTCGCAGTCGCTCACCTCTCTCCCGACCGAGTCCCGTCACCGCCGCCTGAGCTCTCACTCCCCCTCCAGATCAGTCGCGAGCCTCTCGCCAGCACCATCGCCGCGTCGCCTCCCTGAGCGCACTGCCAAAGACGCTGCCCTCTTCTCCCGCCCATTCTCTCTCCCTCTCTCTCTGTCTCACTGTGAAGAAGAAGAAGAGACAAGGTATTAGGATGTTGTTGTTGTGTATTTTATTGGAGTTGGAGGTATTTGCTGTTTTGTGTGAAGGGATCCGATTGTATTGGAAGTTATTGGAGTTTGGTGTTGGAAGAGAGATCTGGTGTGTTGCTGTTTGGGTATTTTATTTTGTTGGTGTTGTGAAGTGGTGAGTTGCTGTTTTGGAGAAGGTGGCTTGTTTGCTATTGGGAGTTTGCTATTTGGAGTTGCTATTTGGAGCCTGCTATTTTGGATTTGCTATTTTGGCATGGCTGCCAAATACCTTGCACGCGTTCTACTGCCCGGGATACTGATCCCGTTATTCTTATCTTTAATTTCATCGTCGTCAACTAACAGGCAAGTATCCTCTTGTACAAATTCATTGGTCTAGTACAAGCTCTTTTGCAAAATATCGCAAGTTATTCCTTGACTCTATTCGTATTATACATAACCTATTGATCCCATATTCGTACAAGATCACGAATACTTTGTTGTCATATGCATTGCATGAACACGACACACAAAAATACTCTTATAATTATACATGATGTTGTGCATGAATTGCTTGTTACTAGGTTGCATTTTGTTATAATATCTTTTATTCTTGATTAAGTGTTATGCATGCCATTAGTCGCATCAATGTGTTTTATAAGTCCTAAAATATATTTTCCTGCTTTGCATAAGTCTTGATACCCGATCCTGTCATGTTACTCTTGCTATGTTACTCGTCCTTGTTGCATGTAGTCATTGTTCAAGTTTAATTGTAATAAAAAGATAACAAGCCGGGGTATAAAAGGAAAAGATTTAGTAGTGGGTAATATAGAAGAGCGTACTCGGGCGGGGGCTCGTGGTTCCTCACTGCAAATTGCAAGTTACAAGTTGCAAGTTTGCTAAATTACAGGTTTATGTGTTTCACGATACAAGATATACTTGACATGTTACACGCTACAGGTTACACTACATATTTCACATTGCACGTATCTCGAACAAGATACAATTTTTCCGAGTACGTGACCTATAGAATCTATCACTAGTCTAAACGTTCACTTGATTGCGAGTAGCAACCATGTGGTATGGAACGCATGAAGTGCTACCTAGTTAGGTTAATAAAAGACATGACATTAACACGTACACTTGCATGATCCGTTTACATGTTACATGGTTATGATGACTTGTTTACTTGTTTACATGTTACCCGTTCATGTTGACACGTTTACTTGCTTACTCGTTTATATGTTACATGTTCCTATGGATTATTTACTTGTTTACATGCATTCTATTTTTTCCACAATGTCTTGTTCTTGATCCTGTTGCATGTTGTATTTGCTTTATTATATGATTCTTGATTCCTTGTTCTTTTCCTGCTTTTGTTTTCATTTTATAATTGTCCAGTTAACTTGTACCACTTGCGGTCCGTGACTTGTATTAACGGGTACCTTTTTATCTCTTCCTTTGTAATAATATACTTGCAGGCCCAGATGGAGAATTACCCGAAGGTGTTGCTGAACAGAGATTCTAGTCTTTTTTAATTTCATGTTATTTTAGTTTTGTTTATTCATGTACTTCTTTGTTGTAATCCGGGCGTGTTTGACCCGTAACTATGTTTCTTTTCCAGTTATTGGTTATGTCCTGTATTATGTCATGTAATATGTCATGTACTTGGTTATCCTATTGTGATTTTACATGTTTGCGTGGTTGATATTGTTATCTTGTTGTTGAGTTAAATATACAGCTTATGAATGATGTATTCGCATCATTCGCTGGGCCTCAGTTACGTGCCTGTGTTCCCGTATTCTGGAAAGCGGGGCGTGACAGGAGTGGAGGAGGAAAGACAAGATCTAGAAGTTAATAAAGAATATGAAGCATTTACTATGTTGGTGGGAGATGCTAGTACACCTTTGTACCGTGATTGCTCAAAATTTTTGAAATTTGCAATTATTGTTGGACTATTTCAGATCAAAACTTTAACGGGTGGTCTGCTAAGTCCTTCAACATGCTACTTCAATTACTGAATGAAGCATTTCCTGAAATCTATATTCCAGAAACATCCCATGCAACAAAAAACTTTCTCAAGTCTTTCGATTTAGGGTATGAGAAGATTTTAACTTGCCCATTTGATTGTATGCTCTTCAGGGGGGATAAGGAGAGACTCTAAAATTGTGAAATCTGTGAAACTTCGAAATGGAAAGGAAAGCCGAATGAAGGCCAATAAGTTGATGACCCAGTTAAAACAACTAGGAGAAAGAAGCAAGCAAAAATTTTGCGATACTTTCCTCTAATTCCTAGGGTGCAAAGAATGTTTATATCCTCTAAAACTTCTTCAGATATGAGATGGCATGCAGAATATCGCAAGAATGATGGGATTCTCAGACACCCGGCTGATTCTCAATCTTGAAAAAAGTTTGATGAAAGATACCCTGATTTTGCTGAAGATCCTCGCAGTGTATGACTTGGATTTTCCAGTGATAGTTTTAACCCATCTAAGCAAATGAGCAATACATATAGCATATGGCCCGTTGTGTTAATTCTGTATAATTTCCCCCCTTAGAAATGAATAAAACTATAACCCCTGTTTTTCATTTTGTGTATTTTTTAGTGTATTTTTTTGTTTTGGTGTATTTTCTTTCTTGTATTTTCCTGAACCGTATATTGGAATTGTTTTCAATATATATATATATATATATATATATATATATATATATATATATATATATATATATAATTTCATTTTGAGCTCTTTGTGTTTGATTGGTTGTTTCTTTCGTTTCGTTCTTCATTATTTTGTCTTTCTTTCATTTTGGCCTCGTTCCCTTATTTTTAGTTTTACTTTTCTTGGGTGCTTGTGGTGGTGATTTGTTTTCATATTTCCCAATCCTATTATTTGATCCCTTATAAGATTACCAAAGCCAAATGAAATATCCCCAACCCTATTTGTATTCCTATTTAATTGACCGAAACCCAAATCCCATTGGTAAACCTACTACAACTCCTAATACCCATCAACCCAATACCCATTAACCCACAACTAAACCCTATATATATATACCCCTCTCCACTAAACCCTAAACCTAATTCCCCAACTTCACAACCCGGCCTTTCCTTCTCTCTCCCTTTCCTTGTTTGCGGCTGCACACCCGCACACAACCCCAGGCCGACACCCACCTCCCGACCCTACCTCCGGCCTGCTTTCCTCCCGGCAACACCCCACACCCGAGCCCCATATCCTACACCGGAGCCCACTTGCATTCCCCCCCCCCCTCCCGGGCACCTACTCCATTGCCAGCACCTTCACCCAAGAACCAAGCACCGATCACCATCATCTCGTCCGTCCCCTTGTCTTTGCTCTTTGTCGTTGCCGACCGCAAGTCTCTTTCTCTCCCCTGATCATTGGTGTGAACGTGTTGGTTTGCACGTGTGGTGTTCGTGGTTCGTTGATTCGTTCGTGGGTTTTGCTCGTCGCTCTTGATCTTCATTGTTCTTCATCTTCGGTTAAGGAAAGTAACTTGCACTCCAATTCATTTATTTGATACAAGTCAAAAATACTACCTATAGTGTAGTTGAGTCTAGAGACGACTCTTGTTTGTGATATGCTTGATGGGTTTTGTCTCTATTATGAAAGTTTGACCATAGATGACTCACGACACAATATGGACATGAATTAACTTAGGTTTTACCCGTTCTTGATTTTGATCATGTATGTAAAATTTTGTGAGAATTCATGTTTTGGTTGAGACCCATGTGATATACTTGGTGTGGAAATGTTAGATACCCTAATTCATGATATTTGGACATTTGGTAGACTCGATTTTATGTTTGGGTGTGTTTGGATCAATTTTCTTGAATCTATGTTGATTTTATTTTTAAGGGAAAAAATTGTATTTTGTCGCTGATCTGTTTTGGACTGTCTTAAAGTCAGTATCTTAATTTCTGTATAAAACATGAGTTTTAGAGAATTTCATCTATTTTCAAACCCCTCTGGCTTTGCTTGATTTTTTTTTCGTATGAGTGAGTTATGACTGTTTTACTACAGAGGTGTCGATCTTTTCCATATTCTGTTTTTCGGTAATTTTGATGACAAAATCATTTTAAAGAACTATGTTACATATATTATTTTGATCCAAAACTTTGGTCAGTATTTTTTTATCTAGTTAGGGATTACCCAGAATTTTTGTGAATTTTATTGATGCGTTTTATATGTTGTTTCATGCGCATTTATGAAAACTATACTTGCTGTATTTTGCTCGTTGTTCTGTAAAGAACCTTAATTTCACTATGATTCCTTTTACTGTATGAAAAATATTTGTGAAATATGAAAGTTAGTATATTCTATCTATTTTCATACACCTTTGGCGGAATTGGATTTCGTTTCACTGGTTGCGAGATATCATAGTTTTTGTACAGCAGTGTTGGGAATTCCAGATTTGCCAAACTATGGTTTCTTGATACTTTCTTATTTTTGATGGTTGATCTACTTTTACTGGAAAATTCTAAAACTTTATATTTTGATACTGGACATATAGGGAAATACCCCAGATTTTTCGTGGATTTATTTAATATGTTTTCATGCTGTTTTCTGGTTCTTGAATTCGTTTTCCTGATTTCTGCCTGAAGCTATTTTCTGTATTCAAATCAGTTTTGAGCTATGTTTTTGTGAATTAATATATGACTTATTTATATTCGCTGGATTCATTTGAAAGTCTATTTTCTATATCCTTCGACGGATCCAGATTTTCTTGTTTATAACACTGGAAATCACTGTTTTACTACAATATGGTCTTGCTGTCATGAACTTGAGATTTGTCTATTTTAGTCTTTTATGAGATGTCTTGCACTCGTACATGTTTATCTTGCAACTTGTACTTGTCACATGATCATGATATGTTATTCTTGATATATTTTGCACATATACATGCTTGTTTGACATTAATAATAAATAACCAAGTTGGGGTTTAAGGGACAGATCTAATAGTGGATAATTCAGAAACGTGTACTCGGAGGGGATCCACTGATCCTACGTGATTACTTTATGCTTGCACGCAAGACACGATATTTGCCACTTGCACACTTGACATGTGATTACATGATACATGATACTTGGAGCTTGGAGCTCAATTACTTGACTTGTCCCCGAGTATACTGCCCTCTATGGTCCACTATGAAATCTAAAGCAAAACTGTTTATTGTAGCAACCATGTAAGGTGGGATGCATGAAGTGCCACCTAGATAGTAATTCACTACAAGACTTGAATATGATACTTGAACACGATACTTGAACATGATACTTGAACACGATACTTGAACATGATACATGCATGCTTGATACTTGACTACATGATACATGAGACTTGATACATGATTACATGACACTTGACACTTGATACATGTTTATAAGATACTTGTTTACTTGACTCTTGATGTATAGTACATGACACTTATTCACTTTACCATGCTAGTTGTTTATGTTGATATCACACTTATACCATATTGCTAGTTAGTTTTCTCATGTGCTTGTATCCTACATTATAAGTGGTCCGTAACTTGCAATTGACTGGTACTTATTTTTCTCTTTTCCCTTTTCTCTATATTCGTTGAATTGCAGATTTTGGAGAACAGGTTCCAGATGGCATCGGAGACATGAAGTATTAGTGCTGTATTTTATTATTATTATTTCTTGTAGCTTGCTTGAACAATATTGTATTTTGAGACTTGGATTTATTATTATATTTGGGCGATGTGACCCAAGACATTTGTTTTATTCAGATCATGACTATTTGAGATTATATATTTGGTTTCAAATATTTTTGTTGGTATTTTTTCTCATTATGTGCATGTGGTTGATTCTTTTGCTTCTGACTCTGATGATTCTTGAGAATGTTGTCAAGATTTCTTGAACAGCTTATGAATGATAAAAATTATTCGCTGGGCTTTTGTTACGTATCCGTATTCCTTATTCTTTTGGGAAGCGGGGCGTGACAGAAACCTTCATCGTTTATGTTGTCCATGATAATTCCTGGACCGAAAAGTCCAGGAAATGATATAGACATGTACCTTCAACCATTAATAGATGAGCTTCAAAAATTATGAGAGGGTGTTCCAACCTATGATGCAACAGCTAAAGAAACTTTCCGTCTCCGGGTTGTGTTGACTTGGACAATCAATGATTTTCCTGCATATGCAAATTTATCTGGTTGTAGCATCAAAGGGCGTTATGCATGTCCTTGTGGTACTGACCAAACAGTTTCAAAATGTGTACAATGGTAGAATTTTTTTTTACATGGGTCATCGGAGATGGTTGCATGACACACACATATTCAGGTCAGAAACATCAACATTTGATGGGTTGCAGGGGTGGGGACATACGCCTGAAATTTTGACAGAATTAGATGTGACTAGGCGATTACAAGGTCATAATTTCAGTTATGGTAAAGAACCAGAAGTCATTAAGAAAGGCAAGAAAAGAGCAAGGGATGAAGACAACGTCTTATGTGATGCAGATGAATGTGACACCATGGTTGGTTTAGGGTCATGGAAGAAGAAGAGAATTTTTTTTGAGTTGTTGTAAGAATTCAACTCATTACATCATAATTTAGATGTGATGCATATTGGGAAAAATATCAGCGAAAATTGTATAGGATCTGTCATGGGGGATGATCGGAAGACCAAAGATAATCTTACGTGTCACCTTGATTTAGTTACGATGGATATACGACATGAGTTGCACCCAGAGTACTTAGCTAATGGCAGAGTCTGTCTCCCTCCTGTAATGTATTCAATGTCCAAAAAGGAGTTGGGATTGTTTTGCAAGATGTTACAGGAGATTAAAGTCCCTTATGGATATTCATCTAACATAGGACGGTGAGTCAACTCTAAGGAGAAGAAGCTTCAAAGTCCAAAGTCATGACTACCACATATTGATGCAGGATCTCCTTCCCGTGGCTCTAAGGTTTTCAATGTGTGAGAAAGTCACTACCATCATTAAGGATCTTTGTAGTATTTATAAAGGACTTTGTTCAAGAGTTCCAAGTATTGAAGCTCTTGACCAATTGGAGCAACGTGCTGCAGTGGTACTTTCTCAAATAGAGAGGATATTTCCTCCATCGTTTTTCATTGTAATAATTCACTTGATAATTCACCTGACCGGTGAAGCTAGAATGGGGGGACCCGTACATTATCGGTGGATGTATCCCATTGAGAGGTAATATTCATGCCTCAATGAACATCTGGTTTCTCTACTTTATGTGATGTATTTATTCAATTTTTATGACCAAAATATTTAACTATATAGGTACCTTTATCGACTTAAGGGATATGTTAAAAATAGAGCATATCCAGAAGGCTCGATAGCTGAGGGTTATCTCTCGGAGGAATGCTCTAACTTTTGTTCAAGATATCTTCTAGGTGTAGAAACAAGTCTGAATAGGCCAAGGAGAAATTCGGACATGTCAAACCTTGGTGGGGCTAAGTATCTCTGTCAGACTACTGGCACTACTATCGGTAAAGTTGATGCATTTGAGTTAGATAACTTAACATGGGAACAAACACATCGATATGTACTAGATCACCATGCAGCAGTTGAGCCATTTCGAGCGTAAGTCAATTTTGGAGTTGTTTATATTGCATTAAAATAAAGAAATAATTTTAACTAACTATCATTTCGATCATTTTATTATTTCTAGTAAATTTATCTGTGAAATTAAAAGAACTGCTAGACCGAGAAGACTGAGACCACGTGATCAAAATAAGATAATGAATGAAAAATTCCATACTTGGTTCCAATCTCATGTAAATGAAATTCCAACTTATTAAATGATATTTTATATCTATATTCGCCACTGTACTTATACAATTAACCGTCACATATGTAGATCTCTAAATTGCATGATGAGAACATTTCGTCTAAAATAAAGATTCTAGCGAAAGTTCCTTATAAAATGGTTAGAAGATTCAGTTGATACATATACAATGGCTTCAGATTTCATACTAAAGATCGTGAATATTATTTGAAGTCCCAGAATAATGAAATTGTACACGTCAAAGACTAGAAGTTATGCTACTAGGGAAGACGCGAATCCTATAGATGAAGATGTTGACTATTCTGGGTTGTCTTATTTCGCGGGGAATGGGCTGGTTTGGATAAGAATTGTCCCAATAACAATGATAAATTAGGTTTTACAATTGTATATTTTTCAAATTTGATTCACACAGGTACACATATTAGTCATGAGTCATTTGTCTTCCCATCCCAAGTACTTCAAGTTTTCTATGTTGAAGATCCAGTTTGCCCTAAATCTAACGTTGCACTTATTATGCAACCAAGAGATTTGTTTCAGTTGGGCGATACTGCAGATGATGAGAACGATGATCCCATTAACAATTATATTGCTATTGAGTTTCCAATATTTGATGTAAACATAACAGATGACAACAGTAGTCCTAATTGGCTCCGTACGGATGGAGAGCCAGGAGATGTATTGGATGATATTGTATTACAATAATCAACATTCTCTTTTATGGTTTGCATTGTATCTTGTACAATTTTGTGTTTATGCATGCTAGTTGATGTTTATTATTTGTTTTAGATTTTGCTTTACATCTTATTATTTGTGTAAGAGTGACTTTTTGTTAATTATATTAATATGATTTTTTTTTTGTAAGTGAACAATGCCGAGAAGGACTACAAAAAGGGCTCCCTCACCAACTCCAAACGCGAGGAATGTACAGGGACATTCTCCAGAAGAGACTGGCAGTCAATTTGAGATTGGTGAGGGTAGTGCACCAACAAAAAAAACAGGGGATCGACGAGGATGGGAGATGTCTGGAAGCGTTCGCCGGATGAGAAAATTGTCCTGACAGTAAACCATGCAAATCAGCCCGTGGGCAAGAATGCAGCTACATTCGCTAATTTCGTAGGGGTAATTGCAAAAAAAAGGGCAGATACTTCCATTGTCTTACGACAGATGGTTCAAGATTCCGGCGACGTCTAAGGCAATTGTCATCAATACAATCAAGGTATTTCCTTTTCCTTTATTTTATGCATGTTAGAAATAGAAGTACTCTTTTATACCTATGCTTTCTTATGTATACCGGCAAAATAGAGAATCTCAGAGAAAATAACTAAGTATAAAGTGATTGTAATTGACTAATAAATTTACTACATTACTTGTTCCTAATCTTATATATTTGCTAATCAAACATATTATATAGCAAAAAATCCAATACCCCAAAAATCTTGATAAGAAATTGTTGAATAAGTCTATGGGAAAGAAGTGAAGAGACAAGAATTGTGAACTAAAAGAGGTCGATGAAATTAAGTTCGGAGGCGAGAATGCAAGGGTTGCCCCCCCTAATGTTAATACTTCCGATTGGCACTACCTTGTTCATTTTTGGAGTTCTCCAGAGGGAAAGGTATTCATCTTAATATTACAATTATTGCATTTGATTTTTTTAACTAATTTTGATTGAGTAGTAATAATCTAAAATGTTCAGAAAAGTCTGAAATCGGTTCGGCAAGTCGAGGACAACAGGAGGTATTGCACACTACTGGAACTAGCAGCTTCGCTGTAGTTCGTGAGAGATTGGTAAGTGTTAAGTGTTTTTTTGTCACCAATAATTATACTGTTGCCGCTAATTTCGGTGTGGGGGCAAACAGATGAATTTGTGAGTTCGTGGAAAACCTGAATAGCAAACGCCTAACCTGTTCCGCCGGAGCTTGACCGTTGACTCCCGCCGTTCACCTGCAAGGAAGTGCGAGACACCGGGGTTGATCCCGGCGACGCACCCTCCGACGCTCAAGTCAGTAATCCAGAAATGATTATGAAAGAGCGTTTAACTAGAAAAAGATTGATTACCTCTTAATGGAGATGGGTGAGGGGTATTTATAGGCGTCTTAGGGACTGGTTTTAGGAATGTAATCCCCGTGATTAGATAAGGAATATTCCCCGTAATCAGATAAGGCATGTAATCTGATAAGGTATATCCCATATAATCAGTTAAGGAATTTAATCCCTAATCCCCAGTGAAAAGATAGCTGTGAATCATGGCCGTTGATTTAGATCTAATCAGGGACCTTGATTGTATCTTGTCGGATCGGGTTGGTAGCGGGTTGAAACTCGTACCCAGCTGATGTGGATCCGTTTGCGGGTTATTGGATCTGTGAGAAGGAGACCCAGTACCCGCTTCGGACCCATTTGCATGTGAAATTACCGTTTTGCCCCTGAGCTTTAAGATTCGAGTCCGATGTGAACGGTCCCGATTTAATCCTATTTTTTAGCCATATCACGAGCCCCCCACTCCTAAAGACTGAGTGTAATCAGCCTTTGAGGAGTAGTTTAACTGTTCTAATGGCGTACGGGATTTTATCGGTGTTCTTAAGGGAGTTTGGAATCTTGCTCGGGGTGTAACAGTGTTATTATGGGCTTGTAAAATGCCCAAAAATATTCTCAGAATTTTCTGGATTTTTGGTGATTTTTCCAGATTTTTCTGAATTTTTTCTCATTTTTTTGAATTTTTTATTCATTTTCCGAATTAAATAATTAATTATCTAAAATATTAATTAATTATTCTAATTTAATAATTATTTTTTCAGAATTTAAAAATAATTTTTTCTGAATTAATAATTAATTTTAGAATTTTTAATTAATTTTTTCGATTTTTAAATATTTTTTTCGGATTTTTTAAATAAAAAAAACAATTAAATAAATAAATAAATAATTTAAATATTACCTGGACACGTGGCAGATTTCTGGCCGTCCATCATGACCAGATGAGCACGCATCGTGAGGCAGATCGTGATCTGGACACGTGGCGCGTTTCTGGCCGTCCATCATGATCAGATCAGCGCGCATCGTGAGGCAGATCACGATCGGGACACGTGGTGCGTTCCTGAGCGTCGATCGTGTCGCGACACGAATTTTGGAACGATCGGACGGATCGTGTGGCCCGGACTCTTTTTTTCTCCAAATACGAGTTCGGCACTTCGGCGCTTCGGCGAAGTCACCCCGGCTAGTTGAGATGTCGCCACGTGGACCGCCACGTGGCCTTTTTTTTTTTTTTTTTTTTTTTTTTTTTTTCTCCGCCGCTTCTTTCTTTGCTGCTTCCGCTGCTTCTTCTTCTTTCTTTCTTCTTCATTTCCTTCTTTTTCTTTACTGCTTCCGCTGCTTCTTCTTCGGCTCTTCACCGCTCCGCTTCGTCTCCTCCCTTCGGCGCACCTTCAACGACGAGGGGAGCTCGACGTCGGTAGCGGGGAGGAGCTCAGTGGAGAGGAGGCCTCGGAGCTCGCTCGTGGAGAGCTCGGAGCTTGCCTCTCCGAGGGTAGTTCGACGCGGCATTGGGGAGAGCTCGGTGAGCGGCGAGCTCGTTGACGGGGCTGTGGTCGACTTCGGTGAGGGAAACTCGGCTCGGCCTTGTGGATAGCTCGGAGCGCGGCGAACTCGTCGAAGGAGATGGGCGAACACTCTGGGTGGTTCGGACCTCGTCGACGAGAGCTCGTTCGAGGGAGCTCGAAGAAGGAGATGATGGAGCTCGGAAATGGCGGGGGGAGCTCGGCGCGTCGGAGTCGATGGGTTCGGCGTTAGAGGTTGGCGAGCTTGGCGTTGGGCAGCGCTCGTCGTTGTTAGAGGAGCTCGACGGAGGAGGAGCTCGGTGTAGATGCGGAGTTTGGAGCTTCGGTTTGGCCTGGGGCTCGGCAGCGGAGCTCGAAGCTTCGACGGCGGTATTGGAGCTCGGCACGAATAAAGCTCGCGAAGGCGGTGCTCGGAGCTTGTTCGTGGAGTTCGAGCTTGGAGAAGGGTGGTCGACGAGTGGGTTCTTCGGTGACTCGTCGAGAATGGAAGCTGGGTTCGATGAGTTCAGTGAGAGGCGAGGTCGAGCTCCGCGGAGCTTGCAGTCGAAGGGGCTCGACTGTAGGGGGGGCTCGAGGTGACGGAGCTCTGTAATGGCAAACGTGGAGCCCCGGTGAAGTTGGAGGTCGGCAGTGTCTTGGAGCTTCGGAGGTTGACGTGGAGCCCCGGTGAAGTTCGGAGCTTCGGAGGTTAGCTCGAGCTCGACGAAGGAGGTCGGCAGCTCGGTATCGGGTTGGATGTCGACGAGGTCGGAGGTTGAAGGAGGTGTCGGCGCTGTGGGGAGCTCGACGGCGGTATTGGAGCTCGGCACGAACGAAGCTCGCGAAGGTGGTGCTCGGAGCTTGTTCGTGGGGATTGATGGGTTCGGCTCGGCATGGAGTCGACGCTTCGGAGCTTCGTGGAGAAGACGAAGTCGAGCTCGACGTGGGAGACGATGGAGGTCGGCGACGTGGAGCTCGGTTCGAGAGCTCGAGCTCGGAGGTCGTTGGGCGAACTTTTGACGAAGAGGAGCTCGGTGGAGGAGAGGAGCTGGCGATGGAGGCGTTCGCCGCTGGAGATTGTCGAAGGAGAGGTTGGGTTTTCTTTTGTTTTTGGTTTGTGAAGAAGAGTTGAAGGATTTTGTTTTGGCGGGAGAGTGGGGAAGACCTGGATTGGGGTCCGGGTCGGATCCCCTTGATGGGTCCGAACCCGGCCCATTGTGCCCCTTTTTTTTTTTCTTTTTTTTTTTCTCTCTCTCTCTCTCTCTCTCTCTCTTTCCTTATTCGGAAAATCCGAGCTCGTCGGATCTGCTTCTTGTTCGGCCAATCCGAGCACGGATTATGAGGAGATTTTTTGCCACTTAGTGGTTCGGTAGTTCGGTAGCTCGGATTTGAGATCCGAGCTACGTGGCTCAATCTGGTCTGTTGATCACGATCGTGGCGCGAATCACGAGACAAGATGCACGAGTTTCGAGAAAACGTTATCTTGTCGTTTTGTGGTGACGTGGCGAGATCTGAGCCGTTCATCACGCTTGAGTGCGAATTTGGAGATGATCTAACGGTGAGATCGCCTCGGGACGATTTTTCTCCAAAAACGAGGGTCGGTACCCCGACACCTCGGATCGGCACCTCGGATCCTTTCTGGGAGCATCTGGTTTGCTCGGCAAATGAGTCTGGTTTGGCAGATCCGAGCACGGATTTTGAGGAGAATTTTTTCCCACTTTGCTGTTCGGTAGGTGGGTAGCTCAGCTCGGATGGTCGTGGGGGCAGTTCGGAATGGCTATCTTCCTCCGGCCCGTTCAAGGACGAGCCGGTGAAGTAAAGTCGAGCCATAGGACCCCGACCATCGTGAGGTTAGTTTGAGGGATGCAGGAGCAGTTTCGAATGGCGAGCTACTTCTAGTCCGCTTAGGAGCGAACTTGCGAAGTAGAATCGAGCCAAGTGTTGGACTCCGATCCATTCAACGGCTGCAGGAGCAATTTCGAACGGCGATCCACTCCTGGCTCGTCTGAGGACGGGCCGAGGAAGAAGAGTCGAGCCGAGTGCTGGACTCCGAACCATTGTGAGGTTATTCAACGGCTGTGGGAGCAATTTCGAATGGCGAACCACTTCTAACCCGCTTAAGAGCGAGTTGTCCGAAGCAGAATCGAACCAAGTGTTGGACTCCGGAACCATCGTTTAAGTTGTTCAACGGCTGTGGGAGCAATTTCGAATGGCGAACCACTTCTAACCCGCTTAAGAGCGAGTTATTCGAAGCAGAATCGAACCAAGTGTTGGACTCCGGAACCATCGTTTAAGTTGTTCAACGGCTGTGGGAGCAATTTCGAATGGCGAACCACTTCTAACCCGCTTAAGAGCGAGTTATTCGAAGCAGAATCGAACCAAGTGTTGGACTCCGGAGCCATCGTTAGAGTTTAGTGAGTTGCGGGAGGAGCCATGTAGAAGGAGCTGGACTCCGAACCCAGAGAGATAGAGGAGCAAGAGCAATAAATTTCAATGAAAAGATAAGTTTTATTGAAATAAACTAAGTGGCTGCTCCAATAGGGCGAGCCATTATTACATGCTGTGGGCCGAGTTACAAGCATCGGCCTTATTGAAAATCAAAATCCTACTTCTACAATAAGGTGAGGACCTCTTGGGAGGAGCTGAGTCTTGAAGCTCGGCGGGCCTTT
Organism: Hemerocallis citrina; assembly: GCA_017893485.1. Classification (NCBI taxonomy): domain Eukaryota; kingdom Viridiplantae; phylum Streptophyta; class Magnoliopsida; order Asparagales; family Asphodelaceae; genus Hemerocallis; species Hemerocallis citrina. The sequence goes on from CM030359.1 coordinate 398,558,513, forward strand.
CTGTTCGTTTGGAAGAGGTGGTGATTCAGGTGGGGAGCTCGGCCCCCTCTTTTTGGACGAACTGGATCAGGTGCCCCCGCTGTATGAGTTCTTCGATCTCCTCCTTGAGAGCCCGACAATCATCCGTGTCGTGGCCGTGGTCCCTGTGAAAGCGGCACCACTTATCCTTATTCCTCTTCTTGCCAGGTGTATTCATTCTCGGGGGAGCGCGGAGTAGCCCTTCGTTGTCCACCTCCATAAGGACTTCTGATATGTTGGCAATGAGGGGGGTGAACTTCTCAAACCGAGGAGTCGGGCGACGCTGTCCATTGCTGTCCTTCTGGGATTTTTGGGAGCCCTCATCTTCTTCGGTCAGCTTTCGTTTCGTTCCTGAGGCAGACCCTCCGAAGCTTGGAGGGTAGGCGGCCTCTTCGGCACGAATGTACTTGTCACACCTGAGAAGGAGGTCGGCAAAGTTCTGTGGAGGCTTCTTAGCAAGAGAGGAGCGGAGGCTGGAACTGAAGACGTTGGATTGGAAGGCGGCTGTTGCGACGGATTGGTCGAGGGAGGCTATAGTCCTGGCTTCAGCTGTGAATCTCTTCACATAGTCTCTTAACTTCTCACCTTTCTCTTGCCTAAGCTGGAGGAGTGAAATGCTGGTCTTCTCCGTGTGCCTGCTACTCACGAAGTGGGTGATGAAGAGTGTCTCGAACTGCTCGAAGGAGAATATGGAAGACGGTGCGAGGCGGGAGTACCACTCTCGAGCTGGGCCCTTCAGTGTCGCGGGGAAGGTTTTGCAGAGGAGGGCATCAGAAGCTTGATGGAGGAGCATCAAAGTCTTAAAGCTTTCGATGTGATCAACTGGATCGGTCTCCCCGGTGTAAGTCTCAAATTGGGGAGGTTTGAAACCGAACGGGACAGGTGCATCCACTATGGTTCGGGAGAAAGGGGGTTGGCTAGGACGTAAGGTCCTCCCCCTAAGCTCCTCTTCTCGGTTTATCCGACCCAGGCGCCTTTCTACTTCATGAAGACGGCGGTACATGGCGTCATCCCTCCGACGGTGATCTGCCGAGCCTCGGGACTCATCTTCATACGAAGGAGAACGAGGGCTGCGGCGATGGTAGGTTCGGGAGCGACGAGGACTTGGGGTACGCCGGGAGTTTGTAGGAGCAGGACGAGGAGAGGGGAACCGTCGGCGAGGGCTTCGGACCGGGGGAGGGGATGGAGCCTTGGGTGCGTTGGTGAGAGCTTGTAGGATGGTCGCTTGGAACTGCTGGAACTCGGCACGGGTGATTGGTGCCTCCTCGTTCTTAGGCTGCTGCCGACCCACGGGGGAGCGTGGCCTTCTTCTGCGATGCTCGGGGGATTCCCTTCGCCCCCTACGGTTAGGAGACCTTCTGTAATCCCGGTGACGGGGAGATCGTTCACCCGGACGATAGTGGCGGGAGGTTCCCTCTCGGGCCCGTTTTTCGTCCAGATGGTGACGAAGATCCACGTCCTTCTTCCGCCGACTCTGAGGATTGTGTGATGCCATGGAATCCGTAGAGGCATTGTGTATGGAGATGCGGTCTTGGTGGAGAGGTTGCTTTCCGCGGGAGCCCCCCGCACCAGCATTCTGAGGTCCGGTCGGACCCTTGGGGGGTTGCTGATTCTGAAGGGGCTGATCTTGCTGAAGGGGGTCTTTCGTCTGAAGCGGAGGTCGTTCCTGCTGCAAAACGGGTTGGTCAGGGACTGGCTCCTGCTGATCGGCGGGATTGGGCCCACGGTTGGACCCCCTAGATTTGGCTTTTCTCGGAGGCATGGCTGGAGAAGATCTAGTCGACGGAAAGAGGAGGGGCTGCTATTCGTATGTTTCCCACAGACGGCGCCAATCTGTTGCCGCTAATTTCGGTGTGGGGGCAAACAGATGAATTTGTGAGTTCGTGGAAAACCTGAATAGCAAACGCCTAACCTGTTCCGCCGGAGCTTGACCGTTGACTCCCGCCGTTCACCTGCAAGGAAGTGCGAGACACCGGGGTTGATCCCGGCGACGCACCCTCCGACGCTCAAGTCAGTAATCCAGAAATGATTATGAAAGAGCGTTTAACTAGAAAAAGATTGATTACCTCTTAATGGAGATGGGTGAGGGGTATTTATAGGCGTCTTAGGGACTGGTTTTAGGAATGTAATCCCCGTGATTAGATAAGGAATATTCCCCGTAATCAGATAAGGCATGTAATCTGATAAGGTATATCCCATATAATCAGTTAAGGAATTTAATCCCTAATCCCCAGTGAAAAGATAGCTGTGAATCATGGCCGTTGATTTAGATCTAATCAGGGACCTTGATTGTATCTTGTCGGATCGGGTTGGTAGCGGGTTGAAACTCGTACCCAGCTGATGTGGATCCGTTTGCGGGTTATTGGATCTGTGAGAAGGAGACCCAGTACCCGCTTCGGACCCATTTGCATGTGAAATTACCGTTTTGCCCCTGAGCTTTAAGATTCGAGTCCGATGTGAACGGTCCCGATTTAATCCTATTTTTTAGCCATATCATATACAAAGATTATAATGTTTCTTATAGCTGTGATTTATTAATATAAAGGTTGAGGAACACAGTGCAGACAAGTTCGGCGATCTAGATTTCTTTGACACTACCCACAAGAAATCAGATGGCCAATATGTTTTAACAACAACTGCAGTGATATCGGTAATTTTTCTTCATGATGTATGTGTTCTTTGATTTGTTAAGTCGCTTTGAAGTAAATAACATATATAGGTTTTTGCCAATTTGTATTTTAACAAAGCACTGCCAGAGTCAAGTATGTCGAACTGTCTTCCACAATGGCCTCTGACTCTACCACATCTTTCTTTGACACATTATCACTTCAGCGTCATGCTTTGATCGAAACAAGAGGCCCAGTACGCCCTGGCCATGTGCGTGGAATGGGTTTAGGCCCAACGCCCACTCAAGTCTTGGAGGCTCGTGCATCTAGTGCTGAGGATCCGAGAGATGAGGAGAAACGCTCTCTAAGGTCAGGGTTGTCACAGCTTCAAGAGGTAGTTGCTAGTTTGGTGAGGCAACAAAATCACGAATCAGCCATTCCGACACAGGTTAAAATTGCAAATTAGAATATACACTTAAATAGTTTAAACATCCACTACAAAAGAAAAGTTCAACCCCGGCGCTTTTTGGGGCTTCGCCGGTGTTTATAAACGCCAGGGAATAACCTATCGGCATTTGGAAAAGCGCCACAACAAGTGCCAGTGGAGCGCGTGCCGGGAATTGTTTGGCGGTCTACACCGGCGCTTTTGAAAACGCCGGTGTGGTGTAATATACCCCGAAGTTTAGAAAACGTCGTTGTATACTTTTTTTTTTAAAATTTGTTATTTTTTTGGGGGAAAATCTTCCCCGGCGTTTTGAAAAACGCCGGAGTAGGTAAAAAAAAAAAAATTTTTTTTAAAAATTAAAAAAAAAAATTCAAAAAAATTTAAAAAAACAATTTTTTTTTTCAAAAAATGATTTTTTTTTTTTTTTGTATTTCATTCTTCTTTTTTCACCTGTAGTCTATAGAAGCCCGAGGCTTGCTTTTACCGGCAACATTCAGGTGCTTGGACACAAATATGACTCCCATGATAAGAATCAAGCAACCAACAAGAGTATTGAAGAATATAGCCCCGGGTTGCATACCACTAACTCCATTAAGAACTTGTCTCCAGGTTAAATAATTAAATATCCTAACAAGCCCCAAAAAGTATGGACAATAAGTAATCTACACTGAGCACTTGAGCTTGATTCATTGATAGATGGAGATACTGCTAGATACAAACCTCTCCTCGGCTTGTCAAGAAGACAACATCACCGTGGCTACCTTTCCTATGCCTGTGGCCATCATCTCTGCGAACAAGAATGGGGGTTGTCACCTCTAGGGTTCCAGCATCAACAGTTCTATCAAGAATGGGGGTTGTCACCTCTAGGATGCAGAATATTACGACAGGAATTCTTCAAGCTTCAAACGAATAAATAACCAGAGGGAAACAATGCCTCAATGCAGTCAATAAACTTCTTTTCAGTTATAAAGACAAAGTAAAAAGTAAAGGAAAAAAGTTATTTCTCTGAATATTTCTAAATATAATAAGAGTGATGATTTGCTCAAAACTGAAATGTCAGATACAATCGAAGTTGTGAGTTGGCATGGTGAATGGATGGTTTGCATAGCGAAAGGAGATGTATTTATATACTCAATATCATTGGTCTAGTTGCAGACTAACACTGCCATATTCTCAGACAAAACAAGTAAAAAAAAAAATTACTTTTTCTAAATATGAGTATCTAATTCAGAGCAAAGTTTATCTTACATGCATAATGCAGTACACCAAGCCTGCATGAAATGTTCTATATGTGGTGCTACAAGTTCTGGACAGATCCATCCAAGCCTCCCAAGAGTGATTGCACTATTTTCTAGGAGCGATTTGTTGAGACCCTGCACAAACCAATAATGAAGATGAAATTGAACTACTGATTCAGATGCAATCGCAAAGGAGCAGAAATTATTTACCTCAGCATTTTGTAGGATTGGAACAATACAAGATATAACAGTCATTACTACTGGAGAGAACTCCTAACGAACCTGAAAACAATCATAAAAGGTTCGTTTACATCATGAATGTTGAGCGAACAACAAGGTTCACAGAACATCTACACAAGAACCGGATAGCTGAAATTGTATCCACCAGCATTTTTTTTAGAACAGCAAAGGTGCACTGAAGATGAGCTTACATTATGACCTGTGAATCACTTTCACAGGACATGCAGTTTGAAAATAAAATAGTGACTCTCGAGTTGTTGCACACTAATTTACCATTATACATCAATTTATACAGAACAAAAGCAGCTTGGCCTGATATGAGCAGATGAGCATAATAAAGGTGGGTTTGGTTTTTTTTAAATACCAAAAGCAACTTATTTGAAGGTCTGTTACCATTGCCATCGTCAGTTAACAAATCAAAGAAGCAGATAAGGATCCTTTCTAGTGATTTTTTATCTTCCTTTTCTTCTGTTAAAGAGCCCATTACCAACACACTGCCATATATTATTCCATTACAACCATCTAAGACCACATAGTCAAACAATTTGTGATAGGGTTGGGTGTTAATATCAAAACTTTTATATCATATCCATTGAAACACAATATTTGCCAGCTAATTCTCATAAGATGACTTAGAATGCAATCAGAATGAATAATTTTCAGGCATGAAGGAAAAACAAGATGAAATTGGGAGAAATATATGTGTACCAAGAGAGCCAAATCAAATGCAACTCATAATTATACCTGCAAATGGCTTGCAACATTTTCCCTCGTCAAACCAGGAACTTTCATCAGTTCAAGAATTCTCTTGGGAACAGCCTCTGCATAAATTCAGTAAAATATGAAAATACCATACATAAAATACTCCAAATTATGTTTGTATAACAAGAATGACTGCATTGAGAATCTGTATGTGTGTGAGGATGTATGCATCCATCCATAAATGTAGACAATCAAATTATTAGCCAGGTGTAAGTTTTCCAAAAAAAGGAAGGAAAAATAATCATACTTTCAATGCCAAGTTGGCTCACAGCGCTGACAAACTGTTGGTGAAGTTCCACTGACCACACTACACGAGGCTTCTTCGATGAAGAAGGATCATCATTATCAAGCTCACCATCATCTTCTTCTTCTTCTTCTTCTTCATTAGCATCTCTTTTCTTTTTATGAGATCTCCATGATCCATCCGCTCCATCGTTTACTGAAGAAGCATACTCAGAATCATCAGCCACTCTTCTATTCCGATCTGAGTCATCCATGCTGCCTGAATAGTCTAGTTCTCTAGTATCATTCCACTTTTTCCTAATAACATGCTGCCATATGTTCTTTAACTCTTCCATGCGTACTGGCTTAATCAAATAATAACACGCCCCATGTTTTATTCCTCTCATTACAATGTCGGTTCCCCCGTCAGCAGACATCACTATAAATCAAGACAAAGCTTGGTTAGTAATGATGCCAAAAAAAAAAAAAAAAAATTAAAAAGGAATAAAAATAAAAATAAACTCACTGATTACTGGAAGATCCATTTCAAGACCAACATGCTCGAGGAGTTTAAACCCATTCATATCTGGCATGTGAACATCGCTTATTACTATATCAAAACCACCCCTCCTCTCCCGAAGAAGTGACAAAGCTGCTGTAGCTTGACAGCACGTTGTAACTGCGAAGATAAAAATCAAATAATAGTCAGTTTAATATTTCATAGCTTCATAGAACTATCAAGAAATAGTAATTGGCAAATCATCCATTATAAATTTGCATTGTTCCACTTCTACTTAAACAAGGAGATAACCCAAATGAATAAACATTGTCTGGGATTTCCAAAAAATGCCGCAAATGATGCATTAGAACGTGAAAACAGTATGCACTATGCATACATAGATGCATCTTTGTAAGAACTTGAGAGATCCAACAAAAGGATAGATTCACTGATGTCATAATTCAGTATAATTTTTCCAATTATCTGCCTTGTTTCAACCCAAATAAATGAAGTAACCAAATGAAATGGCTTTCAATTTAGTATTATGGAATTACGTTAATATTGATATTCATCTGTGAGTCAAATTTCATCTTATTTCCCTCCTGACACTGAGAAAATGAAAATGTAAACTGTGAGTTGTATGAGGTAATTGTTTTTAACATCCTAATATATATATATATTAGGATGTTATATATATATATATATATATATATATATATATATATATATATATATATATATATATATATATATAAGGCCTGCATTTTCCTAGGAGTTATGGAAATATTGCATGAACCACACTTTTACCTCTTTTGTTAAAAGAAAAGAAGATATATAACATCATAATTAACAATCAATCATCTACAACACTACAAAGCATCACACATTTTTTGTTTTGTATGAGCAAAACTATGGAGTAAATTAAACTCCCATCTTTAAGGGGATTTTGCAAAAGGCCATATATATATAATTGAGCTGCCACTACATTCTTTTGCAAGTTTGTAACTGGACTAGTTGCAATTTAGAGTGCAACTGCAAGCTGCAGTTGCCATTTGGGGGCCTTAGAACTACATAATTACCTCACACCATGATTAGATGCAACGGGGTCGCACTAGGAGGGGGGGCCTTAGAACTACATAACTACATAATTACCTCTTAAGAGAAAGTATGATCAGCCGGAGGCAAATGTAGATGAGAAAGAGATCTTACATAACATTTGCATCTACAAATACAATTAAGCTCAAGTTCTTGCAAGCAATGACCGAAATGCATCATGTTCATATCTAAAGGAGGTTCATTTACTAATAACCAAATTTAGTGGCTTTTAGACAACTAAAATTTAGACTAAAATTTAGACTATTCCTCTCTAACAAGTAATCGTATGTTTGCAAGTTCACATTTTCAGTATATCAATATTGAAGTTACGGTGGGGTTTGAGGAATTTAGACTAATCCTCTCTAACATTAAATAATCCTAATTAATAAATACAACAAACCCTAATTAGTCCACATTCTCAAATCCCAACACATTCTCAAATCCCAAAATACTCCTAAATCACAGATTATTCAGCACAAAATCGCAAACAATTTCATTAAAAAATAAAAAATTTATTTAAAGTTAGAAATAATCATACCTAGGGTATGAGAGCTAGAGAGAGGGGGAGAACGATGGCGGGGAATGGCGATGAGGATGCCGGAGAGACGACGGCGGGGAGACAAGCAGGGGGGGGGGGGGGGGGGGGGGGGGGGAGCACGGCGGAGGAGACGAGCGCTAGGGTTTGAGAGCTAGAGAAAGGGGGGGAAAGATGTCGGGCAAGGGCGATGACGATGCCGGAGAGAATACGCGGGGATCACGCCGGAGGAGACGAGCGCGGGGATCGCGGTGTCAGGTTGCTGGATCCCGACAGCAAGATTCCGGCGAGCTACAAGAGTTAGAACTTAATGGAGAAAGGAAGAGGTTGAGGATTGAGAAGTTAGAGGGTAGGGATTGAGAGATTTGGGGAAGAAATCCGGGGGAAGAAGAAGAAGAAGAAGATATTGAAGAAGAAGATTAGGAGAAAGATTAGGACAATTTTCATTCATAATACCAACAACCTATTACTGGTGGGGATTTATAGAACATCCCAAATACAAGACACGTGCAAAGCACACTATTACTACCTATTCAATTAAGTGCTCACTGCACGTAAAACAAACAAACAGACACAAACAAAACAACAAACTAACAGACAACAACAAACAGACACGGTAGAGAAGATGGCTGTAGATCATTCCGGCGACGGTGATTGCCGGCGTCCCTGACACGCGGGATTTGGGTTGCGGCGATGGTCTAGGGTTTACAGGAGAGAGTGAAGAGGGATCTGGGTTTTGGGTTGCGTAAACAGGAGAGAGAGAAGCGAAGGATAAAAAGTAAGTTTATTAATCGACAGAAGGGGTACAGGTTAAGTATAGAGTATAACCCGGCGTTTCTTATCAAACGCCGGGGAACATATGACTACACTGGCGTTCCATAGAAAGCGCCGGGAAAATAAAGGTGTTTTTATTTCCGATTAAACATTTTCTTTTGTCCCCGGCGTTTCTCGAAAGCGCCGGGGTAAAAACGCCAGCGTAGGGTAATTTTGTTGTAGTGATCAATGAAACATGGATGACATAAGAAGTGTAAGATGATATATAATGAACCTACATGAAACTTGATTTTAAATATCAAAACTAGTTAAGTGTAAGGTAAATAGACAGTGAAACTTCATTCATCCAGTACTGATCATATGATCTTGACTTGACTATTCGTAACTGGGGAGTCTGCACAGGGTCAGTGCAGTTCAAAATGTTTGAATGGTTTATGCCATGGAAAAGCAAGACAACTGCAAATATGAGACTACTTATCATTTAGCAGAAGATTTTCTGAGGATAGTAAAATTTGCCTATATATCTTAATCCCACCTTGGTACAATGTAACATAAAGGGACAGTTACATATATATGTCTGTGTGCGCGTGTGTATAGGATACACTAGAAACATCACAGAGATCATCCATGTTTCCGTTATGTGTGTGTGTTTTTGTTTGTGATACACTAGAAACAGCATAAAGATCATCATGTGCGTGTGCGTGCTTGTGTGTAATTTGCATATTTGATTTTGTTTTCTAACATTGCATTTACATCAACTGAACAGTCCTTAATTTTAGTAGGAAGGTGGAGTATGGTGTTTTTGTCTAACTAAAGTGTTTTTAGGAGGAAGGCTTTTCTCCTCCAAGTGCTTTTGTCCATTAACTAAAGTGTTTTTTCTCCTCCAAGTGTTGACGAGCAAGTGTTGTCTCCAGAGGTCATTTTTACATATTCATAGACTTAGCAAAAAAAAGTATGGCAGATAATGGACAATTTAGTTATACACTTATACATAAATGATAAGGTTGCTATTAGAAATAAGATGCATCGAAAAAGTAACATATACCTATTGAGTATAGGAGTGAGAAACTTAACTAGGCCAATAAATTTCCTAGAAATAGATCATCAAGTCACTCACAGTGCCAAGGTCACTATTTTGATGCCAAGATCTTTTCAAAAACATTTGTAGTTAGAAGCTAGTTATTTAGATTAGGAATAAACTCCAGAAATTTGAATGCACCAATTCAGAGAATTATTTCAATGAATTGATGAATAACTTCGTGCAAATTCTTTCAATGAATTCAGCATGTCATCTCGAAAACCTGCACCAATTCAGATAAATAATTTTACTGTTCTTCCATTTGGATGTGGTTGCTTTAGCTAGCTGCTATTTATGTAAATTGATGTAAATGTAGTAACCTTGCAAGAATTGAATTTGGATTTGACTGCAATTCTTCTATTAACAAGAGAGATCCCTGTTTATTATGACGATGAATGTACTGTAACAGGCGTAACTGTTTACTACTTGCAAGTGCAGCAAGTCCTTTCTGTTTTAGGTTAGTTTTGGCATCCCTTCTTTACCATGCAATAAGTTTTATAGTGGTGCTATATAGGTGTCATATAAGATCTTCTATTAAACTTATATTTTTGTAAAATTCTACCATAAGCATGTCATAAATTTACTGATATTCCATTTGGATGTGGTTGCTTTATTAGACTTAGCTAGCTGCTCTTTATCCCTGTAAATTATTACCTAATCTTTTTGTAAAATGTAACTTACACAGTTTCAAAATAGAGTTCCAACTAATTCAAGTCGGACAAATTCAGAGGACCGAAGCGAGCATGATGGAAGCAACGACGACATAAGGAGGCGTACCCATTAAAAAAATCTATTAATTGCAAGTCTTTTTTGGTGGTGAAATTATTTTATATGATCAAACTTGTTAGAACTTTTTCGAAGTAAACAGAGCTATATGTAGCTTGATACTTGTGTGAGTGAAAATTTGGATTATGAATTTTATACTGCAGAACTTTAAACTTCTTAAATTGTGTATGTTAATCACTAGAAAATATAATGAATTTTGCAGGTTAGATTTTTTATTGTTTTATTGTGCACTACTGGGAATTTCTACAGGTTTTTTCGGTCGTAAAAAAGAAAATAATATACATATTTTCTATTGAAAAAACAACTATATTTTTTTTTAAAAATATACTCCGGCGTTTTCCAAAACGCCAGTGCATATTTAAAAATTAAAAAAAATGTTTTGGATTGTAAAATGAATTATATATTTTTTTAAAATAAATACCCAGCATTTCGAAAACGCCGGGGAAGTCTCAGTTTTTTTTTTTTTAATTAAAATTAATATAGACTGGTTCTTTTAAGGTACCGGACTTTGTAATTTGTACACCGGCGTTTCTATAAATGCCGGGAAAGCCTGCCTACGATTTTTCGGTATGCGCAACACTGGCGTTTGGTGCGGCGTTGTTTAACACGCCGATAGGGTATACACCGGTGTAGCTATAAAAAACGTCGATGTTGCCATTAATGCTTGTAGTGTGAGAACGACGAGATTTTCAAAAAATTAGCACTAAACTCACTTGTCCCAACAATGTGCATGAAACAGCCAAACTGGCTATTGGGAATGATGGATTTAGCTGTTGAGTTCACGAACACAAATACTTTAATCACTGTTTTCTTTCGACAAATATTTTTATAAATTGTCCTATAAAAAAATTCAATAATGGCAGGCAAAAATAACTGAGAAATGGAAATAAATTGAACTCATGATGTCAGTTTTCTGAATAGAAAAAGTTTATTGAAGAAAGCAAAATTCTGAACCTAAATTTGGGAGATACATCATGAAAGGTTATGTCGATCTTATTTTGACTGACGTTTAGCCTTAATGGAATGGTACTACAATACAATTCTATCTGGTGAAAGGATTTATCACAAGATTTTTTGTGTACATCCTCTTGCTGGGTGCCTAGCTTCAAATAGGGCGTACAATCTCCAGTATCAGATTTAGATACGCTAAACAAAAGGAAGGTAAAATAAAACTAAAATTAAAAAAAACCTAAGGGTGGTTTGAGCATCCACAATCGTTTACTGAAAATACGGCAAAATGACAAATGAAAATAGCCATATGAGAATTTGAGTGCAACGGTAATTTATTAAAATTTGAAGGAAAAAAAAGGTACATGTTGTTTCGTCCGTTTTTTTACAGTTAATTAATTCATGATTAGATATTAAAATAGGTTAATTAAATAAATTAAATAATAAAATATATCCCAACCTACTTAATTACATTAACCTAACAATTACCAACTAACCTAATTAATTTTTTGGGCTGGACGGGACATGTTGTCTCGTCCAAGCCAAAAATGCTTGAAACGGGACAACATGTCTCGTTTGAGCAATTTTTTATTTTTTATTTTTTATTTTTTGTTCAGACGGTACATGTTGTACCGTCTGATCATTAAAAAAAAAGGTCAAACGTAATGATCAGACGGATCCCATTAAAAAAAAATTTTAAAAATAGGTACGGTACAATATGTTTCGTCTCCTATAATTTGATAATCGTCATTTCGTTTGTCAAATATGAGAAGCGATTGTAGCAATTTTGCCAAAATATGGCAAAATAGCAAACGATTGCAGGCCATCGTTTCTCAAAATATGAGAAAATGGCAAATATAGAAAACAATTGTGGATGCTCTTAGTGTATGTTTCATTGCAAACTGCAGTTGTAAGCGAAAACCAAAATTTTTTCTCAAAAACCTTTTAAGAGCATCCACAGTCGTGAAAGCTGAAAAATAGCCAAATGCATATTTTAGATATAGCAAACGAGTGTTTGCTGCAGTAGTAAAATACTATAATATAGCAATCTATAATAAAATAACATGGGGACGGACTTTAGAGATCCTTCCCGCGTTAAAAATAATTATTTGCACATTTTTATTAATTAATTTAAATATTTTTATAATTTTAATAATTAAAAAAACTTTTTTAAAAAGGGGGAAAATGGGTCAGACGACACTCTGTGTTCCGTCCAAGGCATTGTTTGATTTTATTATTATTTTTTTAGTTGGGACGGAACTCTATCCCATTAATCTATTTATTTTTTTGGGGACGAACTTGAGAGATCCATTCGACAAAAAAAATATATTATTTTATATTGGGGACGGACTTCAGAGTTTCGTCCTGGATAATATGTATATTCTCAAATCTCCTCTTATATATAGCAATCTACTGTAACAAAAATGTCAAAATATGCATAAATAGCCAACGACTGTGGATGCTCGTTGGCTATAAAATGCATAAATAGCCAACAACTGTGGATGCTCTAATCCAATTATTCCGAGTGCTTCCTTCTTTTCAACATAATCTTTACTTTATATATTACTATTATCATTTTCCTCTAAAACTAAAAAGACATGTGTAATTGGTTTCAAAAGTATTTGAGAGAAAATTTAAATTTTACTTGTTATTTTGCACTTACAAATTACCAAGCGTTCCATGGAAATAAATTTGCAGTATTCGGCGGAAGACGTATGTGTAATTGGTTTCAAAAGTTTTTGAGAGAAATTTTAAATTTTACTTGTTAATTTGCACTTACAAATTACCAATTAAGCGTTCACGGGAAATAAATCTGCAGTGTTCGGCAGTTTCACATTTTGGGGATTGATATAATTTTAATTGTTTGTTTTGAGTTAAGAAGCTCGACATTATGCTTCACCAAATATAATAAATGCTATGTTATTGGTGGCTAAGAGTTGACTAAAACTAGAATCTTGGTATTTTTTGGTTCTTAACCACATATAGAAAGTGTTTTAGGATTTTTTTCTTTCTTGTACATGTTTTTCCTTCTGTTTAGATCTTCTACATATATAAACTGGTTAGAGCATCCACTATTGTTTTTCATGTCCATTGCTAATTATAGCATTTAGAAATAGCAATAAAAGGACCACGCTGCAGTCGTCCAAGTCTAAAGACAGAAGCAACGGATGAACATCATCCATTTTTGTATTTTTTATATTTTTTTATTTTTTGCGGTGATTTTAAAAAAAATCAAAAAAAGTCAAAAACTGACCAAACGGATGATGAACTCATCATCTGTTTGGTAAGTTTTTGACATTTTTTTTATTTTTTTGATTTTTTTTTTGCTTTAAAATCATAAAAGAAATCAAAAAAAAAATTTTAAAAAAACACACCAAACGGATGAACATCATCTGTCTGGGTGTTTTTCAATTTTTTTTTGTTGTTTAAAAAAAATCAAAAATAAAAAAAACGCACCAAACGGAACACCTTCATCTGTCTGGCGTGTTTCCAGAGAATTTTTTTTATTATTTTTAAAAAAATCGACGAGGGACGGAAGATCTTCATCCGTTTCTTATTTTTTAAAATTTTTATTTAACTAGACGGCGTATCTTCATCCGTCCCTTTCGTCAAACGGATGAACATCGTCCGTCTCCTATATTTAGCAATTGTCTAAAGATGCTGCTAAGTTTAGCAAACTACTGTTCATTTCTATCCTAAATTATGGATTTTTAGCAAACGATTGTGAGGGTTTTTTCTAAACTTTTTTGCTATTTTTTAGGTTTTTAGAGCATCTGTAGTCGTTTGCTATATATCGATAATATCGATATTTGGTTTAAAAAGCAGCTGCAGTCGTTTGCTATATATCGATATTATCGATAAATCACTACAGTAGATTGCTATAAATGAGAATCGATATAGCATTTATCGATAAGTGAGGGACGGTATTCGAAGCGCCGTCCCACGGAAAAAATTAATATTATAATCGTCGGACGGCACTTGAAGTGCCGTCCGTTTGAAAAAGTGAATTGGCCATCCGAATTCCTCGGACGGCACTTGAAGTGCCGTCCGGAGGTTTTTGTATTTTTTAAATTTTTTTGCAATTTTTTATTTTTTTTTGCAATTTTCGAAATGTATTCGTAATTTTTTAAAAGTTTTTTGTAATTAATGAATTGTTTTTGTAATTAATGAATTGTTATGTGTAAAAAATGAATTGCTTTTGAAAGGCTGTCAACCACATGGGCTTGGACGACACATGATGTGCCGTCCGTCCCAGTGGTATGATGTGATTTTTTTCTTTTTTTCTTTTTTTTTTCTTCTTCGCTCGACTGACAGCTTCGTCCATTCCGACGGCACTTTATGTGCCGTCGCTTAATATTATATTATTGATTGCTAAAAAATAGCTTTCGACGAGTGCAGCGTAATCGAAATTCCTATTTCTATTTATCTATATATGGATAATTTTAGCATAAACGACTACAGATGCTCTTAGAAAACTCTTATGAACACTACTAACAAAGAAATAACAATTTTTATTCTCTTCACGAATCTACCACTCATTCCTCGTTTAGGGTTTCTTTGGGGTGATGTACTCTCTCATATTGACCCATGTTGGAGAAGGAAAACCTCCTTAAATAGATCAACCAATAAGAGGTCTTGTTGTGCAATTATTGCCTTAATTAAAGCTATCTTTTTTATGCAGCTTTTATGTGCAACCAGCTTAAAACTGCATCTTTTTTATGCAGTTTTAAGAGTATCTCCAATGGCCACCTTCATTTTCAAGACCTTCAAAAAAAATAATTTTGGAATATCAGGCTTCTTCAAAATTGGGTTCTTCAAATTTTTTTTAATTTTTTAAATTAAATTAAAATAAATTATATATTAATTGCAATACTAATAAAATGTAAAATTACTTTAATTTTCGGATAAATATTTTTAATTACAACATTATTAGATTAATTTTATTTTAAGCGATTATTAATGACTTATAAATTTTCTAATAAATTGATTAATTTTATTTAGTTATCATTTTGCCTAGATTATGAATGAAACAGTAAATTGACATTAATCAAATAATTGTTATAATTTAGTATTACTTAATATTAAATTTTGACATAGAAAACTTAGAATTATAATAATTAAAATTAAAAGTACAATATATTCTGGCTTTAGTGGTTCTGGCGGTTTAGGTTGTTTGTCTGTTCATTCTGTGGTGGCAGTTGCTTTAGTTTGAGATTTAATTGTTACTACTTTTATCTTTAAGTGGCTGTCATGCACTACTTGTTTTCTGCCTTCTTGTTCGAAGCTCCTTATATGAGTATCTGTGATTCTGTTATTATTTATTTGGCTCTGTGGAATGCGGCAGTGGCTTTTGCACTGTCTGATTGCGTTCAGGCTGATCCTTCCTTGTAAATCCTCTCACAACATTGTGAGAGTGTGTTGTTGCCTTTGTCTTACAGTTGATTTTTGCTCTGTCTGCTTGTTGCGATTGCTTTTCGGGTCCGGTCTCAGGTGTTCCTTTCGTACGCAGGGCCGGCCCAAGGATAAAGCAACCAAAGCTAGGGCTTTAGGCCTCCAAAAAAAATATATGTATATAAAGAATAAAGGTCTCCTCACATATCAAAAAACTCGAAATAGGCCTCCTTACATACCAAAAGCCTGAAATTGATTATAATAATATAATAATAAAGGCCTCCTCATATACCAAAAAGCCTGAAATAGGCCTCCTCACATACCAAAAAGTCCGAAATTGATTACAGTAATATAATAAATGATTTTGCATCTCAAAAACCCCGAAAGATAATATTTAAATAAAAATATATTAATTTTAACAAAATATTATTATAAGCTTTTAAAAGGCCTCATTTCGGAATTCGTTTTAGCTTTCAATAAGTGTTGAGCCGGCCCTGTTCGTACGGGGTTTTCAGTCTTTCGCCTGGAGGATTCTCTTTGATCAGTCGCTGTTGTCTGACCTGATTGCGGTGTCTCCATCTTTGGATTGAATGCTACGAGCAGCTAAGTTGTTGCACCTGGGGCAGCTCTTTATCGCTTCTTATTCTAGTTTGATCCTGTCGAGGCTCCCCTCCTAGCGCTGCCTGTCTCTCTGGGTCCTGAGCTTCTCTTTTGCCGCTTTCTTGTTTGATTATTGTGTTGTTTTGCCGAGGCAATGCTCTCAATTATTTGGTTGTTTACTCTGTTTCTTTTGATGTGTGCTATTATTTTTACGATATGTAAAATTGGTTCTCGTTGTACATACTTTTTGTTGTTAATATATTTGGCTGGAATTTTATGATTCCATCATCGTTATAACAAAAAAGCTAATACAAAATAACTAAATAATCATAACTATAAATATTGTATTAATTATTATTTTCAAACGATAAAAAAATATTCAAAATTGGTCCCATCTCGTCGAGACTTTT
This sequence comes from Hemerocallis citrina, assembly GCA_017893485.1. Taxonomy (NCBI): domain Eukaryota; kingdom Viridiplantae; phylum Streptophyta; class Magnoliopsida; order Asparagales; family Asphodelaceae; genus Hemerocallis; species Hemerocallis citrina. Next base: position 398,575,161 of record CM030359.1, read on the forward strand.
TCAACATTACCAAAATAATAAAATTTGGATTAATACTTTATAAGATACATTCATAAAATATATAGCGACACATTTTAATTAAATGATATGGAAAAAAAATCATAAAAAGATGTTAAGATTAAAAAAAGGGTAAAATGAAAATTTAAAAATGTGAATAGTATTGTGAAGGCTCTCTCCAAAGTCTTCAAATATGAAGGCAATGGCTGCTCCTCCTTCATTCTGAAGAGAATTTTGAAGCTCCGTTGGAGCCTCCCAGGATCTTCATTTTGTATAAATAAAAAACTGTTGGAGATATTTTAATACGGGAAAAATCTAAAGATAAGTTCAACGTTGTAGCACTTACCTATTTCAAGTATCTTTTGTTGTATCCGTATTTTTTTTCTGGTTGTGGTCTGCTTTTTTACTCATGTGCAACCCTTGTTCTTCCCCATTAATTGTGGCGGTCTAGTTGTGAAGGAAAAGCATCACCCACAGCCCCCTCATCAAGGTAAGTATTATTCCATTGAACCTTCAAAATTATTTGTTATCTACATGACTTTGTGATGTATAGATCAGTTCATTGAGAAATTTATACAAAACTCATTTGTATTTCACCCTTTCTATCAGTTTCTGTTTGAGAAATTTTTTCAACTAGTGATTATTTAGCGCAAGGTTCACCACTAATCACCATGTTTCATCTCTTTTTACCTTATTTTTTGTTGTACTTTTAGAGGGTAATAGTAAAAAACCCTAAATCATGGGACCGTTGATGCAAGACATGTGGTTTAATTTATGCATTCATTTGTTGTTTGTTTTGAACTTTTTACTATCTAAATATAAAAAGGGAGAACTTACAGAGTTGTGATATAAGTTTATGTTCCCAGTTTTATTGTAAAAATCTATTTGCCTTTTCTAGACCTCATTAGTAGAAAACCATTCGTTTAGCAAAAAGATCCCTTTTTTATGGCTTTGGAGCTCGTAGGGTTTTGAAGTGGAACCTGTTGTTGAGATTACAAGACATTGTACGTGAACTTCACCCTAAGTTGTAAAACTTACAAATCTGCACTTAGTGGTCTTTAAGTTTGGTACTTTATGGCTTTGCTGCTTGTAGGGTTTTGAAGTGGAACCTGTTGCTGAGATTAGAAACACTGTACATGAACTCTCACCCTAACTTGTAAAACTTGCAAATCTGCACTTAGTGGTCTTTATTTTTGGTACTTAAACCTGTACTGGTTTTAAAGAAAATTATAGTTAATTAATTATTGTGAATAGTTTGGGTATTTTGATGCTGTTAGGTCATTAATTGTATATATTGGAATGTTTCAAACTATTTATTTGTAATGTCAATGAAACTTGCATTTTATCTCCAAGTAATTTTCATCGATATGGAAATGAGGGAATGTCCACCATACATGGATTTAGTCAGATTTAGAGTGTCGCCATAGTAGTTAAAACAAGTAATACGAGGAGTACTAAGAAATCATATCATTTGCAAATGAGAGTTAATTTCACATTTTGGTGCTAACCATATTCTACTTGAAAGAATGTACCTTTTTTGTTTTGATAGGTATGAACATATGTAATTAACTTATGTCACGAATATTAAAATGGTTGCTTTTCTGTCATTGCTTTTCACTTGCAAATTTGCAGTGATTATGCCGCGAATCATCGATCCAGTTTGGGGGTATGCGACAAGGGACAACAAGAACAAGAGGTTCAAATGCAATTTCTGCCAAATTAGTTTCTCCGGGGCAATTGCTATCCGTTTCAAGCATCACTTAGCACAGGAACCTCACGGGAATATTCGGAAATGTGAAAGGGTTCCTTCTGATGTCAAAGCTGAGTGCTTGCGCTGGATGCACGAAAGCAACTCTATATCTTCTGGTAAGGGCACAAAGATTCCTGCAACTGCTAGCAGTGAAGAGCATGATGGCGGGAAAATGAAGCTTCAGATGTCAATTATTCGGTTCTTCAAATCGCATGAACTGCCGCTTAAGCTTGTAGAGGATCCAAAGTTCGTCCAGATGTTTTGCTCGATTAAGCACTACGGGTTGACTAGTCTGCCATCTAAAGAAGAGCTGGACGAGGTGGAGTTTCTGATGGATTCTGATGATGATGATGATGATGATGATGATGATTGGGATTGAAGGGTAGTATATGACATTATGACATTTTTGATCTTTTTCCGAGTATTTGGAAGAAGGGTTACTACTTCTTAGATGTGATAGCTTAGGTTGTTAAATAGTTCGATGTTGTCAGGTCTGATACATCTATATATATATATATATATAATAGTGGTAAGTTGAATGAACTAAAGGTGTATGGATGTCTTAGGAGTAATATTCTGTTGTCAAACCTATATGCAATCAGCTTGATGCATGATGCTAATGATATAATAATTTTATTAATTAGGCTTTATAATTTTGAGAAATTTATTTATTTATTTTATTTTATTTTTGTTTTGTTTTTTCTGTTTAATTTTACATGCATCAATGCATCATGATTCAACTTTGTTTTTATGAAAATTCCGCTTTTTTTTGTTGTTGCAAATTTGGGTTGATTTGGATTCTGTATGAGAATTGTCTCATCTATTAATTTGTTTTTGTGCCTATTTCAGGAAATTAATCTATGTTAGGCTTTGTATGACTTTGGTTCTATTTTTTGTCATTTTATTATATTTTATTTTATTTTGTACGTGGAATCGCATTGAGGGTACGAACTTCAAAGGACCCATATACGATGATCATATGCCCATTTAGCATATGATAAATTTTCCCCTCAGCTTGAGCAATCACCGAATCAGTGCTGAATGGAGCCCCTTGTGTTGGCTTTTTATAGAGGATGGTCATGCCTTTTAACTCTAAGCAAATGGCACAATAATTAGTTTAGCAAGATTTCATAATTAATTATGATCCCCATATGTTCCTATCAAAACAAGGAAATTATTGGCCAACACAATTGTTTAACACATCAACATCTTGAATGGTCCTTTACTAAACTTTTTGTGGTTGTCCAAATGCTCTCAAACTCACCACATGTCATGTTTTGTAGCAAACTTAAATGCACCTTTTATCATTGATATTCTGTGTCTAGTTTCATTTTCAAAACTCCAATATGATGAAAGTTCTTCAATGGGGAATATTAAAAAGTAAATATTATTGAGGTTTGATTTCTTCTATAGTTGAAGTTGTAACCAACATAGTCAAAGACAGTCGCGGAGTATAAGCCAAGATTTTATTTTTTTTTATTTATTTAAAAGATGACTAAGTCATCACTTCATTAAAGAGAAATTAACGAAACAGATAATAAAGATACATAATCAGCCCGAAGGCATCAACATTAAAGTTCACCTGACAAGGAAACTTCAATCTAAGCAGGGAACAAAATACATCAAAATAGGAATACATCAAGTAAGCAAAAGCTGAGCTATCTCAATCGATGAGAGCTAGCTACCCCCACTGTCTGAGAGCTACTCCTCCTCCTCTCCCAAGCGCATCTTTTTTCTGGATTTGAGCAGCCCTGTCCATTCATAACAACAGAAGTGAATTTTGTGCATCAGAAAAGATAGTTTATGGTTAATGATATTGAAACAAAAGTCATTTCGATCTAGCCAGAGGTTCCACATAATTGAAGCAATAGCAAAATCCCACTCTAGTCTTACTTCCTTTCTAATCCTATTCGATCTAATGTCTCCCCAGACCTCTGAAGTAGAACCTGGACACTGTAATACCCCCGTACTTATGACCCACTTTCTCCCAAACCCATCTAGCTCTATGACACTTGAAAATAATGTGATTCGTATCTTCTTCGTGATTTAGACACCTATTACATATCGCGTTGTCCAAAATTCCCCGCTTCATCAAATTAACCTTCGAGAGAATCGCATCATTATCCACCAACCATAGAAATACTTTAACTTTGGAAGGAACGCTGGTACCCCATATGACATCTGCGACCTCGCTTCTTATTCCTCCATCATTCAACCATCTGTATAGAGAGGAGACTGAAAACTTGCGATTCGCCTCCAGAGTCCACCATCTCTCATCTTCCGACTGTTGAGTGTAATTTCCTTCTATACGAATGAAATTGTTGACCAGTTGAAGTTGACAGATAGATTCCTGATCAAGAAGACCCTTGACTTCTAATCTCAATTCATTGTTCTTCCAAACATCGCTCATTGTTGAGTACTGCCTCTGCAGCAGAGGGGAACAATCCCATAAGGGAGTTATTACCGTACCATTTGTCTTTCCAAAATCTTGTATTCTTGCCATTCTTTACCCTACAAAGAGTGTTGCTATGATAAACGTCACCCGTCTTGTACACCCCTTTCCATAAGAACGACGTCCTACTGTGGACTCCCTTTCCCCCAATCTGAACTTCTTCCTTGCCCGATAATTAGTAAGAGACTTGCACCACCAATTGTTTCGTCGATTTGCCAACTTCCACCACCGCTTACTGAGTAGAGCTTTGTTCATATCTCTAAGATTAATGATCCCCAATCTACCAAACTCTTTTCTTTTGCAAACTCTTCCTCAACTAATGAGGTGAATCCCTTTACCTCCCTCATTAGCTCCTTTCCAAAGAAATCTCCTTCTACATTTATCTATCTTGTGAATTACTCATATTGGTAGTTCGTAAATAGACATACGATAGATAGGAATGCTGTTGATGACGGAATTAAGTATGGTGATCCTGCCCCCCAGTGTTAAAAATTTCTCCTTCCAGCCAGCTAGTCTTTTTTCGATCCTATCAATTAATGGTTGCCAATCTTCCCTACTGAGCTTCCCAGACCTGATAGGAATCCCTAAATATTGCAGCGGAAACTCTCCCATATTGCATCCAAGCATTTGTTGGATCGCTGTGGTGGGAATGTAGCATTTGTCGCAAAGCTGGATGACACAGCTCTTATTGAAGTTGACCTTCATGCCAGACCATGCCTCGTAACACTTCAAGACTGTTCCTATAGCTATAATATCCTCTGTCGATGCCGAACCAAACAATAAAGTATCGTCAGCATACTGAATGATTGAAATAGGCTCTGTAAATCCTTTGATTTTTATGCCGAAGTTAGCTCTCTCCTTTTGGCCATTGACTATCATCTCTGTAAGCCCATCTGCTATAATTGCAAATAACAGCGACGACAAAGGGTCCCCTTGTCTAAGGCCTCTCTTGCATCTGATTTCTTTTCCTTGTGCACCGTTAACGATAAGGAACGATTCACCCCCTCTAATGCACTGATAGATCCATTTCATCCACCTTTCCACGAATCCTTTCAGGAGCATAGCCTCGTCCACAGAGTTTCATTCGACCGAATCGTATGCCTTTTGAAAATCCACTTTAAAGAGGAAGCGCATCTGATTTATTTTCCTTGTGCCCCGTTAACGATAAGGAACGATTTACCCCCTCTAATGCACTGATAGATCCATTTCATCCACCTTTCCACAAATCCTTTCAGGAGCATAGCCTTGTCCATAGAGTCTCATTCGACCGAATCGTATGCCTTTTGAAAATCCACTTTAAAGAGGAAGCCATCCGTTTTGTCTTTGCAACCTCTGAAAACAATTTCAAGAGCAGAGGCGATGCTATTCATAATGTCTCTTACTTTAATAAAGCCGCTCTGAGAGTCCCCAACGATATCCTTTAAATGTGGAACCAATCTATTAGCCAACACTTTGGTTATGATCTTAAAGGAGCCATTGAGAAGACTGATGGGTCTCAGGTCTCCAACCTCTTTAACCTCATGTTTCTTGGGGACTAGAACGATATTCACATAGTTTAATCTTTTTAAATCCGCCTCCCCCTTATAAAAATCTTGGACAATGCTCATGAAGTCCTCTCTGATGATTTTTCAGTATAGGTTGTAAAAGAAAAGCGGAAATCTGTCTGGACCTGGTGCCTTATCCCCCCCCCCCCCCCCAAATTCTTGATAGCAGAAACAACTTCCTCTTCACTGAAACTGCTTTCGATGCAATCAGAACCGTTAATCCTTGATTCCATCCACATATTCTGATTCAACGAACACCTATGCTCCCTTTTTTTGCCTAGCAACTCCTTATATTTCTCATTGATGTGTAGCGTGATTCTGTCCTCGCTTTCACACCAAACTCCATCCATATTCAACCCAGAAATATGGTTGTTTATTCTTCTTCCATTGGCAATCCTATGGAAAAATTTAGTGTTAGCATTTTCCTCCTTCAACCACTGAATTCTGGAGCGTTGCCTCCAATAATTTTCTTCAATCCTTCCAATTTGTAGTATATCTTGTCTATTCCTATAGTGCTCGTCGAATTCGGCCTTCTTCCCTCCTCTATAAGTTCTAGTTGCTCTATCCTCTCCCCTATTTCTTCTCTGATTCTTTGGTTCTGACCGAATTCCGACCTAGCCCACTGTTTCAGCTTTATTCTTAGTCTCCTAATCTTCTGAATCCAACAACCCAACGAAGAGTCGGATGTAGTAGGCTCATTCTAGCTTTCCTCAATAATCTTCTGTGTTCCTTCGCACAACATCCACGACTTCTCAAATCTAAACTGGTGTGTGTTCCTTCTTTCTCCCACTCCGCAATCCAAGGCAAGCAGGGTGTGATCTGAGGTAAATCTGATCATTGTTTTTGCCCTAGCTAATGGAAATTTGTTTTCCCATTCAGTGGACACCAAGATTCTGTTTAGCTTTTCCATAGTAGGGGCAGCTTGTAAATTCGACCATGTGTATTTCCTATTCATAGTATCTATTTCCGCTAAGTCTAATGCGTTGATTAGCGCGTTGAACTGCTCCCTATCTCCCCTAGGCGCTCCTCTACCTAGATGTTCGAATTGGAATCTTGTTATATTGAAATCGCCTCCCACCACCCACGGCCCCCTACATCTTCCTCTAATGAACCTAAGCTCGTCCCAGAACAGACTCCTTTGAGCCGACTCATAAGGACCGTAGACCGTGGTGACCATGTGAATCCAACTATCAGCTCGTCTTCTGATAGTAATCGTGACCGAAAACGTTCCCGCAATTTCGTCTATAATCTCAAACAATTTAGGTCAACCCAATAACTATACCACCTGAAAACCTTCTCAATGGTTTAAACCTCCACTCAAAGGAACCTATTCCTTTAATGCTCTGAAACTCTTCCATAGTCAGAGATTCAACCCTAGTTTCCTGAAATGCATAGATGGTCGGCTTGTACCTAATGATAGTATTGCTAATGAGCCTTTTTTTTAATTTCCATCTCATCACCCTAACATTCCAAAAGATGTATAACATTGTTAACTATTGAATCGAACACCTATACTCTAGACACCAACTCGGCCCCATCATTATTCTATTTGTCATTGACTCTCCCCTCTAATAATATTCACATGATACAATTGCTCCTCTCTATTGGAACCCATGGCTAGACCATAAAGACTAGCAAAATATATAAGAGAATCGTCATTTAAAAGATTTAATACAGAAAAGTTAGGCGAAAGATTACCTTAACAGACCGAAGTTGGCTCTCTAGTCTTTACCACTGCTCTAATCAAGTCCTCTTCGCTTAGACCATTGGATCCCCATTTATCCAACTGCCTTTTGCTTTTCCGCTGGAACTCTACAATATTTCCGACCACACCGACATCTTCACTCTCCCCTGCTCCACCCCCTGCTAACTCTCTAACTTGCTTTGCCCACTTTTCATGCTCTGAGTCGTATGCACTTCCGCCACTTTGTAGACCGTCTAAAGCCCCAATCATACCGTCAATTGGCTTCGAATCAACCACATGAGCACTCTGCTCTAAGGATTGCTCTGAGTCAACCTCTACCAAGCTATTCTCATCATCCATCGCTGCATTTACCCTATTTGAGTTTTTGCCAATTTCTTCTTCTTCTCCTATATTATTCCTCAATGTCGAAGGGGCCTGCTGAAGCCCAAGCCCGCTCGAATCCCTACCTGGCCCATGACCCCCCTCACAAGTAAGACCCTGTTGAAGAGACTGGACTATTTCTTTGTTGGGCCTTGGTATGATTACTTCACGTGAACTGGGCTGAAGGGACTTTACCACGTCGGCATCTCCCTGTGAATCAGGGGTTCGAAATTGAGCGCCAAAACCACCTCTACGTGCTAACTCCTCTATTGCCTTCTGGATTGAAGCTTGCAGCTCCTCCTTCGACAACAGCGAGAAACCGGGATCCTCTCTCGAAATCCGCTCTCTAGTTTCGATATCCATGTTCGAATATATCTTAAGGATCCTTGGTTTTCTTGAGATCGTAGCTTTTCCTTCTGTACCATCAACCTGTACACCCTGTATAGCCTTCCCATCGCGCCGCTGATGTACTAGATTCGACATTGCTACTTCCTTCAATCCCGCTTCCCGTACACCATTTTGAATTGCAGCTTTGAGATTTGAACCATACTCGTCTGCAATTTTGAATGAATCCATAACCTTGAGACTGGGCGAACGACCAAGATCTTGAGCTGCAGGAATGGACGGCCCTCCTTCATCGTCTACCTTCGACCACTTCATTTCTGTCCCTTTTTTTCTATCATCCGAACGCTCATCTTCTTCCCTAGCCGAAACCTTCGCAAAGGAAACGTTCTTCTTCTACTCGACTATGACTTTAACATCAAAGAATTCTCCCACAAACTCCACTTGTACCATTGAAGGAATATCAGAGAAATTTTTGCATCCAAGTCTAATACGCGCGAATTCTCGCCTCTCTTGAGTAATGGTGCTTTTGTCCACTTCCGGAAGGTAACCAAAAGCACGAACGAGATTTTGGAACCCCGATCGAAGCCAGCAATGGAAAGGAAAATTGAACAATCGAATCCCGATGGAAGGCATCTCGTTCGCCTTAAGAACTCCATACTTTCGAGACCCCTGGGAGAACGTGACATAGAAATCATCGGACCTAATTTCTCTTTTACTAAAGACCTCGTTCAGTCTTGCCTCGTCATGACAGTGAACGAAGAAGATGCTGGAATCGAGACGCTGAACTCGCCATTGAAGCATCGCCGATGGAGTAATGTTAGCGTAGAGCAGCCCTTCGATGTCATCAGCTAATGGGTTCCCACATTGCACCTTGATAACGCTGCACATACGAAAACTTCGCTCAAACTCTGCCATTAGAGGAGTAGGGGTGATTAATGCTCTAACCATCAATCTTCCCCCGGCAAAACTCTCTTACGTTTTGCTACTATGAGTGTTGGTCGGCGAAACCCTTCGTGGAGCTGTGGACGAAGGTGTCGGCACTTGCTTAGAGCTTGGACATTCTCTGGAAATGTGGCCGGATCTTCGACAGGCGTAACAGAACCATTCGTTGGTGCAGTGCGAGATCGTGTGCCCCCATTGTGCGCATTTATGGCACTACTGGCCAGAACCAGCCGATGCCGACCCTTCCCTAGTCTGTCGCTTCTCCGCTTTGATCGATTTACGGGAACGCACAAGCAACCATTCCCCATCTTCGTCGTTCTTGGTGATCCTTGCCTTCCCTGTCGGAGAGGTCCTTCTTGAGCTGATTCGAACCGGCGACGTCTTCCTCGCAATCCCTTGGCGACTTCCACATACGTCAATCGTCTTTGTTCTGAGTAATCCTTATCGTCTTTCTTATCCAACGAACTATCCCTCTTCGTCTTTCCCTTAGTTCTTTCCTATTCGACTCTACGGAGTTCACTCGTCTTCCCTCTATGGGAAGAGTGGTGAGCTCTCTGGACTGTACGACCTCTCGATCTATTCGATTGGTCGTAGTCCCTTCTATCCCCATGCTTGCTCCACACGCTCCTCTCCGAGGTGTCATCTCTCCGTTGCTTTGCCATGTACCTGTCTTCCTCTTACTCTGCCTGCTTGGAGTGTGTCTGGTAGAAGTTAACTTGGTGAGAGTTGGAATGGTGTTGAGAGCTCTTATGTGGGGGAATATCTCGCTCCTCTCTCACTCTTCTCTGGCTCCTCTCTTCTCTCGCTTCTCTCGCTCCTCTCATAGTATAAGCCAAGATTTTACATATTCTTTTCGGAATTTCAGAGAGAAATATTTGTTTGATTTAGTTAAAGATAACCACGAGTGTAAACCATTTATTGTTTATGTTCAAAGATAAATTTAAGGACTAGAAAATGAAACTGCAATTAATCTTAGTTGTATTACAATTACAAACAATGTGTTCGCAAAAAAGATGTTAGATATATTATAAAAAGAGAAAGTTATTTATAATAATAATAATAATAATATCTAATCTCTAATATCTCTAATATCTAATCTCTAATATCTAATATTATAATGGGAGAAAACTTTAGTGTCATTTGTAAATCTACCACTGCACGTACAACCTCAACTCTTCTATTATACATTTTATTTAAATCTATCAATTTACGTGCATTACACATATAATTCAAACTCTCTTATTATACTTTTTATATTACTTTATGTATTTACTACTAGTAATTTACACATGCAATGTACGTCTTAATAAATATAGTTTTTAAATTAAAAATTCAAAAGTAGTCTGAGTTTGAATTCTAAGACTTTCTTTATAATAATTATACATGTGCGTTGCACGCGTTGATAGGTTGACAAATGACACTAAGACCTTCTCCCATTATAATATTATTAAAAATATATTGATTAAAACATGCATCACACGTGTTAAATAGTAATAATAATATGAGAGGTTAATGGTCCGGACAGATTACAAAACAGAATAATTGATGTACTTGGAGCAGATAGGTGATGTTCCTATCAACCCTCAAACAAGGAGCTAAAACCCTCATTCAAATTAATGAAGACGTGGCATTTTTGACTAATTTGGTTGTATATAACATTAAGTAATTTTTTGAAAGGGAAAAAGGGTATGAGCAACTTGCTCATTTAGTAAATAAGCAATTGATGATGTGGTATTCATGAGATTGAAAAATTCTTACAAGAGTTAGTTGTCCAATGTATCACATGTATACTACATAATCAATTGCTCATTTACTAAATGAGCAAGTTGCTCATATCCCTTTTACCCTTTTTTGGAATTCAAAATTTTTCTTATAAAATATGGAATTTAACAATTCATTTTCCATACAGGGATTGTAAGAGCATCCACAGTCGTTTTTCTCATATGCTATAAAATGGCAGCTACAGTAATAGCAAATACAATCGATCGCTGCAGTCGTCGTTTGCTATATTGTTTCTCATTTTTTAGAAATAAGCGAGCGACGGTATATGATATACCGTCTCATCGTTTAAAATAAATTAAAAAAAGTTAATTACTTATTAACTATTAAACTATATTAATTAACTAAATTAAATAATATAATAATAACTAAACCTAATTAATATACTACCTAAACCTAATAACTACTCCTAATTATACCCAATCAGCATTAATGAGACACTGTGGATGCTTTTTCATGGACGGGGTATCATACCCCGGCCGGGGTATGTATCCTCGTCCCACCATTTGGTTTTGTTTTTTTTTCTAATCGGCCAATCATGGTCGTTCATTCATTAAAAAAAAAAAAAAAAGAGAGAGAGACGGGGTTACATACCCCGGCCGGGGTATGTTTCCCCGTCTGAGGGAATCATTAAAAAAAACTAATTTTTTAAGTGGGAGAGACGGGGTATGATATCCCGGACGGGGTATGTTTCTCCGTCCTTTATAATTTGAAAATCGCTATTCTGTTTCTCATATATGAGAAACGAATATAGCACGTTTACTATAAAATGGCAAAATGAGAAACGATTGCAGCGGTTCGTTTGCTATAATATGGCAAAATAGCATATATAGCAAACGACTGTGGATGCTCTAAGTAGAAATACATATTGAAACAAAAATTCTTATTTGGCAAAATTGTAATAAAGCAAAAGAAGAGAACTGGAAATTAATAAAATAATCAAAACTTAGATTCAACTCTTGATCGTGAAAATAATAGAGGAAAGAGAAATATATATAGCATTCTTCCTCCAAAATCGGAACTTTTTACCTCCAAAAAGATTTCCCAATTCTTTACACCACTAAGCGACATATATTTGGAAATTGTGAATTTTTTACTTGTTTGCAGTAAAACTAAGAATTTGTTCAAAATCTCCGTTTTTCTTTCTTTTTCCTTCGGCTTACTTTACACAGAAATTACTCATTTATGCTTTGCTTGGATACAATGGAACACAACAATCCATGTGATCTTTGGTTACGTGTCAACTTCCCAAAATTAATGAAGTACTATAATTTATTATTGGAAGCCACCTACGACAGAAACCCAACCCTTGAGATTTGAGAGTGCTATCTTACCAAGAATATATTTTCGTTCTTGTATTACTATATCCTAATCAGAGCAATCTTTCATTTGGGTTTCTTCCTAAAATCCAAAATTATTTAAATATTACAAGTTGATATTAATGTTAGCAACAGATGATAAGTTTATAGGTAATGTTATACCTACTAACAAATCTATTATTTTTTTTCTTTACTATCTTAGATAACATACTACTATTGAATATTTTTATCACATACTTTACAATAATCTCCACTAATAGTGTACCACTTAAGATAATAAAGAAAAAAATAGTAAATTTAGTAGTAGGTGTAGCATTACCCTAAATTTATATTGTTAATAAAGGGTAATGCTACACCTACAACCTTTACAACCTTACAACCTTAGGTGTCTCAATTTTATTGGAGATATTTACAATCCACTTCCACCTACTCTACAATACATTCCAATAAAATTGTGCCACCTAAGATTGTAAAAGAAATGTTGTAAGAATAGATTGTAGGTGTAGCATTATCCGTTAATAAAACATGATCATTTGCTAATCAGTCCCCCCCAAGTGATAAGTGCAAATTAATTCTACAAATTTTAGTATTTGTTATTTGGTCTCTACTTAACATGATTGACTTAAATCAATTTAGTCTCTAACTTAAAACTTTTTTGTGCAGCCAAACACCATGGGAGTACAGTTTCTTAAAAGTTCAAAAACATGAAGAAAGTTAATTTTCGGAACTAAATTAGTTAGTAGAGGAGCTAGCATTGTCACAAAAACCTGATACTCGAACCAAATTCGGACCCGACCCGACCTAGTCTATTGTGGGTGGTTCCGAGTCCTATAATAAGATCTGTTGATTTACAAGTCGGGTCTGAATCTACTTAAAATGGATCCGACCCAAACCTGGACAAAAAAACCCTTATCTAAAAGAAAAAAAACCTAACCACCAAAACATATATATATATACATATATATATATATATATATAAAATAATGTTCCGTTGTGCACTATGCCTTCGTGTGCACTCGGCCTTCCCACCTTCGTATTAACGATCCGAACCATTTACATTGATCTACACATCTAAATTAGTCTAAATATGTAAAATCAAATCACTTGAAATTTATTTGCCAATCCATTGAAGTGCTACAAAATTGTATGGATAAAAATTATTGGTTTTTATAGTCACATGATAGATGGGCAAATAAATTTTAAATAATTTGATTTTACATATTTAGACCAATTTATATGTGTAGATCAATGTGAACGATTTGGATCGTCGATATGAAGGCGGAAAGGCCTAGTGCACATCGAAAAATCTCTCTCTCTCTCTCTCTCTCTCTCTCTCTCTCTCTCTCTCTCTCTATTATATACTAGTATCATGCACGTGCGATGCACGTGGAGGGAGAAAGAAAAAGATCCCCAAAAAAAAACCGAATGAAAAGGATTAAAAAAAAATGCACGTGCGATGCACGTGGAGGAAGAAGAAAAAAGACCACAAAAAAAAACGACCGAAAAGGATTAAAAAAAGGGATAATGAAACGGATAAAAAGAAAATAATTTCCAAACCGATCCACTTCCGAAAATATTTACCAAGCTGGTCCACTTTCGAAAATATTTACCAAAGTGAGTCATTTGGCTTCAAAATGACAAAATAACCCAAAAAAAAAAAAATTAATGACAAATACCACTAAGGCCTTCTCCCATTATAATAGTAGATAGATATATATATATATATATATATATATATAAAGAGAGAGAGGCAACCGCATCCCCGCTCACCGCTATCCAGATCAGACGGGCAACATTTTTTAGTAGGACCTAAACCCTATTCATGGGTCGGGTCTGGATCCAAATTTTGAACCCGTAAAGCATGTTCAGATCTAAGTAGTGCAGGACCTGATCCGACTCGGCAGGATCCAATACTAGTACTAAAGGGAGCTATCGATTAATGTGCGATTGCAATCATGATAGATGTGTTAGGGATTTCTACCGAAAATCTCTCTTACGATCTTGTTGAGTTATTTGATGCAATCAACACAAACTATCAAGCACATATGAGATCATACAAAATACACCAAAACACACAAATTTGTCCCGGTAGGAATTTTCTCCTTAATCCAGGGGAGAAGAAACCCAATATGTAATTCAACTAGATAAGAAACAAGAATATTACAATTCTCACCACGACCTTCTCCCAAGTCTCACCTGCAAGTACTAATTGTTTACAATTACCGAATCACTCAATTTTTTCTTCAATGAAGTACTCTATTTCTTGGCTCTCAATGGAGGCCAATAACAATAATATATAGAAATCTAAAGAAACCCTAGCTTGATATATCTTGATACAATAACCATTGGATATTCCTGAAGAGATAACCCTACGATAAGAGCCGTAAGATCTGACTTGAAGAGCAAGTTGGGCTTCCCACGAATCACCAAGACCAGACCTAAAAAATCCATCAGCACCTCGTTCGGTCGACCGCACCCCAAGGTCGGTCGACCATCCCTCTCTCGGAAACTTCTGCATAGTAAGACAGTCGACCACACCCTAAATACGGTCGACTGCAACTCCACCTGCTGCTAATATTACTGACTTTTTTCCTTGCTTCCACTCCGTCTCCGATCGTCTCAATTCTTCGATCGTCTCATCTTATTATGCAACATAGTATAAAAAAACATAAACCCAACAAGATGGTTAGATTATGTTCTGAACATCCAGCAGTACGGATAACTAAGGAGAACTCATTCTAATACTGTAGAGCTAGAATTACTCTACAGTATAATTAACAATACACGGACCATAATATGGTTAGCGAAAATAAACATTGGAAACGCTCCATAAGATTCCCACATTATTTATATCCACAAATCGAGTTTCCATAAACTAAAAAACTTGGCCTCATTTCCCTTTATACAGAATCCAATGCACATCCTCCCACAAAAACAAATACAAGATAATCCTTCTCTCTTATCCAACCGGACAACAAACCCCACAAAAAAAAGTAGTCATACTCCTCTCCCATATTTACACAAAATTTACAAATTATTGAGAGAAAGAACATAAAAACCTTAAAACCTAATAACTATTGGACTAATATACAAAAGTTGGCCTAGCTCAAAAGATATGAATTAACTAGTTCTCGAGGTTGAAACGGTAAATTTGAATGTATTTACGCTTTTTTTAAGCTATGGCTGTAATGCGGTGGGCCCCGCTCTCATTACCACGTTGGATTCGACAGTCAAAACCCTCGACTCGGGTCGGGGCGGGTTTGAACCCGAACTTAGTTAGGTCGCACCCGCTCTTTTGACGGGGCGAAACTGGCTCGGGTTTCTCTTGTACGAAAAGCGGATCCTGGACTACCGGGTTAGCGGATCTGGTTGGAGGTGAGCCCGCGAAAAATGGGGGTGACATGGCCACTTCTCCACTCTATAAAAATAAATGGAAATAAATAAATTAAAATTATTTACATATTCACGCCCAACAAAGTAGGAATAATAACATTTTTTATTAAATTAGGAATAATAATAAATTACTAAATTAAGGGTACGCTTTCTACCTGCCATAATTAAGAACTATTTTCAGAAAATATATATACTTCAACTCTTCTATGATTTTTAACATATTAGTCCTTGAAAAACTTCAAATGCAATCTCGTACATCATTCTTCTCATGTTTTTTTTTCTTTCTCCATGGCATCTATTAACTTTTTAGTGACCAAAATATCAAAAGAGAATCAATTGAAGGGACTAACATATAAGTATGAGTTCATCAAAGAGTTAACTAAAAAAATTTACGTAAAAAAATCATGTTTTGCGAAAAGCAGTACACAAGTGTAAAATATGCAAACCTTTGTAAGAAAAATATCGAGAAGCTCAGGACTAGCTTTATCAAGTACTAGATCCGATTCATCGCTGCAAAATTAAAAGATTATATTTCAACATAACAGGGACTTTTCTGAATAAACCAAAATAAATAAAAATAATTCTGAAACTTACCTAGGTCGTGGCCGAAAAGGTCTAAACGGGTCGGATCCGGCCAACTGCCCGATCCGGCGAGGCTTAGGGCAGAACAAAGCTATGGAAGAGCCTCTCATCTCACAGGCAGCAAAAGCGTTCTGCTTTATCGCAAAGTGGTTCATCCTTAACCTGTTCCGACACCAACATATAAAAGATAACAAGCAAAAAATTGAATTTTTTTTTGTACAGAACATTAATAGCGAAACAAATCGTTTGGGTAGCTTAAAAATTCGATTTTTAAGAGATTTGTATAGGTTGAAAATCATAAGAAAGTTTTTGAGAGAGAGAGAGAGAGAGAGAGTACCTTGAATATTTTATTTATTTTTCCAAGTCCCAGAGAGAATTTGGGAGAGGGATGAAGAGAAAGAGAGGAAGAGAGGAATTGATGGGGTAGATAAATAGTGAGGGAAGGGGTGAGGAAGGAATAAAATAATATTAAAGTTGGATCTTAGTATTGGAAAGAAGAGAAAAACATTTCTATTTATTACTTACTATATTTATATCTAAGTAAATGTTTGGGAACATTAACATAAGATAGTTTTTTTTTTTTTGAGGTAAAAGGTGGAATAACGCTTAACATAAGATAGTTGGAATGTATATATAGTTTTTTTTTGAGGTATATAACTAGATCTGCGCATGTTTTCGAAACGATACAGCATATGAAAAATTTTGTAAACAGTAAATCAATAATTATGTAGCTGAAGTTTGAATAGTACAACAATAATTAGTTGTATATGAAAAATTTTGTAAACAGTAAATCAACAATTATGTAACTCAAGTTTGAATAGTACGACAATAATTAGTTGAATAAAAGTCCATATTTCCATAAGTGTGTGTGTGTGTGTGAGTATATATATAGTCCCCTTCAGTTGCACACTACTTTTGGTGAGCACTCCGTGAGCACTCATGAAATAAAGACCCTATGAAAAATCTGAACCGCTCATATTGTTCTATATGCCTAAAATAGCCTAACAATAAAAAATCAAGTAGTTTGAAGTTCATTTGCCCATCCATCATGCTGTTAGAATTTTCAGCCAGACAATTATGTGATGACGTAAATTATGGACAAATGAATTTCAAATTAATTGATTTTTTATTGTTAGGCTATCTAAGGTATATAGAACAATATGAGCGGTTCAGATTTGTCATAGATGCTCTATATCGTGAGTGTTCACGGAGTGCCCACCAAAGTAGTGTGCAACTGAAGATTTGTCATATATATATATATATATATATATATATATATATCTGTGTGTGTGTGGGGGGGGGGGGGGGGGGGGGGGGGGGGGGGGGGGGGGGGGGGGGGGTAAAAGGGATATGAGCAACTTGCTTATTTAGTAAATGAGCAATTGATTATGTGGCATGCATGTGATATATTGGACAACTAACCCTTTAAGCCTTTTCTAATCACATGCATGTCACATCATCAATTGCTTATTTACTAAATGAGCAAGTTGCTCATACCCCTTTTCCCCCCTTTTCCCTATATATCTATATAATAAAACACAAAGAAAGCTATCAAGTGGCTCTCCTTCAATCCTCCCCAAAATCAAAGACCCAGATCTAACCTCAAAAAATATATTTTCCCCCGAAAAGTTTTCCCCTAAAATTCACATTTAAATCTCAACCCAAACAACTTCTTTATTTATTTAATTATTTCTTTCTCTTTCTCTTTTTCTTTCTCTCTCTTTTCTATTCAAAAAATACAGAAAATAAAAATTTTAATTTTTTTAAAAAAAATTTGAAACCAAAAAATTTAAAAATAATTCAAAAAAATTTTAAAAAAATCAAAAACTTATAAAAAAAATTTAAAAAATATTAATTTTTTTTAATTTAAATTTTTTTTAAAAATTAATTTTTTTTTGAAATTTTAGAAATAAAACTTTAAAATTTTAAAAATAAATGTTTAAATTATTGGTATTGTAGATACCTTCACACCTGCACCTGCATTACCATTGTATTTAGACATGCTCATAGTGGTTATGGAATTAGAGTAAGCTCTATAAAACCTATATGATAATGTCCTTGCATAACTATTACAAGTATCTTAAATTGATGCTGAAGTTAAAAAAAATTCTATGCAGTGTTTCTAACAAACTATATGCATTTCAGGTAAGTTCAAGCTAATGATCAGGAAGACGATAATTGAGCTTAAAGGTAGATATACTGTTTCCTCATATAATATGTTTACTACTTCAATTAATTTGCTGGACCTCTAAAACTATTTTATATAATAAAACAAAGTGCACCGTTCCGAAGACGTGCCGTAGGCACGTGTCAACGGGCAAACCTAGTATATATATATATATATATATATATATATATATATATATATATATATATATATATAGGAAAAAGGGGTATGAGCAACTTGCTCATTTACTAAATAAGCAATTGATGATGTGGCATACATGTGATTGGAAAAGACTTAAAAGGGTTAGTTGTCTAATGTATCACATGCATGCCACATAATCAATTGCTCATTTACTAAATGAGCAAGTTGCTCATATCCCTTTTACACACACACACACACACACACACACACACACACAGAGAGAAAAAGAGAGAGAGAGAGAGAGAGAGAGAGAGGAGTTGTTTTGGGGGGATTTGAATTTGAGTTTTGGGGAAAAACTTTTGAAGGTAAAATGTGATTTGTGAGGTTAGATCTGAGCCTTTAATTTTGGAGGATTGAAGGTGAGCCACTTGATAGTTTTCTTTATGTTTTATTATATAGATATATAAGTGGTATTTTGAGATATTGTTCCTAAAAGTTTATTTATTTTGTGTTGGTGGGTTTGTAGCCAAAATTAGGTTTTGCACAAATGAGTTTTTTTAGTAGTAATTGCGATGGATTAGAGCATCCACGGTCGTTTACTATTTATGCATAATATGCATATTTTTGTTTAAAAAGCGCTGCAATCGTTTGCTATTTATACATATTTTGACGATTTTGCGACAATAGATTGTTATATATGAGAGCGAATATAGGAATTATGCATATTATACAGTACGGATCTTTAAGATCCGTACCACAAAAAAAAAAAAAAATTCTCAGACGGATCTTCACAGTCCGTCGCTTTAAAAAAAATCGTAATTAAACCCCCCCTAAAAAAAAAGCCCTCCACTCGGACGGATCTTCTAGATCCGTCCCTCCTTTGCGCAATTGTAGGATGGAACTAGAATTTCCGTCCCTTGTGGTATTTAAGAAAAATAAAATAAAACTGAATGACGAATTTGGCCCCCTCTTCATTCACGGCTATTTTTGTTTTCTCAGATTAATCCAACGGCTCTTTCTCTATTTGAACAGCTCACTCAGATTTTGTTATATATAGTACTCATCCTGAACCCAATACAAGTATCACAATTGTTTCAAAAAATTTCCTCCAGTAACATATATTATCTCTCTGTCTTGTACTGAGTTTTTCGTAAGGAATTTAATGGCGGGCCGAATTGCAAGGGCGAGAGAATATACTGCTTCGGAAGATGTTCTTATCTGCCAAAGTTGGATTAGTGTAATGCAAGATCCTGTGATCGGTAACGATCAATCTGGGGCACAGTTCTGGGAGCGAATTTCTTCTACGTTTGAGTTATTATTAAAGACTCCGACTGACAGAACGGTTAGCTCACTTACTAAATTTCAACTTATTTCGAAAGAAGTAGCCATATTCATAGCGAAATTAAGCAGTGCAACTACTAGGGCCGGTAGCGGAACAACAGAGACAGATAAGGTATGTAAAAGAAATTGGATTTAAAGTCATGATTTGTATTATTTGTGTACATAATAACATTTGGATATTTAATGTTGTCTTAGATTCACTAAGCCAGAGTAGAATATATGGCAACTTCTAGAAAAGCTTTCAAATTTGAGGAATGTTATGAGATACTTAAAGATCAGCTAAAGTTTTCATTACGTACTACACAAGTGTTCAATTGAATTCAAAGTACCCAATCCGATGAAGGAAGTGGTATCCAAAACTCTCCCACAATAAATAACTGGGATTCAGATATACCTGTTGATACGGAATCACCTACACCCCTTACCCGACCACCAGGCCGCAAAGCGGCTCGGAGAAAAGGAAAAAGAATAGCCGAAACATTAGAACACAGAATATTGCCGAAGAAACCAAAATTTTCTCAGCTGTATATAAAGAATCGCAAGACAGGAGGAATGCAATAAAAAATCGAGAATGCGATATTAAAGAACGGAACGAGAAATATCGCATTATGAGTATCGATCTCAACACTTTACCAAGTAATCAAGGATATTACTTTATGTGTAGGCAAAATAAAATTTTGCAAAAACGAGGTTACAATAGTGGGTAAACAACATTAACCCAAAATTTGTAATTTATCTTTATATAATGTAAGCATCGAATTTTAATTGCGAATGTAACCTATGTTTTTAATTTGAATTTAAGAAGGTTATTTTGAAATTTTTTTGTGTTTGTGAAAATTGAAAAATGGCAAAACTAAGAATCAATGTGTTCCCAATAGAATCGATAGTTAATAGCCATAATTATAGCTTACTATACGCTTCAAATATTATATTTTCAAGTTGAAAGTAGTACATTAACTACGTTGTTAATTTATTACCCAATACAAGTAGTACATTACACGATAATGGGAATACAAAGTAATACATGCTAAGTGCAGTTACTCATCTCCATATTGTGACCAAATATGCTCCACCAAAGCTTGACAAAATGCATAGTATTTTTGTCGATCATGTAGAAAGACATTGTGAATGATTCGGCCTTCTTGATCAGTTGGTCCACCGGTGCATGGTTCGATCACATTAGAGTCAGGATCATAATCATAATCAAGAATTCCTTCGTCACGTTCATCCTCAACAATCATGTTGTGTAAGATGATACATGTTTTCATAATATATGACAGACTATCTGCATCCCACATACGTGCTGGACCATTCACTATTGTAAATCGTGATTGTAAAACTCCAAAAGCACATTCCACATCTTTTCTTTCACCCTCTTGCATTTCTGTGATTTTTTTTCTTTTGGGTATCTGGTGCGGTGTAAGTTTTGACAATGGTTGCCAACGGTGGGTATATATCATCTGCTAAATAGTAGCCCATATTGTAATTGTGGTTGTTGTTGAAAAAATTGGCTAGAGGTGCATAGCCATCAAGAATCTTATTAAATAAAGTTGACCGGTTCAGCACATTTAAATCATTATAGTATCCTGGCATTCCGAAGAATGAATACCAGAACCAAAGATCATAAGAAGCAACTGCTTTGAGAATAATAGTCGATTCCCGAACATGTCCTGTGTACTGGTCATGCCATGTTGCTGGACAATTTTTCCACTTTCAATCCATGCAATCTACACTACCCAACATCTCAGGGAAGCTTCAAGCGCTGTTTTCTTCGAGTAGTCTTCCCATCGGTTAGTGTTAGTTTCCTCATATATTGAGTACTAAATAAAGTTATAATTGCAAAACAAAAACGACGTAGAGTTTTCAATACCGTTGTTGTTGCTATACGTATATATTCGACAACCGCATCAGCCGCACCTCCGTACGCAAAACAACATAATGCCACTGTAATTTTCTGATGATGAGTTAATCCAAGTTGTTTACAAGCATCCTAGGACTGGAGAAAATATTGATCGTAACCCACAACAGCATCCAATACCTGATTGAAAAGGTGTCGACGCATACGAAATCGACGATGGAAAATTGAATCTGGATAAACTGAATTTTCGGCAAAGTAGTCTTTCCACATCCGTCTATGACCTTCTTCTCTTCCCCGACGAATGTAACGACGATGATTGTTTTATTTACTTGATTGGATTTCCTTGCCAATCCTTACTATACGGTTGTGAATAATACTAGCAACAACATCGTTGTCCTCCGCTAATGAATTAGAGGATGAACCCGAGGAAGAAGACACATCTAAACTAGCCCTGGTTAAGTAGAAGATAAATATGCAGTGGGTTATTTTTGTGTTGAAGTTGGCAAAGTCTAGTTGAGAATTAAATGTACACAAGAAGATAACATATAAATACTGATCATGCCGCTTGAAGAAGAACGAATCATCAATGTCCCGTCCAATCTGAAATTGAATAAATAGTTGTAAAAAGTGGTCAAAACCTATCATTTGTAGGTAGGAAAGTATCTATGAATAATGTGTACGATAGTGAATAAATACAAAACCTATATGTGACTACAATCTCATTAAATACCTACTAGGCATGTGACATTAATACTATATCCAAAATACCCTCAAGCTGACTACAACTACAAAAGTTGTTTACGAAAGTGACTAAAATATACTCTGGATGTTGACATTAATCCAATTACAACTCCCAAAGTTTTGCTACAATTCAATTACAATCCAACTTGGCAGGTGACATTTACAACTTGACATTAATACCCTCATGCTATATAAAATGGTATTTGAGTACTATTTTCCTATTCTTCATAATCATACTGTGTCTCCGGCACAAATGAGGACGTCGATGCTCCGGTGTCCTCTAAATTCGGATTTAACTTTCTATGTCGAGAATTAGATGGTTTGCTCTTCGATACAGATCGTCGGACGTTTGGTAATTCAGGTGGAACTGATTCCCTCAAAACCATGTCTGAAAGTATTATTCGTCGCAGTTGTGCTTCGGTGTCGCTAAATTGTTAACAACGATTGTATAACTCCTCTTGTGGAAAGATATAAGATATAAAAATAAACCAGAATATGCAAAATCCATTATAACATAGTAACGTTCTTAAATATGATTTTTGGTAACTCACATATGATGGTTGCCCACTTTGATGAAACGAGACATTGATATTAGGGTCCAAACTCTTGAGTAGAGTACCCCCTGAAAAAATTGGCACTTCAACGTAAGGTTGACCAAGCAATAATGAATTTTCTACAGCGGATTGTGTTGGGTACTCGGCTGGTAGCAAAAATGGAGGTGCAGCATGTGGTAACTGAGCGGAAGGATCTCTAATTGATGCTGGCCCAATGAAATCGACACTTGCTGCATGGAAGAGTGTCAGCATTATCGGACCAATTGAAACATTTGCCCAATACTGATCATAGGTGATCTGATGTACACGATGTACGAAAGGTGATGCTTCGATAGGTTCAGGAATATTAGTACTGGATGTCATGAAATGCATGAGAGAAGGTGGTTCTTTTGGGATAGCAATTATTCTAGTAAGTTGGCGAATACAACGATCACCAAGATACCATACACCCTGCAATCAAATATTTACTTTAGCATAACCAAACAATTTAATAAAAGTACTGTATATAAATATGACCAAAATTAATATACCTGGTCGCAGTACGTAAAAGCATGTTGATAACATGAAATGAATTTGGCATCTTCAATTTCATATACGTCTTTAATGATGACCCATTATATGGCTGCCAAATGATAGAGGAAGAAGTGTGCATCTCCAACTGATCACGAGCCATCGATTGATTGTACCTAATAGGATCAAATCGACCTAAATTCAAGAATTCTCTATTTCATCGCAAAATTTTCTACCATACATCAGAATTAGCCATGTGAGTTTCCATAAGGATGCTCTTATCTCTAACTGGAATATAATAATTTGTGTATTCGTAAGCCCAATACTATAAAATTTTTTTATCAAATATGTTATGAATTGACCAATTGAAATAATATAATGATATTATTCGACTAAAATTAGTACTTAATAGATTTAGTATTACCTCCAACACTTGCCACGGCCCATTAAATGACTTCACTTTAAGCCTGCTATATAAGTCCAAGGATAAATACAGCAGAGCAAGTGCATGACTACCCCAATCGTATTTGGCATCAGTATTCAGATCTACAACTGTGGCTGGCCATCCACATCTTACTAACCAAGCAGCATTAGGATAAAGAAATACACCGAGGAAGTATACAAAGAAAGCTCGTGCAATCCTCATTGTTAGTGCCATATCGGTTTCAGCTTCTTCAATTAAAGTATTGGTAAAAAAAAATTTGAACAAAGAATACCGTATACCTGTGATTTCCAATCATCTACTGTTAATTCCGGAAAGAAGCGATTCTGAACAATTTCGAAAGTATAGGCCTCGTCGTTTCATGGAGGCAAGTCACCTATACCGATAGGAATCCCCATTAGCATAACCCAATCCAATGAGTGAAACCCAACTCACCACACGGTAGGTGGAAAGTGTGGATAGTGTCCCACCATCTCTATACGAGTGCCTCGACGAGCCGCATCGACGACCTAATTATATTGATTTTCATGAAACGGTGTCATCCTGCCTGCTCTACTAGTTGTTTAATTAGTAGGAGTCGTGAGCAGTACTGATTGTACATCTTGATTGGGTCCTTCCAATTTCCCCTGAATTTACAAAAGCCACCCTCAAAGGGTAACAGTAATATATTGACTGATATGTTTCGAATCGTCCACTACACGATTCCAACTAGATTCATCGGCAAAGTTGACATTTGGAATCTCTCTTTCAGCTTCTTGCTTGTGTTGCCATGAGCCAGCATCTGTTCCCGCTTTGATTTTTAAACGACCAATAAATCTTCGTATTGAAGACATCGTACCTCGATTTGGCTAATTGAAAAATAGATAGTAAGAGATGACCTCCCAAAGAAGATTGAACCTCGACTAATTAAGAAATTGAGATAGAGTAACACCCTGTAAAATTAAGTTATGACAATTTTGCCCCACACGTGTATTAAACATGTGTTTGTACATTATCAATAGATGTCTATGTTTTTGTATTTGTTTTCATTCTTTCAATTTATTTTTGATATCTTATTTGAACCCAATTTTGACCCATTCTAAATTTTCCGATTTAATTGATTCATAGTCTCCAAATCATGTTGTATTTTGATTCAGTATAAGACCGTTGATTTATCGTATTATCGAATATTCAACTTTGCTACCACTAAATTTATTGACCTTGCACTGAGAATTTGACCTAGTTCTCTTCATTGAAATTGAGATACTATATACATGAAAATCGTAGCCCATCGAGTCTAGAATCCAGAACATCTTGCGGTTTCTCAATCCAATTCATAAGTTGTAAGTTATTTTAAATCTAATTTGTCCCTTAATCCTAACTCATAATCATAATTAAATCCTATAATCCGAATCCAACAGCCAACAATCACACCCCCAACTACATTCTACATCATTAACTGCCCACCTTCCTACTAATCCTACTCTACTGCCTCCACCTCCTCCTACAAACATCATCGGTCATCTTTTTCCAACTTTTTTCTCCCTCCCTATATAACTCTATATCCTATAGCTAAACCCTCATCTTCTCACATGCACATGCAATACTCCCTCACCCCCTATATATACGTGTACACATTTCAAACTCACCACTCACTCTCTCTCACTCAGTCACAATCTCTCTCTCTCTAATATATATATATATATATATATATATATATATATATATATATATATATATATATATATAAGGCTTCTTCGGTTGCAAACGGGTCTGTGTGACTTTAATCTGGGCTGTTGGATTTTTGATCCAACGGCCCATATATTTTTTGATAATATTTTGCCTTAACCCGCCGTTTGTAACGACGGGTGAAGGCAAAATTTTATTAAAAAAATATTGCCTTAACCCGTCGTTGACAAGGACGGGTTAAGGAAAAGATATAATCTCATAACTGTATACAGTTCATCTTCCTCGTTGACTTTTTTCCGAAGCTGAACTTTCGTTCTTGGATGAACCCAAACCCAATATCTCCGAAATCGTGATCTTCTCACTCCGGCAACTTCTCTCTCACTTCTCTCCTCTATCATTCAGGCGATTCTCTCTCTCTCTCTCTCTCTCTCTCTCTCTCTCTCTCTCTCTCTCTTCCGTCCGTTGCTCCTCAAACCGTAGTTCTCCTCATCCGTTCGCACCTCCACCTCAGTCTGCTCCTCATCTTCTTCGATCCCTATATAATCTGTCTCTCCCAATCTCTACTCCAAACTTCCAAACCCAACTCTTTCATCCCAAAAACGAAACCCTAGTTCGCAGCTTGACCTACATTGGCGAAATTCAGATTTATATTGTAAGGTAATGATTAAATCTCTGCCTTAGTAATTGTAATTCTGTTGATTTTTAAAATGTTTTTGTTGCTTTCCATGATTTTACCATATATTAAAATTGCCTAAAAAATTTGTAGATGTAGAAATTTGTAAGTAGTATTTTAATAAATTTACACAGTACAATAGTTGTTGATTGGTTGACGATATTGTAGATAGAGTTGTATTTATAATCGTACCGAACATATTAAATTACTTAGAACAATGTTAGTGCAGTTAGATAAGAAAATCCTGCAAACGATATCCAAAAAATACAAAACTTTGCGAGTAGGATGGTCTCACGTAGCACAAGCAATCTGAACTTGTAGAAGTCAGTTTCGACTCACGGTTAGAGAGATGTGGCCGTATATCGCTTTTGATTGAAAAAAACCCAAATAAAGTGATAGACGGCCGTATCTCTCGAACCGTTAGTCAAAACTCACTTATACAAGTGGGGTGACTTTTCCTACGTGAATTCAAGCAAGGTGCAAAGTTTATAAATTTTGGATGCCGTTTGTGCGGTTTTCTCACTTTCCTCGCATTAGAAGTTAGTGACTTAGAATTTTTGTAGTACGGTTAGATTAGAAAATCCTGCAAACGACATTCAAAAAATACGAAACTTTGTGAGTAGGATGGTCTCACGTAACACAAGCAACCCGAACTTTTAGAAGTCAATTTTGACTCACGGTTAGAGAGATACAGCCGTGTATTGCTTTCGGTTAAAAAAACCTAAATAAAGTGATACACGGCCGTATCTCTCAAACCGTTAGTCGAAACTCACTTGTACAAGTTGGGGTGGCTTGCGCTACATGAATTCAAGCAAGGTGTAAAGTTTTATAAATTTTGGATGCCATTTGTGCAGTTTTATCACGTTCCTCGCATTAGAAGTTAATGACATAGAATTTTTTAAGTGCAGTTAGATTAGAAAACCCTGTAAACGATATCTAAAAACTACGAAACTTTGCGAGTAGGATGGTCTCACGTAGCACAAGCAACCCAAACTTGTAGAAGTCACTTTCGACTAACGGTTAGAGAGATACGGCGGTGTATTGCTTTTGGTTGGAAAAAACCCAAATAAAGTGATACACGGCCGTATCTCTCGAACCGTTAGTCGGAACTAACTTGTACAAGTTGGGGTGGCTTGCGCTATGTGAATTCAAGCAAGGTGCAAAGTTTTATAAATTTTGGATGCCGTTTGTGTGGTTTTCTCACGTTTCTCACATTAGAAGTTAGTGACATAGAATTTTTTCTGTGCAGTTAGATTAGAAAACCCTGCAAACGATATCAAAAAAATACGAAACTTTGTGAGTAGAATGGTGTCACGTAGCACAAACAACCCAAACTTGTAGAAGTCACTTTCGACTAACGGTTAAAGAGATACGACCGTGTATCGCTTTCGGTTGAAAAAAACCCAAATAAAGTGATACACTGTCGTATCTCTCGAACCGTTAGTTGAAACTTACTTGTACAAGTTGGAGTGGCTTGCGCTACATGAATTTAAGCAAGGTGCAAAGTTTTATAAATTTTGGATGCCGTTTGTGCGGTTTTCTCACGTTCCTCGAATTAAAAGTTAGTGACTTAGAATTTTTTTAGTGCGGTTAGATTAGAAAACTCTACAAACGACATCCAAAAAATAAAAACTTTGTAAGAAGGATGGTCTCACGTAGTACAAGCAATCTGAACTTGTAGAAGTCAATTTCGACTCACGGTTAAAGAGATACAGCCGTGTATCGCTTTCGGTTAAAAAAACCCAAATAAAGTGATACACGGCCGTATCTCCGGAACCGTTAGTCGAAACTCATTTGTAAAAGTTGGGGTGGCTTGCGCTACGTGAATTCAATCAAGGTGCAATGTTTTATAAATTTTGAATACCGTTTGTGCAGTTTTCTCACGTTTCTCGCATTAGAAGTTAATGACTTAGAACGTGTTTAGTGCGGTTAGACTAGAAAACCCTTCAAACAACCTTCAAAAAATACAAAATTTTGTGACTCGGATGGTCTCACGTAGCTCAAGCAACTCCAATTTGTAGAAGTGAGTTTCGACTCACGGTCTGAGAGATACAGTCGTGTGTCATTTTTGGTTACAAAAACACCAAATACAGCAGTACACGACCGTATCTCGTATATCGTGAGTCGAAAATCACTTGTGCAAGTTACGATGGCTTGTGCTAGGTGAATTAAAGTAAGTTGTGGATGCCGTTTGTGCGGTTTTATCACGTTTCTCTAATAATATGTAAATAAAGTTAGAAAATTTTCATCACATTCCGTAACGGTTTTAGTAACCCTAATTGTTCTCATTTTTGTTTTCTTAGGTATGGACAATTTTGAAGGAAGTTCTGTTGCCAGAGAGAAATTTGTTCGTGCACAACAAATTTACGAGTTTCTTTCTCATGTTGACGAGCACCTAAAACCGAAGATTGGTATGACCTTTCTCACTCTAGAGGAAGCGAAAAAATTTTATTCATCGGACTGTAAATGTGCGGGATTCTCTATGCGTAAGGGTGAAAATAAATACAAAGGAAACGATGTAGTGGATAAATCATATGTATATAATAAATCTGGGGAGTCACCGAATAATCAGAATGAAGCTAGACGAGGAACAACTTATAGAACGGGTTGCAAAGCTTTCGTTCGTGTCAAACTAAACCCACAAAGTAATTCATGGATTATTTATTTATTTAATGAACCACACAATCACGAATTTACTTCACCCGGTAGACGTCACTTGCTACCTCGAAACCGTGAACTGACCAATACAAATAAAAAAGTAATTGGTCAACTTATCGAATGTAATGTCCCTGTATGCAAACAAATGCTATTCTTCGAAGGTACAAGTGGAGGTAATAAGAAAATTGGTTTCACAGAAACCGATGTCAGAAATATCAGGAGAGACGAGATGGAAGGTTTGAAAGGACACGACAGGCAAATGCTACTTGAGTTCTTTAAATCCAAAAAGAAGACCGATCGTTTATTCTATTATGATTACCAATATGATCCCAAAGGGCGATTGTCCCATTGTGTCTGGGTGGATGGAATCGCTAGAAAGAATTATGAAGTATTTGGGGATAATGTTTGCTTTGATGTTACCTACAACACCAACCGATACGGGATGTTGTTTGTAGCATTTATTGGATTCAACCATCATTGGCAATCAATATTCCTAAGTTGTGGGTTCATCCCAAATGAGAAGACATCCTCATTTGAGTGGTTCTTTGAAAAGTGGCGAGAAGCAATAAATCAGGATCCGATGAACATCGTGACAGATGAGGATCGTGGAATAAGTGCTGCAGTTAAGAAAGTTTTCTCAATCACGTCACATAGATATTGCATTTGGCATATTTTCGATAAGTTACCGCATGAAGTGCGTATGCCGAATAATATTAACGAGTTTAGGGATGCTTTGAAGACTATTATTTATACGGCAGAATATAAAACTAAATTTGACCAGAAGTGAAAAAATTTGATTTTCCACTACAAACTTGAGAATAACAAATGGTTGAACAATAAATTTGAGATTCGCAAAAAATGGGCTCCCGTGTACGCAAGAGAGTCATTTTGGGGCGGCATGTTGAGTACGCAACGTAGCGAATCGCTACATTCATCCTTGAAGCAACATACTCATAAAAAGTACTCATTACATAAATTTGCCGTCATCTTTGACCGAGTCTTAGTAAAACAAAGACATGATGAACTTAAAGAAACTCATCGTAATCGCAAGGAGCGACCAAAATTGAAGGCCGAATGAGCGTTGGAGTCACAAGTGGCAGAAACATACACACTGAAGATTTTCTACAAATTCCAACAAGAAGTCGTAAAAAGCTTATTACTTAATGTGAGTTTAATTGTGAGTATGGATACACCGGATGGTGCAGCTTTTTCTGTAACCGTTTTTGGAAATTCATAACCAGTGAGGGTGATTTCTTTTTGTAAAATCTGTCAAATGGCTAAATGCCCTTGTGCCATGTATGAATTCGTAGGCATTTCCTGCAAATATCTATTGGCAGTTATTCGGTTCACAGATCACACCGCACTACCCGAGAAATATATTTGTAGGCGATGGATTAGGGATCAACTGACAAGAAGCAGTACACCTGTTCCCAATAGTATGGGCGACAATTTTGTCTCTCGTTATTGTGAACTGACTATGCACTCAAAATATTTAGTCGATCTTGGTTGTTCTTCAGAGCGAGGGTACAAGTACATGCTCGACCACATGCTCAAGAGAATCGAAGACTTTTCTCACATTCAATTCGGGAATAGCACACCACACGAAGGTAGTGCACAACCTGAGAGTGGTGGACATGCACATGCACATGCACCGGTGGGGGATCCCGTGCAATGCACCACAAAGGGGAGGCCTAATGGGAAGAGGTTGAAGTCTATCAGAGAATCCCAAAAAACGAAGAGACCAAGACTTTGTAGGACATGTCTTCGTGTCGTATGTCACGATTCACAAAATTGCCCAAAAAATATGGCAAGGTAATATATCGAAGACTAAGTATTTGTTAATTGGACTCAATAAATCTAAACTTATTGTAGTTGATACTAACCCATTCTTCTCCCTTATTTAGTGGATTGGTAGGGTATGAAGAAGCTCTAAATGCTGGAGAGAGTGATGATGATGAAGGTGAAGGTTCTTGCTAAGGGGTTTTTCGTGTTATGTATGTCATATCAAACTTTCAAGACAACACCGAATAATTGGTTGGTTTTGTCTTTCGATGGGAAGAGAATTATTATTTTTGACTTTATTATTAACCAATTTTTTTTTGGTGGTGTATGTCTGGAATGAAGCAAAACCGTGTCCATGGAAAGAATCAATTATTGGAAAGTTCCATACTTTTGATTGTATATATGTGGTCAATTGAACGTTTTTTTTTGTACAATTAGATTACTGGTGTATTTAATCAGAGCGCAATTTGTGTATGTGTGCATTTTGTGTATTTATGAACTAAATATGTTGTTGTGGGTCTTGATGTTGTTGGTCATTGAATATGTATGCCGAAGTCAACATTTTTTTATTTATAAATATATTACTGGTGTTGTATTTAATCTTAGTGCAATTTGTGTATGTGTGCAATTTCTGTGTTTGTGAACCATACATGTTGTTGTGGATGTTGTTGTTATAATTAGTTAGCAAATGTATATTTGTGTTGAAGGTTGTGAGTGATTTTTATGTATCTGTGCAAAATGTGTATTTGTGCAATACATCTATGCAGTTGGATTTTTTTTATTTGTGGAAAATTGTTAAAACTTGGTGCAAACTTACATTTTGAAGATAAAATACTGCCAACATTGGATAAACCTAGCACGTTATTTAGGATAACAGTTTAAAATAACTAAACCCGTTATTGTGGATAACGGGTTAAGTAGATTGATATTGGCAGGACTTCATCCCCTACAGACCAAGTTTTCATAAAGTGCTGCCAATATCTCTCTAATTAACACGTTATTGGGGATAACGAGTTAAGATCACTTAACCCGTTATCGTCAATAACGGGTTAACTAGATAGATATTGGTAGTACTTTATGAAAACTTGGTCTGTATGGGAATGAAGTCTGGCCAATATCTCCTTACTTAACTCGTTGTTCATGATAACGGGTTAAGTGATCTTAACCCGTTATCCCCAATAATGGGTTAAGTAGAGAGAAATTTGCAGTACTTTATCAATACTTGATCTGTAGGGGATGAAGTCCTGCCAATATCAATCTACTTAACCCGTTATTGGTGATGACGGGTTTAGATTACCTAACCCGTCATCGTAAATAACAGGTTAAGTAGAGAGATTTTTACAGAACTTTCGTCTGTGTAGGCTCTATGTGCTTTTGTTGATACATATACAACTTTACATAATTTGTTCATTCACAACAACTTCTACAGATGATAATTTGTTCATTCAGCAATTCACATCAATCTTGGGATATGATATGGCTAAAATTGGGGTTAAATCGGGACCGTCCAGATCGAGCACGAATCTTGAAGCACGGGGGTAAAAAGGTAATTTCACACACAGATGGATCCAAAACGGGTATTGGGCCTCCTTCTCACGAAACCAACCGCCCGCGAATAGATCCACTCCAACTGGGCACGGGTCCTGACCCGATACAAGCCCGGTCCACCAAGAGGAAAATCAGGGCGCTGATTTGATTAAATCAAATCAACAAACTTGATTGGCTCCCACCAGGGAATCAGGGTCTAACTTCCTAAAACAGAATAGGAGGATTTTTCTCCTAGCTGTTAGGCAGGAAATCAGGGCCCTAATCATTCCAGAAGGCGACTATAAATACAACCCCTCTACCACCAAGACCAGGTTAATCACTTTTTCACCACTTAAGCTCTTTCTTAATCTTTTGCTGATTACTGACAAGAGCGTCGGAGGGTGCGTCGCCGGAATCAACCCCGGTGTCTCGCACTTCCTTACAGGTTGCGGCGGGAGCAAGAAGGCCGAGTCAGCTGTTCAGGTTTTCCTCGGATCCACAAATTCTATCTGTTTACCCCCACACCGAAATCAGCGGTAACAGATTGGCGCCGTCTGTGGGAAAAACCACACGAACAGTCTCAGCCCATTCTCCGCCGTCCTCTGCAGCCATGCCGCCGAAGAAGAACAGATCCAGAGGGTCGAACCGAGGGGGCAACCCCACCGACCCGGCAAATGAAGCTCCGGTCAATCCTGTCCTTCAGTCCGACCTCCCTCCGCTGACCCAGCAGGTCCCACCTCCTCCTCCTCCCAAGCAGCAGCCCAACAACGGTCCGTCCGGGCATAACGGTCGGAAGGAGAAGCAGCCCCTCAATCCGGGCCACGTCTCGGTCCATAATGGGTCCTCGAACTCGATGGCTTCTCATCACCCCGACCTCCGCATCACACTCCAAAACCGCCACAAGGACGAAGACCTCCGTACCCATCTTGACGAGAGGCGGGCCCGAGAGGGAGCCTCCCGCCAGCGTCAAGGTGAGCGGTCGCCACGTCGTCGGGACGGCAAAAGGTCCCCAGAACGCAGAGGCCGAGCGGCGTCCCCTGAGCGCCGAAGGAGGAGGTCCCGGTCCCCCAGGGATCGGCGTCATCCGAGGGACCGAGATATGCCCATCAGCCGAGCCGAGTTCCTCCAGTTTTAAGAGACCGTTCTGCAGGCCCTCAATCTCCGACAGAACGCCCAGAATGCTCCGAGGGTTCCGACGCCCCCCAGGGATCCCAGTCCCCGGCGCCGAACCCGGAGTCCTTCCCCGGCTCCCAGCCGACAGCAGCGGCAACAGAGTCCTCGGCGCTCCCAGGAGTACCGGCGCCGCAGTCCACGCTCCCCTTCCTACGAAGAGGAGTCCGGAGGGTCGTACGACTACCAGCGGAGGGACGACGCGCTCATCCGCCGTATCCATGAGGTGGAGAGGCGCATCGGCCGCATGGACAGGGAGGAAGAGTCCCGAGCCGGAACCTTCCGTCCCAGCCGACCCCCCTTCTCAAGGTCGATCATGGAGGCCCATATACCGAGGAACTTCAAACCGCCACAGTTTGAGACATACTCTGGGGAGTCCGACCCAGTCGACCACGTCGAGAGCTTCAAGACCCTGATGCTGATCCATCAAGCTTCCGACGCAGTGCTCTGCAGGACCTTCCCTGCCACCCTCAGGGGGTCGGCTCGGGAATGGTATTCTAGACTCGCCCCCTCATCCATCTTCTCGTTTGAACAGTTCGAGACGCTATTCATCACTCACTTCGTGAGCAGCCGGCGAGCCGAGAAGACGAGTCTTTCTCTACTGAACCTGCGGCAGGAGAAAGAAGAAAAGCTGCGGGACTATGTGAAAAGGTTTACCGCAGAAGTCAGGTCAATTGCTTCCTTAGACCAGTCCGTGGCCACCGTGGCGTTCCAGTCGAACGTCCTCAACGCCAACCTCCGATCATCCCTGGCCAAAAAGCCCCCCCAAGACTTCGCCGACCTCCTCCTGAGGTGCGAGAAGTACATCCGGGCAGAGGAGGCCGAAGCCCTTCCCAACTTCGGGGGGCCCTCCGCTGGGTCGAAGAGGAAGGCGACCGGGGAAGAAGGGTCCAAGAAAGCTCAGAAGGACATGGGCGGTCAGCGCCGCCCTCCCCCCAGGTTCGAGAAGTTCACTCCCCTCACCACTAATGTCTCTACTATCCTCATGGAGGTAGAGAAGGAGGGAATCATCCCTCCAGCCCCGAGGATGCACACTCAGGCGAAGAGGAGGAACAAAGATAAGTGGTGTCGTTACCACCGAGACCACGGGCATGACACGAACGACTGCCGGGCTCTGAGAGACGAGATTGAAGCCCTCATTCGGAGGGGGCAGTTGGCGAAGTTCGTGAAAGCTAACGACCGGACAGATCAGAACTCTCCTCCCCCCCGGGGGGCTAACAAGCGCTCCGAGCAGCGCGAGGAGACACCCGAGTTCGAGGAGGAACGGGTTCTGCACCTGATTCATGGGGGACCAATGGGGGGCTCCTCTAATTCCTCCCGAAAGGCCTTCGTCCGGAAGGTCAACTCGGTCCACAGTGCCCTTCCCTCGAAAGGTCTCGGCGTCCCTGTGTCTTTCTCCGATGCCGACCTCGACGGAGTCCGAACCCCCCACTGCGATGCCCTCGTCATCGACCTCCGCATGGCCAACTTTAAGGTACAG
Source organism: Hemerocallis citrina (assembly GCA_017893485.1). Taxonomy (NCBI): domain Eukaryota; kingdom Viridiplantae; phylum Streptophyta; class Magnoliopsida; order Asparagales; family Asphodelaceae; genus Hemerocallis; species Hemerocallis citrina. The sequence goes on from CM030359.1 coordinate 398,610,041, forward strand.
AGGATCTTGGTGGACAATGGAAGTTCGGTCAACATCCTATTCCTCTCGGCCTTCCAAGGCCTGCAGCTGTCCCGCGACCGTCTCAAGCCGGCCGGTTACACTCTCCACGGGTTCACGGGGGTCCCGGTAACCGTCGAAGGGGTGATAACCCTAGACGTTACTGCGGGAAGCACCCCTACTACCCGGACCGAGCCGATGGACTTCATGGTTGTCGACATCCCGGCAGCATACAATGTCATCCTAGGCCGTCCCGGCCTAGCCGCTCTGGAGGCTGTCCCCTCGGCATACCACTTGAAGATGAAATTCCCCACTCGTTCGGGGGTAGGGGAAGTCAGGGGAAGCCAGGAAACAGCTCGGAAGTGCTACATGACTTCCACCGGGGGACCAGTGCTCTCGCTCGAGACACTCGAGATCCCCGAGCCGAAGGCTCGCCCAACGTCCGAGCCAGCGGACGAGTTAGAAGAAGTACTCTTCTCCGACGAGGATCCGAGCCGAAAATTCCTCGTCAGCAAGTCCTTGCCGACCGTGCTGTTCTCCGACTTGGTGAGGTGCATCCGGGATAACCGCGACCTGTTTGCTTGGTCGGCCGCGGATATGCCCGACATCTCCGAAGACTTGCTCGTCCACCGCCTAAGCGTCGAACCGGGGTGCAAACCGGTTCAGCAGAAGAGGCGAAAGTTCGCTCCCGAGCGACAACAGGCAATCAAGGAGGAAGTGGATAAGCTGCTGAAGGCCAAGTTCATCCAGGAGGTAAATTATCCCGAGTGGCTGTCGAATGTCGTAATGGTCAAGAAGTCCAATGGCTCGTGGAGGATATGCATCGACTTCACCGACCTCAACAAGGCGTGTCCGAAGGATCCCTTCCCTCTCCCGAACATCGACACCCTTATTGACGCCACCTCGGGCCATGAGCTCCTCAGCTTCATGGATGCCTTCTCGGGGTACAATCAAATCCGGATGTTCCCTCCGGACATCCCGAAGACCTCCTTCGTCACCGACCAAGGCCTCTACTGCTACCGAGTAATGCCGTTCGGTCTGAAGAACGCAGGCGCCACCTACCAGCGCCTCGTCAACAAGGTTTTCCAGCATCAGATCGGCCGAAACATGGAGGTGTACGTCGATGATATGCTCGTCAAGAGCATCCGCGGCACTGACCATGTAGCCGACCTCCAGGAGGCCTTCGGCGTGTTGAGGAAGTACAACATGCGGCTAAACCCGAACAAGTGTGCGTTCGGAGTCTCCTCTGGCAAGTTCCTCGGTTTCATGGTGAGCCAGCGGGGAATTGAAGCTAACCCCGAGAAGATTAAAGCCATATTAGACATGGCCCCACCTCGGAATGTCAAGGAGGTGCAGAAGCTCACCGGTCGGCTCGCAGCCATCGGTCGGTTCCTCTCCAAGTCAGGGGAAAAGTGCCTCCCCTTCTTCAAAGCACTCCGGGGGGCTAAAGGATTTGAATGGGGCCAAGCACAGCAAGAATCGTTCGACCAGCTGAAAGCCTATCTGGTGAACCCCCCTCTGCTCAGTAAGCCGGTCCCGGGCGAGCCTCTCTTCATCTACTTGGCCGCTTCCGAGCAGACCTTGAGCGCTGTCTTGGTAAGAGAAGAAGACCGGGCCCAAAGGTCCATTTACTACGTGAGCAAGGTGCTTCGGGACGCCGAGCTCCGCTATCCGAGGATAGAGAAGATAGCCTACGCACTGGTCATGGCAGCAAGAAAGCTTCGGCCCTACTTCCAATCTCACTCGGTCGTTGTCCTCACTGACCAACCCCTAAAGCAGATTCTCCACAAGCCAGAGACCTCGGGTCGGCTGATGAAGTGGTCCATAGAGCTAAGTCAGCATGACATCTCCTATCAGCCTCGGACGGCAATTAAGGCACAGGCTCTCGCCGACTTCATTGTAGAGTCCACCATCCCTGAGGTCGGCCACGTCCCAAATGGGCCCCCCATTTGGACAGTCTTTGTGGATGGATCCTCTTGCAGTGAAGGAAGTGGCGCCGGCATTATCCTGAACGGCCCTGACAGCTTCGTCCTGCAGTATGCGATCCGCATGAACTTCAAGGCCTCGAACAACGAGGCGGAGTATGAGGCTCTCATAGCTAGTCTCGGACTCGCACGAAGTACTGGGGCGCAGCGCCTTCGGATTCACAGTGACTCCCAACTAGTCGTGAACCAGGTCTTGGGCGAATATGAGGCCAGGGACGAGCGAATGGCGAAGTACCTCGCCAAGGTCCGGGACCTCATGGGCCGGTTCGAAGAAGCCATCATCCAACGGGTCCCCCGGGAGGAGAACTCACAAGCTGACGCTCTCTCCAAGTTGGCCTCGTCTTCTCTACAAGGTCTCGAACAGACCGTACTGATTGAAGTCCTCTCTAAACCGAGCATCGAAGACGAGACACCTCGCTCGGTGGAGTCATTGCCGGTCATGCTGCACGACAATTGGATGAAGCCACTGGTAGAATTCTTAAGGGATGGAGTTCTGCCCTCAGATCCCAAAGAAGCACGCCGAGTCAGAACTCGGGCCGAGCGCTATGTTTTGATCGAGGGCATCTTATACAAACGCTCCTTCTCTCAAATAGATGGCCGACCTTACCTAAGGTGCCTCTCTCCGGATCAGGCCGAATATGCCCTACAGGAGCTTCATGAAGGCATCGGAGGGGCGCACTCCGGATTTAGGTCTTTGGCCCGGAAAGCTTTGAACTATGGGTACTTCTGGCCGACCCTTCTTCAAGATGCCGAGCGGCATGTTCGGCAATGCAGCTCCTGCCAGAGACACTCCAACATCCGACGTCTCCCCCAGGCCAACCTCACCTCCCTATCGAGCCCTATCCCCTTCGCGATGTGGGGAATGGACTTACTAGGGCCTTTCCCGCCGGCTCTGGGTCAGCTCAAGTTTTTAGTCGTCGCCATCGACTACTTCTCGAAGTGGGTCGAGGCCGAGCCCCTCGCCAAGATAACCGAGAGCAAAGTGGTGCAGTTCTTCTGGAAGAACATCATATGCAGATTCGGCGTCCCCCGCGTCCTCGTGACGGACAATGGGACTCAGTTCACTGGCACAGCATTCCGAGCCCTATGCGACGACCTCGTCATTCAACAGCGCTTCTCGTCCGTCTCACACCCTCAGTCGAACGGACAGGCCGAGAACGCTAACAAGCAGATCCTCGCAGGAATCAAGAAGAGGTTGGACAAGTGCTCCAAAAGATTGTGGGTCGACCAACTCCCTAATGTGTTGTGGAACTACCGCACAAGCCAGCGGACGCCCACCGGAGAGTCCCCTTTCAGCCTTACTTATGGGGCCGAGGCCGTGATACCCCTCGAGGTCGGAATACCTTCCCCTCGGCTCATAGCCTATGACGAAGCGCAGAATGCCAGGGACCTCAGAGGAAACTTGGACCTGATAGATGAACTGAGGGAAAGGGCATCGATTCGGCAACAGAATTACAGAAGGAGGGTCGAGCTAGCGTACAACAAGAAGGTCCGACCCGCCAACCTTGAGCAAGGAGATTTGGTATTGAGAAAGCTATCCATATCCCTCTCCAGTCAGAGGAGCAAGCTAGCTCCGAATTGGGAAGGGCCGTACCGGATCACAAGAGTTGTTCGGCCTGGGGCATACCGACTCGAAGACATGGATGGCAGAGAGCTTCCGAGGACCTGGAATTCCGACCACCTCCTGAAATACCAAGAGAGCGCTCCGGCGCCTCTCTAAGTAATCCGAGGTGTCGAACCATTCCTCTCCAACTTGTAACCCATTTTTTCCTCAAATTGTATTATGTAAAACGGTTCGCCGTCAAGTATCAATAAAGAAAGCTCTGTTATGTGTGTAAATAAGCATGTCAATCTCCCCTCTTATCACCTGCGTTTTATGTTATGATCTCAACCAATGGTTCGGAGTCCACGTTCGGCTCGGCTTCATTCCCTCAGTTCGTCTCCGGACGGACTAGAGGCGGACCGCCGTTCCGAACTGCTCCCACAGCCGTTGAACTATACCGATGGTTCGGAGTCCAACACTCGGCTCGACTTTACCCCCTCGGCTCGTCTCCGGACGAACCAGGGGTAGATCGCCGTTCGGAATTGCTCCCACAGCCGTTGAACTATACCGATGGTTCGGAGTCCAACACTCGGCTCGACTTTACCCCCCCCGGCTCGTCTCCGGACGAACCAGGGGGAGATCGCCGTTCGGAATTGCTCCCACAGCCGTTGAACTACACCGATGGTTCGGAGTCCAACACTCGGCTCGACTTTACCCCCTCGGCTCGTCTCCGGACGAACAAGGGGTAGATCGCCGTTCGGAATTGCTCCCACAGCCGTTGAACTACACCGATGGTTCGGAGTCCAACACTCGGCTCGACTTTATCCCCCCGGCTCGTCCCCGGACGAACCAGGGGTAGATCGCCGTTCGGAATTGCTCCCATAGCCGTTGAACTACACCGATGGTTCGGAGTCCAACACTCGGCTCGACTTTACCCCCTCGGCTCGTCTCCGGACGAACAAGGGGTAGATCGCCGTTCGGAATTGCTCCCACAGCAGTTGAACTATACCGATGGTTCGGAGTCCAACACTCGGCTCGACTTTACCCCCCCGGCTCGTCTCCGGACGAACCAGGGGTAGATCGCCGTTCGGAATTGCTCCCACAGCCGTTGAACTACACCGATGGTTCGGAGTCCAACACTCGGCTCGTCTTTACCCCCTCGGCTCGTCTCCGGACGAACAAGGGGTAGATCGCCGTTCGGAATTGCTCCCACAGCCGTTGAACTACACCGATGGTTCGGAGTCCAACACTCGGCTCGACTTTACCCCCCCGGATCGTCCCCGGACGAACCAGGGGTAGATCGCCGTTCGGAATTGCTCCCACAGCCGTTGAACTACACCGATGGTTCGGAGTCCAACACTCGGCTCGACTTTACCCCCTCGGCTCGTCTCCGGACGAACAAGGGGTAGATCGCCGTTCGGAATTGCTCCCACAGCCGTTGAACTACACCGGTGGTTCGGAGTCCAACACTCGGTTCGACTTTACCTCCTCGGCTCGTCTCCGGACGAACCAGGGGTAGATCGCCGTTCGGAATTGCTCCCACATCCGTCGAGCTCCAGCGATGGTCCCGGGGTCCAACACTTGGTTCCTAGTCCATCTAAACTGCTCCGGTAGGTCGAAGACCGAAGACCCACAAATTCGGTCGGCTTCCGAGCAACTGCCTTCCCGAGCGTGTAAATGGGGAAAACACACTTTCCCCTCAACTTTCGTACGTGGTCTCGATCAGACGGCTCAGATCAAGCCACCTGCGCAAAACGACAAGATAACGTTTTCTTGGGAACTGAGCCGCATCGAGATTCGCGCCTACATTCGACGGCTCAGATCTCGCCACCTACTCTATGCGACAACATAACGCTTTCTTGAGTACAGAGCCATGCCGTACCGTGTCAGATCCACAAAACGACAAAAAGCCGCACCCTTGGAGATCCATTCGGCTAAACAGGCGCGCTCGGTTCAAAGATCTCGGCACGACTGATACGGTTATAAGCAAAGACAAACATGCAAAGCAACGAAAGGGAATTTAATTAATTGTCGGCGCATAATACAAAACATTCCATTACAAAGTGTTGGCAAACAAAACACACAATGCCCGACCCACTACACTTGTCTCTCATATAAAAACATCCTCACTAAACTGTTCGTCCTCCTCGGCTGACAGCTCCTCCTTCTCCCCCCAGAGCCTCGCCATCACACCACGCAGATGCCCCATCTCTGAGAGCAGGTCATCCCGCTCGGCGACGATCTTCGACTGAATGTGCCGAATGCTTTTGACCCGAAGAGCGTTGCTGAATGCGGTCTGCGAGTCTTCATCCTCCCCTGCGAGGCTCAGCTCGACGATCTTATTCTCCAAGCGTTGGATCTCGGCTTCCCGGAGACTGAGGACCAACGAAAGGTGGTCCCACTCACTCTCGGCTCGGCGTAACTTCATATCGGCGCTCCTAGGGCTCAGAACCACTGTTCCAGAGGTGGCCTCGGATTCAGAGTCATCATTCGAACGCTCGGAGTCCGAGCCATGGATCGTCACAACGAGCTGAAAAGAAGAGAAAACGAATAACACAGTTTCAATACACTGCCGGAGTCTAACACTTGAAAATTTTTCAGAACTATTTGCATTCAGACATGATAGTGTTACAGACGGTCGGTCGACCCTACGGCTAAGTTGTTACAACGGTCAACAAAAATAGGGAAACGACAGAATCAGAGCCTCTTCGGAAGGGGAATGCTTCGGTTTAGGGAAACACGAGGACGACGAGGTCTACCCTCCGAACCCGACCCTAAACCAACGAAGCGCGACCCCCCTTCGCTACTAGCTCTAACTGCGACGCCAGCCGAAGCCCCACTCGACGAGGCGGCCGCACTACTCTGAGCGTCGGCTGGACTCCGCCTGGTCAACGGCGAGCGCATCGCAAGTTCGTGAAACGTAATCCCCCTCTCGCTTTCTTCGCGAGTGCACGAAGTGCTGCGAACGTTAGCCCTGACCGGTGCCGGCTTGAGCGACGCGATCTCTTCCTCCAGTTCGATAATCCTATCCCTCAAGACGTCGTCCTTCGCCAACTTCTTCGGTCGCGGGGCCGTCAACGAGCCCGAGGCATTGGCGTTATCAGTCGCGAGCCGTCGGTAATGGGTGACTTCAATCCCCCTATCTATTGTGATCCTTCTGAGCCTGTCGACCTCGGCCGATAGCCTCTTGCGCTCGGTCGACGCTTTCTCCAGTTCGGAAGCCAGCTTCTCCCACTCCGCCGAACGCTCTTTTTCCGCTAGCTCCAAGTATTGGACCTCGGCCAAAAGGTCGTCATTCTTCTGCTCGGCAGCAGTAAGCTCCCTACGGAGGTTCTCAACTTCGCCTTCGGGATAGGGGGCTGAAGAGCGCTTCCGGTACTGGTACAGCTCGCGACCATACCTCCGCAGAGCCGCCTTCGTATCCTCCAGCCTGCCGAGCAGGAGATATCGCTTATACCGGCTCTGAGAGAGCTTGTCCTTCGTTTTCACCAGCTCCTGCCGAAGGTATTCAGCCTCCGTGATCGGACCGAATCTCACCTGAAATGCAGAGATAAATCCGAGGCCCAACACTTGGAGAAAGTTACACCAAAACAAACACTAAGTCCGAGACTCAACACTTGGAAAAATTTTGGCCAAACAAAACATTTTTTCATTCAAAGATTCGAAGAGTTTTACAACAGTGGTGGCCAGTCCGCAGTTAGGCTTACAAAAACAAAAAAAAAAAAGAGAAAAGAAGACAACCGAGTCAGGGGTCGACCTTTTTGTCGTTCGGGTCCGTCAACCCCTCGGCCTTGTCCTTGCCCTCGCCTCCGCCACCTCCTTCGCTCCAGCTCTCCTCCTCGGAGTCGTCCTCCTTCTCCTCCTCGGCTGCGGCCTTCCACGGGTCCTCGACGGGTTCCGTCTCCCCCTCGGGGCCGATCAACCCCTCGGGGACAACCTCCTCCCCTTCCACGAGGTCATAGAAGTTGTAGGTGGACGTGTCAAAGCCCGGATTCTTGGCGACCACATGTTGCAAGGCACGGCCGTAGGCGTCCAGCATGTTCTGGATCATGTGCATCGCGGCCTCCTCCTGCACGGCTTTCTTCACCCTCTTCACCTTCCTGAGGTGTTTTGCCTTGATCTTCTCGGCCCTCTTCCGAGCGTCCTCCGCCTCCGACCGAGCCTTGGCCAGCTCCTCCCTCAGGTCGGCAGCCTCCTTCACCGACGCCTCGAGCTTGGCCGCCGAATCCTTCAGCTCGGAGACCTCCTTCTCCAAGGCCTCGAGCTTGGCCGCCGTATCCTTTGACAGCTGAACAGCATCGGCCAGCTGCTTCTCCAGCCCCTCCACTTCGGTGGCCCTCTTCGTCGAAAGAAGCAACTCGGAATCGAGCCGCTTCGCGACCTTGACGCGTTCCGCCCTCTCCTTCTCCTTCTCCTGATCCTTCCTCGCCATCTCCTCAAGCAGGAAATTGAAGTGGCAGATGGTCTGAAAGAGAACAATAGAGTTACAATCCGAATCCAAGAACTTAGAAAATTTTCTAAGGAAGAAATTCAGATGAAGAAGAAAGCAGCCTACTTACCGACATGGTATCCCGGGCGATCTGCATCACGGCGTCCCCTGCCATCCCGGCCTTCAGGGTCGCTCGATCCTTCGGGGTCGGCAAGTGCCTTATCGCCTCCATGCAGATGTTCCCGTCACCCAGGAAACCATCGGCGTTCATCACCTGCCAGTCGGGGACGAAGATCTGCTTGTGACGCTCGGTCAAGATCTTCTCCGCCTCGGCAGTGAGGGGCGGAACCTGCATGGACAGCGCATCCTTCACCCCGAACACGCCGCTCGATGAACCCGGAGCGTCCGTCCCCGGGGTCGGCACAGGTGCATCCGAGGTAGGGGGATCGGAGACAATAGCCTCCCCCTGCTCGAGGACCACGACCTTCGTCGGAGAGACGAGGACCTCAATCTCCCCCTCCTTGAGGACCGCGACCTTCGGTTGGTCGGCAGTCTTTGCGACCGAGGGCTTCTTCGAAGCCCGGCTGTCCTGAGGCGCTGCCGACGGCCTCTTCTTCTTCTCCTGCTCTGCCCGGCCCTTCGCCACCAGAGCCTTGTAATCAAGCTTCATTGTCTCTGTAAAAGCCGGATGGAAAAACTTAGAAAATTTTTCATGAACTTTAAACAAGGAGTATAAATACCAGAAGCATACGAGGGTCGATCGGACTGAGACCCCCACGGAACAGATGCTCCTTCGTAATATCCTTCCAGCTTAGCGCTGGCAGGGCGAGAAGCTTCCTCTGGACCTCAGCCTCCTCAGCATTCAGCGGGACGTCCTTCTTTGTACGCTTGGGCAGGCCGTCCTTCGCCCAAACTGTCGGTATCACCCACGGCGTCAGATTTCGGACGAGGAAGTATTTATCCTTCCAATGTTTGATCGAGTCCGGGTTCTCGATCAACTTAACTCCCGTTCGAGGAGAAAGGAAAAACCTCTGCTCATCACGCCTCGACTGGCAAGGTCGGAAAAGACTCCAAAAGAGGAACATAGTCGGCTTGGCGTCGATCTCTTGACATCGGAGGAGAAACGCCACGACATGCCTCCAAGTGTTCGGCATCAGTTGGGCAGGACTCAGACCGTACCAGACCAAGACTTCGACCACGAACGGGTGTAGGGGAAAGCGGAGCCCGGCGATGAGGGAATCGACCGGGAAGACACATATGTCCGGCGAGGACTTTGTGTTGGCTCGGAACCCCGGCCCAGGAAGAAGCAGCGCATACTCAAGCGGGATCCGGAAATCCTCTCGGATCATGCGGAGATCAGCCTCGGTGAGAGTCGAGATCCTGTGGTCGACCTCGGACAGCTCCCTAGGCTCGTTCTCCTCCACCAATTTTGCCGTACCTTGAGTGACCCTCTCCAAGGCATCCTCGGCGTAGTCCCGAACGCCTCCCACACTCGATACGGCGATGAGCTGCCGACCGAACGCCCCCGCTCTCTTCGGCGTCTCCACTATTGTGATCACGGCTTTACCCTTTCGGGACTCCGCCGCGACTTCCTCAGGCACTTCGGCCACTTCACCCTCTTTATCCGGACGTACAACGTCTTGCTCGCTCGGCTCCATTACTCCCTTCCCTTTATCCCCTCGGCCAACGGCTTGCTCCGAGGCGGGGGTCTCAGCCGAAATCTTAACCATGTTTTCCTAAAAAGAGAAGGGAAAGAAACTGACCTTGAAGTGACAGGTGCGATCGGAAAGTTCGCCGGAACTAAGAACGCTACCGCGACAGCTAGCAACGCCACCAAGGGAGCTAAAAACTGCGAAGCAAAGTAAAAACGGAAGAGAGAGAGTAAAAGTGAAAAGTGAAGGCTTGGTCTTGGGGGGGTGAAGATTTATAGTAAAATTGGAACGTCCCTTGGACTTCCAATGAAACTTCGCGACTTTTGGGCTACTCTCGAAGCGTCACGAAGGCCCATCACCACTACTCCTCTCACCAAGACAACTGGCTCGGCCCCGAGGGATCCAAATCCGAGCCACGAGCGATCCAAACACGCCGATAGCAGGGTCCGGTCGGAATCCGAGCAAGTGCCTTCCCGAGCTGGTAAACGGGGAAAACTCACTTTTCCCTCAACTTTCGCGCCCGATCTCGATCAGACGGCTCAGATCTCGCCGAGAGCACTAGACGACAAGATAGTGTTTTCTTGGGAGCTGCGCCCGTCTTGAGATGCGCGCCATCATCCAGCGGCTCAAGATGCGCCACGTTGCTCGGACGATCGGACCCTCGGACGCCTCACCTATGCCTAGAGGAACCTGGAAAACTTTTGATTCAGTTTTGAGGCGCCGCCTTCGGCGAACACCCCCCAGGTCCCGTGCATCGGTCGGTATTCCGCCGACCACGAGCCCCGGTCGGGAACAGATAGGCACTCCCCCCATCTCTAACTTCCCCGGGCGGACATCCATCAGAAGCCATCAGCCCGGAAGGAAGACAGAGATGAGAGGGGACCCATCAACACTCAGAAACTAGGAGAAACACACCGTTCCGAGCTTGTTGTTTACAACTGGAAGGCGCGGCTTGTCAGAGGACACCGACCGCAGCGCCTTCACAGTTGCAAACAACGGGCTCGGACGGTCCAGAAGCCCGAGCTGCAACTCATGATAGAGAAGCGCGCCATCCCGAGCTAGTTGGTTGCAACTGGAAGGATCAGTTTGTCAGAGGACTCTGACAGCGGCGCCTTCACAGTTGCAACAAACGGACTCGGATGGCCCGGAGATCGGCATCGGACATGGATCGTCATTCTCCCACCAAGACCTCCGCCTACTTCGGCACTCACTTCGGAGCAACCAAAGAAGGCAGAAGATCTTGGTGAGAGAACGACCACCCGTCCTCCCGAGACAGCCCATCCCTCGGATCCGGACTATGGTCGTCACCACTCTTGCCTTATTCTCCCCCGCTCCTGACATCCACTTAGGGACCGTCCGGAACGGGAGAAGATAAAGGTAAGAGAGCAACCACCCGTCCTTCTGAGATAACTCATCCCCCGGTTTCGGACTACGGTCGTCACCACTACTACCTCGTTCCCCCTCGCTCCTGACATCCACTTGGGGGCCGTCAGGAACAAAGGGAAAACCAGGCAGAAGAGCGACCACCTCTCCGAACCTAAAGAGAGAAGCTACCCAAGGCAGATGCCTCCGAGGTCTGGAACTCAATTTGGTTGTGACTAAAATGGCAAAGGGAGTGGAGTACTTATAGCCTGCCTCCTAGAACCAGCCATTATGACCCTCGGAAATCGAAGCGCCGCGTTTTAATGAAGGGAATTACCGATCCTCGGAAGTTGAAACACCACGCATTAATTAAAGGAATTATCCTTAATGACATCGGGAAGGCGAAACGCCACACAAGTCACGAAGCGCCATTTACACCATTGGGAACAGAGCCATCTCAGATTGCCAAAAACCACAGGCCCTCGGTCGGCGGCCGAGCAAGTGCCTTTCCGAGCGCGTAAACGGAGAAAACTCACTTTCCCCTCAACTTTCGCGTCTGATCTCAATCAGACGGCCCAGATCTCGCCGAGAGCACTAAAAGACAAGATAATGTTTTCTTGGGAACTGCGCCCGTCTCGAGATGCGTGCCGACATCCATCAACTCAGATAATGCCACGTCGCTCGGCCTGCCGAACACCAATGCCTTCGGTCGACATCCGAGCAAGTGCCTTCCCGAGCTGGTAAATGGAGGAAAAAAGACATCGAGCTACGTGGACCGCTGGATCTCTCAGAAATCCGCGCTCCAAATGATGAACAGCCCAGATTACGCCACGTGCGCTAAAAGACAAGATAGCATTTTCTTGGGAGCTGCGCCCGTCTCGAGATGCGCACCCGTCATCCGACGGCTCAGACAGCGCCACGTCGCTCGAACTGTCGAACCCCCTGCTTCCAGTCGGCAGCCGAGCAAGCGCCTTTCCGAGCTCGTAAACAGAGAAAAATGCTGCCGAACTATAACAGCCATCAGATCTTTCCGAAATTCGCGCCCATCCACGATCGACGGCTCAGATCAAGCCACGCCATTAATCGGTATTTAAATCGTTTTTTATTTATTTTAATCGTTTTATTTATTTAAAAATTGCGAGAAAATTGCTAAAAATTCGAGAAAATTAGCTAAAAATTCTGGGAGATAATTGAAAATTCGGGGACACACTTTCGGACCCCGGAGCGAACAATTATTACCCTGAATGCACCGCTAAAGCCCCCGAACGATTAGCAAACACATCGCAGAATTAAACAAATACTTCGAAAAAAGTAGATAAAAGACTGTCAGATACCCGACGCAGCTCAAGAACAGCACACAGCGTCAAAAGTTACCTCACTACCCCCTTTCTAGATTCAAAATCCCACATTTGGACTCCGATACAACTCCACCAGCCACTGAAACCGCTGAACTACTCCTCAAAGTCTGATCACGCTCAGCCTTTAGGAGTGGGGGGCTCGTGATATGGCTAAAATTGGGGTTAAATCGGGACCGTCCAGATCGAGCACGAATCTTGAAGCACGGGGGTAAAAAGGTAATTTCACACACAGATGGATCCAAAACGGGTATTGGGCCTCCTTCTCACGAAACCAACTGCCCGCGAATAGATCCACTCCAACTGGGCACGGGTCCCGACCCGATACAAGCCCGGTCCACCAAGAGGAAAATCAGGGCGCTGATTTGATTAAATCAAATCAACAAACTTGATTGGCTCCCACCAGGGAATCAGGGTCTAACTTCCTAAAACAGAATAGGAGGATTTTTCTCCTAGCTGTTAGGTAGGAAATCAGGGCCCTAATCATTCCAGAAGGCGACTATAAATACAACCCCTCTACCACCAAGACCAGGTTAATCACTTTTTCACCACTTAAGCTCTTTCTTAATCTTTTGCTGATTACTGACAAGAGCGTCGGAGGGTGCGTCGCCGGAATCAACCCCGGTGTCTCGCACTTCCCTGCAGGTTGCGGCGGGAGCAAGAAGGCCGAGTCAGCTGTTCAGGTTTTCCTCGGATCCACAAATTCTATCTGTTTATCCCCACACCGAAATCAGCGGTAACAGGATACTTAACCCATTAGAGCTGATTGATATTTGCAGTGTCTTCGCCTTTGTGCTACAACTCTTCAAATTTTCAAGATAAATTTCGGAGAATATTGGAATACGGGTTATATCCTATAATAGCTTTGTACATCATACATTACAAAATGACAAATACATGTAAATTGAACATACATAGAATGCATACAAAACTAAAGCCAATTGTTATTACAAAGTCATTCTTTGATACTTTCACCAAAATTTACAATTAATTTAGTATACAAGTACATGCTGGGTTTCTTCTCAACGGGTAGGAAGGACTGCTGACACTGTCTTTTTTTGAATGCATAAGTAGCAATTATCCCCCCTGCATACAATTTAGTTCACTACTGTTACACAGAGGTATCAATTCTTCGATTCGTGGGATAGAGTAATAGTGGGTGTAACCCTTAACCCTAGCTTACCTTAACCCTAACCCTAGGCAAGTTATCAAATTTTATTTTTTGAACTTTTTGACCACATTTAATGTTAATGATTTTCTAATAGTTACGTGGCAATAAATAGAAATTAATAAAAAAATATAAATGATTTACAAGCATATGAATGTCACTTTGCAGAGTTCAGAAGACAATGTTCACAAAGAGTGAAGAGAAAGTTGTAGAAAGCATAAAAATATCTTTCTACTTAACCCGTTATTGGGAATAGCGGGTTAAGATCACTTAACCCGTTATCGTCAATAACGGGTTAAGTAAATAGATATTAGCAGTATATTAAGAAAACTTGTTATGTATGGCCAATATCTCTCTACTTAACCCATTGTTGAGGATAACGGGTTAAGCGATCTTAACCCGTTATCCCCAATAACGTGCTAAGTGGAGAGATATTAGCAGTACGTTATGATAACTTGATATGTAGGGGATAAAGTACTGCCAATATCTCTCTACTTAACCCGTTGTTGTGAATAACGGGTTAAGTAGAGAGATATTGGCAGTACTTTATTAAGACTTGGTCTGTAGGGGACAAAGGAATGCCAATATCTCTCTATTTAACCCGTCATCACTAATGACGGGTTAAACTCATTTAACCCATCATCGTCAATAACAGGTTAAGTAGAGAGATTTGTACAGAACTTTCATCTGTGTTTGGCTCTATGTGCTTTGCTTGATACAAATACAACTTCACTAAATTTGTTCACAAATTCACATCACATCAATATATATAATACAACAGATAACTTCACAACAATTTTAAAGTATACAAATTGACAATGTCAACCAATATACACAACTAATTCAAATCAATACAGTTATAAAAAAAATTCACAATAATTATACAACCCGACACATGTCCAAATTATAAAAAAATTTATCAAGACGTTCTTCGCGTCGGCTTCCACGCATGCCCGGTATTTACCTACAACAATTTATCAACATAGAAAAAAATTATGAATTAGTTATTGAAATAAAAAAATCAGCAACCAAATGCTAAACTACTAATAACGAACCGACTATTAGAAACTACCTTTTACGGCCACGCGACTTGCAACCGCTTGGTGTGAATTGCTCGGGCGGGATCCGCTTCCTTTGAGGAAATCGCCGTCTGCCTTGTGTCCCTGGGGATTCAGGTTCATCCGACCACTGCTCCATTTCAACTTCTTCAGGATTTTGCTGTTGTTGTACTTGTTGTGGCTCGGCGATGTGAATTCCCTGCCTTGTCACACTCTTTCGCCTAGAACCCGTTGCTGGCATGTTGGCTTTCAAATACGCCTCAAGTTGCGGACCATCACCCGCATCCTCAAGAGTACGACAGCACGGCTTTACCATCTCCCGCATTATCTCCTTAAAGCTCTCGGGTACCTTATTCTTCACGATGCGAGTAGCTATCCGAACGTTTTCCCATGTGTTTTCAATCTACATTAGGTTGAAAATTTAAATTTAAACAACATCCATACTTAACATATCACCCACCTCAAATAACAATACATGTATACTAAGTATATGAAATTTGACAAACCATTTTTCGATCTGTCTCAGCCTTTGGTTGGTACATCGGCTGCGAGGAGGAATATGCCGGAGGTGGTTCTGCCTGGATTGGGGGAATCGGAATCTGCACACTGGCTGGTACAGCAGCCTTTGGAGAAACATACAACCGTGTTACTCGCTTGTACTACATCATGTATGCCTATTGGATGGAGCCATCATACGGTATCGTGAAGAACATCATATTCGGTGTCATTTGATGCCGCATAGTGTTCCAGTTAGCCACATGGTAACGATGGTAATCAGCTCAATCGAAGTTGGGCACTCGTCCCGTTCTCCTTACCTCGTGCAACTTTTTATCATAGCACCGGACATCGGGAATCTTTTGTTGATATCCGAATTGCCGCATCACTCTATCCGGATACTGGAACTCGACAATACCAAAATTCACAAGTGGTATAGCTGTCAACCAAAGCGCATTATCTAAATAGACCGGTGGAATCCTTGATAACCTAGCGGTCGAGTACGGTTCCCAATTGACGAACTCGTCCCGTAGGTTATCTAACTCATCTCTGTAGTAGGTTAAAGATTAGCATAGGTTATCGACCCACATGTGCCGCCCCGCCCAATATACTCCTAGAGGAGGTAACAACTCTGGCACCCCCAGGTCGGCCAACCAATCTGGTGTTGGTTCAATAATATGGGGACGCCCGATGTGGATGCGTTCCCAATTTCAGATTTGCAGTAATACCATCGGGCCACCCATTTGTACGACACCTAATGAACATGTGCACAAATTTCTATACAGTAGCGCCAATGCCGCACCCCCCAATAGAAACGGCCCGTACAATGGAATTTTTCAACAACCATAGGTACATTAGCGGCACTGTCGATCCGGATGAGTTCGGAAAGATCACTTCCCCGATCATACTTAAAATGTACGCACGAGCATAGTAGGTTAGGGTTTCCTTGTCTGAATCGGGGGTCAAATAATCCTCCTCGAACTGAAATTTCAACCAACTAATGTACAGTGATTTACCATCGAAAGTTTCATCCAAAACTTTAGCTTCCGCTTTATCTTTCAATGCTTCTATTTGTTCAAACAATAAATCTTGATCATGATCTGTAGGAACATTTGCGAGGATTTCTTTTTGAATGACCTCTCTTCTTTGGAGAACTATCAACTGGAGGTCGATACCAAGCAAATCACGAACAACTTCAACTCGATCGAAGTCCATATTTTCCGTCACGGCGACCCCATCTATTGGTAGCCCAGTTATCATTGCTACATCTTGGAGGGTCACAGTCATCCCATCCACTGGTAGATGGAATGTGTGGGTCTCTGGCCTCCATCGCTCAACAAGAGCTGTAAGTAGCGGCCGATCTCGCTTCACTCTCCCATGAATTTAGCTCCGTAGAAACCAATCTCAACTAAGTACGGCGTGATACGGGGTCAAAAGGAAGAACCACGTGCTTACGGAAGTTACATTTCTTATCGGACCCATTCCACACGGCTTCAGATCGGTGTTTGGGTTGCAACGTGAGTAAGTTTGTATCCACGGGTCCATGTGGTGTAACGAAAACCGAGGACGACAGACCTGCCTCAGCAGATGTAGAATGATGGCCACCAATCTACACGAACAAAGATAACAAATGTTATTATTGAGATAATGTTACATATTCGTATTTAAAACCAATAATAATAATCAATCTTACCTCCGTAGTTGGTGCGCCACTAGTGGTACCGGACGGGTTTCACGGTTGCCTTATTCTAGCCATTTATCTACATACAAAAAAATTTAAATGTAGTTGGTACGCGTTACATCCATTTATTTATCATCAATAAACATACCGAGATTGCGGGAAAAAATGCACAAATGACAACCAAAAAAGCAGTAAAAAGTAACTTGGTCGGATTCACGTAGCACAAGTCACCCCAACTGGTGAAAGTGAGTTTCAACTCTCGGTTGGAGAGATACGGGCGTGTACCGCTTTTGGTTGTAAAAAAACCTAAATAAGCCGATACACGGCCGTATCACTCGAACCGTGAATGAAAGCTCACTTTTACAAGTTTGGGTTGCTTGTGCTACGTGAGACCATCCTACTCACAAAGTTTCGTATTTATTGCAAGTAGTTTGAAGGGTTTTCTAATCTAACCGTACTAAATGCTTTATAAGTGATTAACTTGTAATGCGAGGAACTTGGGAAAACCACACGAAGGCATCCAAAATTTATAAAACTTTGAACTTGGTCAAATTCTCGTAGCGCAAGCCACCCAAACTTGTAGAAGTAAGTTCCGAGTCACGGTTTGCGAGATACGGCCGTATACCGCTTTATTAGGTTTTTTTAAACCAAAAGCGATACACGGCTGTATATCTCGAACCGTGAATCGAAACCCACTTCTACAAGTTGGGGTGGCTTCTACTGTGTGAGATCAACCTACTTGCAAAGTTTCGTATTTTTTGGAGGCCGTTTGCAAGGTTTTCAACTCTAACCGCACTAAAAAAATTCTAATTCATTAACTTCTAATGCGAGGAACGTGAGAAAACCGTACAAACGGCATCCAAAATTTATAAACCTTTCCAACTTGGTCGAATTCACGTAGCTCAAGCCACCCAAACTTGTAGAAGTCAGTTTTAACTCACGGTTTGCGAGATACGTCCGTATACTGCTTTATTAGGTTTTTTTCAACTAAAAGCGATACACGTCTGTATATCTCGAACCGTGAATCGAAACCCACTTCTACAAGTTAGGGTGGCTTCTGCTGCGTAAGATCAACCTACTCGCAAAGTTTCGTATTTTTTGGAGGCCGTTTGCAAGGTTTTCAACTCTAACCGAACTCAAAAAATTCTAAGTCAATAACTTCTAATGCGAGGAACGTGAGAAAACCACACAAACAGCATCCAAAATTTATACAACTTTGCAACTTGGTCAAATTCACGTAGCGCAAGCCGTCCAAACTTGTAGAAGTGAGTTCTAACTCACGGTTTGCGAGATACGTCCGTATACCGCTTTATTAGGTTTTTTTAACCAAAAGCAATACACTACCGTATATCTCGAATCGTGAATCGAAACCCACTTCTACAAGTTGGGGTGGCTTCTACTGTGTGAGATCAACCTACTCGCAAAGTTTCGTATTTTTTGGAGGCCGTTTGCAAGGTTTTCAACTCTAACCGCACTAAAAAAAATTCTAAGTCGATAACTTCTAATGCGAGGAACGTCAGAAAATAGCACAAACGGCATCCCAAATTTCTAAAACTTTGCAACTTGGTCAAATTCACGTAGCGCAAGTCACCCAAACTTGTAGAACTGAGTTTCGACTCACGGTTTGCGATATACGTCCATATACCGCTTTATTAGGTTTTTTAACCAAAATCGATACACAGCCTTATATCTCGAACCGTGAATCGAAACCCACTTCTACAAGTTGGGGTGGCTTGTGTTGCATGAGATCAACCTACTCGCAAAGTTTCGCATTTTTTGGAGGCCGTTTGTAAGGTTGTCAACTCTAACCGCACTAAAAAAATTCAAAGTCAATAACTTCTAATGCAAGGAACGTCAGAAAATTGCACAAACGGCATCCAAAATTTCTAAAAAATTTTGCAACTTGGTCAAATTTACGTAGCACAAGCCACCCAAATTTGTAGAAGTGAGTTTCGACTCACAGTTTGCGATATACGTCCGTATACCGCTTTATGAGGTTTTTTTTAACCAAAAGCGATACACTGCCTTATATCTCGAACTGTGAATCAAAACTCACTTCTACAAGTTGGGTTGGCTTGTATTGCGTGAGATCAACCTACTCGCAAAGTTTTGTATTTTTTGGAGGCCATTTGCAAGGTTTTCAACTCTAACCGCACTAAAAAAATTCTAAGTCATTAACTTCTAATGCGACAAATGTGAGAAAACTGCACAAACGGCATTCAAAATTTATAAAACGATGGGTTAAGGTAAAATATTATAAAAAAATATTTGGACCGTTAGATCAATGATCCAACGGCCAAGATTAGAGTTCGCACGGGTCTGTGCACACAGACCCGTTTGCAACCGAAGAAGCCTATACACACACACACACACACACACACACACACACACACACACACACATAGTTCCCCCCCCCCTTCATCTTCTTCTTTCTTCTTTCTTCTTCGAAGAAACCCACACCAGCGCCGCCACCATCTCCATCACCTTCCCCTCGCAGCACCAACCCAGATGCATCACCACCTGCTTCCCCCTCCTCATCGACACCCCATGCTCCTCTGACCATCGCTAACTCCCGACCACCTTCGAAAACCCGAAGCTCATCACCAACTCCTCACCACTACCCCGTCACCTCGAAGCTCCAGCACACCATTGTTGTCGTACTCATCTCAACCACTGAACCCAACTTTGACCACCACTCCTCACCTTCGACTGCCACCACAGAGCACCCTCCGAGCTCTCGAGTTTCCCCTCGCAGCACCTCCACAACCACCACCGCCGTCATCCCGAGCGCCAGCGTCACCATTGCCATCGCTGAAGCTCCTCATCATTTCCACCATCGCCATTGTCGCTGCTGCCTTCACCACAGTAACACCGAGCTCCTCTCGAGCTCACCTCGAAGCTCCATTTGCCGCTTCCGTCGCCACCATCACACCACCGCAGCCCTCGTCGAACCATCCCGAAACTCAAGCTCCATCGACTTCCACCATTGCCATCACCAAAGCCTCACGATCGCAGCTCTCCAACCTCGACAACCTCACCTCCATCGCAGCTCCTTCACCCTCTTCCACACCTCCTAAGCTTTCCTGAAACTCCATCGCCATTGCCGCTCAACTCCCGAAGCTACTCCTCATCGTCACCCCGAGCTCGTCCATCGCCAGTGTCATCGTCAACTCCCCACTCGTAGCCACCACATTCCTTCCTCGCCGTCGATCACCATCACTGAAGCTCCATCGATCGCCACTGCAACCATCGTCAACCCCCCCCCCTCGAGCCTCTCACTGTATACTTCTCTCTCTTTCTAGCTCCTTTTCTGTCTCTCTCTCTTGCTTTTTTCCTGTCTCTTTAGCCCTCTCTCTCCTACTCAGCTCTTTATATATATATATATATATATATATATATATATATATATATATATATATATATATATATATATATATATATATATATTACAAAGAAAGCTATCATGTGGCTCTCATTCAATCTCCCCCAAAATCAATGGCCCAGATCTAACCTCACAAAACATATTTTTCTGCCCAAAATTTTAAACCCCACAATTTCAAAACCCACAAACTCTCTCTCTCTTTTTCCCAAAATACCCCCCCCCCTCTCTCTTTCTCACTCCGTCTCTTTCAATTTCCCGCTCAGTCTCTCTCTCTCTCTCTCTCTCTCTCTCTCTCTTTCTCTCTCTCTTACCGCTCTCTCTCTCTCCCTGCTCTCTCTCACTGTCTCCCTTTCTCTTCCCAGCCACCTCTGGCGCCTCTTCAGTGCCCCCACCTCCGGTGCCTCTTCAGCGCCCCCCCCCCCCACCTCCAGTCGCCAACCCCTCTGCTCCCTTCCGCTCTCATCCCTCCCTGTTTGCAATCAGTGATCACCAGTGCCAACCCGACGCCATCCAACCACCAAACCCCCTCACCGCCACCGATTTCAACGTGCAGACCATAGCCTGACTCCCAACCACTGATTTCACCATCTCAGGTATACTTAATTTTATAGGTGTTTGTGATGTAACACATGAAAATTAGGTTTGGGGTTTAGAAATTTCTTTTTTTTCCCAGAAAAGTATATTGTCAAATTGGTCTTTTTAAGATTCCTGCAATGGTGGTCAATTAGTCATTGAGTTGAGTTCTAGAAATTTTCTTTTCGGTGGATTGAACAAGGCATCTATGCATATTAATTCTAGCAGCGGTAGTATCTTTTTTTACAGCATTCAGTGGAGAGTAACAATTATAGGGCATGAGTATAATTTGTATGTGAATTTTACTCAATAGAAGAGAGAAGGTTCTATACATCTGTTAAAAGTTGAAAATTAATGTTCATGAACATACTCTAGGAAACCTCCACATTGTTGACATGAACATAAGTTGCGGATTGAACAATTGAGTTTAAACCTTTGTAGCAATTCCCTTTCGTTTTGAGTTGTGAAAATTTCTAATTTATCCGAAAATAAATTGAATCTCTGATTATTCTCATACAGGTACATGTTGACATTTCTTTGTTAAAATACCTTCGGAAGAATTTTATCTTTAGCAACATAATATCTTTATAGTTTAGGCTTAGGCTCTGTTCGGTGTGCGGTATTGTTGGGATGGAAGAGGTTGGTTATAAAAGTACTGTTACAAAGCATCAATTTTAAATTCAAAACTTTCTTGGTAAGTAAAATCACTTTTGAAAAATACTAAAAATAATAGTTTTATATAAAATATTTTGATTCGGCACACTTTTAATTAAGCTTTATTAAAAATATTTTGAAGCTAAAAGAGCTTTCAGATCAGAAAGTATTTTTTAAAAAAACTGTAAATTTATGCACTTGAATGAGAGTCACTTGATAACTTTCTTTGTAATTTATTATATAGAAGATAGATTGTTCAAACTTGGTCTTTTAAGGCAAACAAATAAAGCCGGCAGTCTGGACAAAATTATAAGCTTAATTAGGAAAATGGAAGAATAAGAACTTAAAGCTTTAGTCTCAATTGCCTCCTCATCTTTTCTCTCCTGCTTTAAACAAAAAAGAGTTTGCAATCAGTGTGTTCATACACCACACACCCTTGAAGAATCTGATTTCTACAGTCCTGCGTGCAATTTGCATTGCTATATATACAATAAACAAGGAAGAAGATGAATTACCTGAAATTACTGATGACATATAGAAAGAATCAAGTGCTTATCTCTAAACAGTGGTGATTGATCATTACAATTACTTTTCAACAATGGTGATTAATTACTAAGATGTTTAATCAACTAAACATCAACATTTAAGCTAAAGATGCACTATCCCTGATCAACTTAATATTACCCATCTAGAACTTTAAAACAGAGACACTTTAAAATAGGGATCTCAGTTTTATCAAACTGAAAACTACAGAGAAAATCACATAAGAGATAGAATTCAGTATATTACTGACTCAATCCTATCAAAATAGGAAAAAATATATACGTATGTCGATGTCATTTTCGTTTGCTACTGGAAAATTCAGTATGGATAATTATGTCAGGTGGAGTGGAAAATATAAAAATGTGGATGTTATACGCTGTATGGATATCCTCTGTCGATCTCTTTTCTCTTATGTGGACTGTTGTCAGATAGAAAATAAGAAAATATTGGCATGTTGCGCTGGGTGGAATAGAGAATCTAGATAGCTATCTGATACTCAATTTATCGCCAATCCCCTTTCCCTCTGTAAAAAACTTTTCAGTATTTATCCATCGACAATATCATTTATCTTATGTGGACTGTTGTTAGATTAAAAAATAAGAAAATATTGGCACGTTGCGCCAGGTGGAATAGAGAATCCAGATAGCTATCTGATACTCAATCTATCGCCAACCCCATTTCCCTCTGTGAAAAGATGTCAGATAGCTCACCAGTCTATCTCTTTTCCCTTCATGATATAGATACTTTTATATGCTTCGTGATTCAGACACTTTTATATGAAAATAATTAACTTCCAGATGTAGTTAGTAGTTAGTAGTTACACACAAATTAAAAATGAAAAATAAGTTTATACTATGGTACTTGGATAGGTTTTTACCTTTTTGTAAAGCCTAATTGTCATATTTATGAATTTGTTTAAATCTTTTATCCTCAAGATTACTTGCACGATTGACAACTGTGCAACATTCAGAACATTCAGAACCTTGATAAGCAAATTTTGATTTTATTTGCAAACAAATTATGAATGAAAATAAAAGGATATGTGGGCTATCGATCCTTATTACCCACTCGCATGCTAAGCGACAGCTCTACCATCTGAGGAACACCCCCTACAAACGTTTTGGTCATCATATATTTTTTTAAAATTTAAGGGTGTGTTTTAATAATGTAGTTAAGGTAAGATAATTGGAGTTTTGTTTTCTTAGCTTTGTATTATTTAGAGTCCTTAAGATATGTTGGGAATGGAGTTTTGATGTTCAATATTAATACCTGACTAAAATATCAACTACTGTGACCAGTTTTCAATTAGAAAACATTGTGCAATGCTTACAAGAAACACACAAAGAATATGGAATGTGACATGGAGGTATATACTAAAGCTAAAGAAGTTGATCCAGAATTCTACCGTGATGCTTTGAGTCTTCAAGATGGACAGGTATTTGCACAATCTGTTAGATCATATCCAGTACTACATTCAGGATTTATTGGACAACATATTTTTCATTTAAGAGTCGTGTCTGGTTCAACTATAAATTTTTTTCATGATTATTTTAATTTCTAACAAATTACCCCACTTTTTTCAGGAATCAATTAGGTAATATACAAGCATAGTCATCACTTCCGAACGCAGATTGAGGTATGTCTCTTCCCTTCCATCAATCATATTAATGAAATTTAGGCTATATTTACTTTTAACCAAAGACCACAATTTCTGACACAAATAAAAAATTCCTTCACAACCTCCACAACAGGTCTACGTCTATCTTATGTTTGGGTCAATGTATATACTGGATCTCTCAATCTGTAATGCTTAAGATATGTATTTCTCTTGAGCTTCTGATTATGGCCCAATCAATGAATATGGATTTTGAATGGTAGAATCTGGTGTGATAATAATAGCAAGGCATTTATAATTAGCTGCATGATGCTAAAAGAGAAACTGATGAAGAAAAAAAGAAAAGCTGGTGTGATGATTGATTGGGGAGCAACGATTATGGCTTGCTTATCAAAGCTGCCTATTCTTTGCAAAGCAAAGTCTGACTGTTTATCATATTTAAGTAATTGCTTGATAGTTAAAGATTGGCTAATAAACCACCAATAATCGAATGCTTAACCAATTGATTGGATAGAATATATAAAGACAGAACATAGGTGCATGCTTTGAAGATGTGAACATGGGGGCGGTAGTTTTAGGAATTGGGAAGTGGTTTGTGCCCACATTCTTCTTACTACCGTGTCATTCCTCTTACGACAGTGTCCACTACCTTCTACTGTAGCAGTCAATATTTGTTGTAATGTGCTCCATTTCAGTATCCCCTGCAAAATCCATTTCTTCTTCTACTCCCTTTTAACTTCTAATCCCCTTAGTTTACAAAAGAATCCCAAACAAAATAGAGAAGAAGTTTTTCAGTATATTATGTTGAGGAATGGAGATGAAAATAAAAGAAGTAGAGAAAAAACAAAGGAAAATAATAAGAGAATAACGATGGTGAATACCTAATGCGATTTGAGTCACTATGGTCGGAGAAAATGAACTCAGACCAAAGTGATGATGCAATGTGAAGGAACAAGAGACAACACAACAGATGGCTTTGAAAACCCCTATGGTTTGTGAGATAAGATAAGGTTATAAAACCTTATCTCTCTTTTATGAAAAAAATAACCTGTGGTACATGCCGATACATGCTATACACAACCTATACCATATTGTTTATTGTCATCTATGAGTCACATGTGCGATATATATCAAATTTCTAGCGAATCATAACTTACCCGACAATGTACATGACATATTGTGACAAGACTTTGTGTGTGTGAGTGTGTGTGTGTGTGTGTGTGAATTTTATTTCTTTGAATTGGTACCTACCTTTGATTTTCTTATTGTGTAATATCCCAGACGGATATTAACTCATATAAATTATTATTTTATTATTATTTTATTATTATTCTATTATTATTTTATTTTAATTCCAAAGTCGGACTATTTTGGCGATTTTTCTCCGGTTTGCCCGCAAACAGTACCTACGCGCAACTATCGGTCGATGCGCAACCAAAGCGCATCAAATTGATAGCGCGACTCTCCGAATTAGTAATAAAATTTATTTCACTATTATTCTCTAAATTAAATTATTTTTGGGAATTTTATGAGGATTTTATAAAAAGATTGTTTGTATGCACATACATGTACACATACACACAATTGTATGACACTTAGTATATTATACCTAGTATATAGTATGTACTTTAGGACAATACACTTATGCTTGTCATGGCTACTCAATTAGAGAATTAGGGTTTGATTAGAAGGTTAAAAGAGAGTTGTATGCACAAGATTAGAACTAAACCCTTCTAGAAACAACCTTCCCTCACATAACACCTCCCTCCACCTCACCACTCTAAGACTCACCCCCCTACTCCCCTATGCTTGGCCGGCCACCTCTTCTTGGGGTTTATTGTGTGCCATTTTGGTGCACTTACCACTCCCGTCTTCTTCTTCTTCTTCTCCGTCTTGTTCGATGCCGAACCCAAAGAAGCCTGACCTTCTCTCCCTTCCTCCTTCTCCCGTTCGCCCCAACTGATCGAAAAGAACCCCGACTCCACCTTCCTTCGTCCTCCTTCTTCCCCTTCCACTCCGAACCCATCGAACCCCAGGAACCCATCGATCGGCATGGATTTCCCCACCTTCAAACTCCTTCGATTCTCCATGGATTCCAAATTAAATTGAGGGGTAAGCTAAATGAGGGATTCTCTACATGGTAGTAGCGTTGGATTTTCGATTGGACTTCGCGAAGGTATAACCCTAACTATTTCATTGTATAAAAATTAGTTGGGTTAATTTTTATTGAGTAGAATTATTTTGGTAGAGAGATTTTGAGATGTTGGAAATTGTAGATGGGAAAAATTAGTAGGTTATTAGAGAGATTGTGAGTTGTTAGTAAAATAAGGTTTTGGATTTGAAAAAGAGAACTATATGGGTATGAATTAATTCTTGTATAGAAATAGAAATTTGTAGTTGGACTATTAGATTATTTGGGGGCAATTTTAGTAATTAATTGAGGATGAAAATACCGTCGGTATTAGATTATCACGTGCATCGCACGTGTATATCCCAAGCATTCAGTAAACGCTTGTGTGATATTTGGGGATAGTGTTATTAGCTTTTATGATTGGTTTGAATTATTTGAGTTTTAATTGCTTGAAATTTGGTGATAGGATATATTCACAACCTTGGACGCGAGATGGCACGGCACTTGGATCTTCGCAAAATATGTGAGTATGACTTATTATGTATTTTTGTGTGCTAAGAAAGATGTGAGTTAATTTATTATGTGTTTTTGGTGTGTTAAAAATTATGTGAGTATGATTTATCATATGTATTATGTGAGTTAGTTTGTTTATATATTTGTGTATTTTATGGTTTAAAGAAATAAGTGAGTGGGTTTATTATATATTTTTGTAGTTTGATGAATATGTGAGTTATATTATTTATATATTTTTGTGGTTTAAAAATATATGTGAGTTAGTATATTAATATATTTTGTGGGTTAAAGAATATGTGAGTATTGATTTATTTTACATATTTTTGTGATTGTAAAAATATGGTGAATTTTAACTATTCATGAGTATATAAAAACCTATATAATGGATGAGTTATTTTTAGATGATGATATCAAAATATGGGTGTATGGTTTATATACGTATTTTGATGTTTTGAAGAAGTTCGAATAAACTAAAGTATTGATATAAATTTATGGATCAAAGGGATCCTATGAAAAGTATGAATGGTAGAACTTGAGAAAATAGCTAAGATGAGTAGTTGTTCTAAGGTTCAAAGAAACCATGCTTAAGTGAGTATAGTAGTGGTTTTAGCTAAGAGTCTCAAAAAGAACTCATTTTAGTTGTTAGTAGTATTGAGTAAAAAAGAACCCATCCTATGGATTTGAATTGTTGTAGAAAGAAACCCATGGTTAAGTTGTAGTAGAATATCATGTTTGGGTCGATTTTAGAAAGAAACTCATGTTTGAGTCGATTATAGTAGGTATGCCATGATGAGTTGATTTTAGAAGAAACCCATGCTAAGTTGATTATAGTAGATTCTTTTGTTGCTTCTAATTATAGAAGATCAAGTTTGCTAGTAAGCACAGTTGGTTGTTTCTAGGTTTGATTACCTGTATGATTGTTTGTATGTGGTTTTGCGCGTACGTGGCTCGACTGGCCCGTATGTAGCTGTGGGTCTCATACGCAGCTTATTCGGCTCGTATGTGTGTTGTTGCCTCATACGCGGCTCGACTGGCCCGTATGTAAATGTTGGTCTCATACGGAGCTTATTTGGCTCGTATGCATGTTGTTGTCTCATACGCGGCTCGACTGGCCCGTATGTAGCTGTTGGTCCCATACGTAGCTGTTTAGCTCGTATGTGTTTTTGGTTACTCGTATGTAGCTTCTTGGCTAATACGCAGTTTGTTGTGCTCATCTAGGGTGATATCATTGCCCTAGGGCTATCGACCATTAAGACGTGTGTTTAGCTTACTCCTAAGGGACTGTGGACGAGTCACTTCGCGGGTGCCGTCAGATCTTAACCGTTGGTTGATTGCGGACCGGAGTGTGACGAAATCCAAGTTCAGGATAGTAGCATGCGAATACGTTCGTATTGCCGGGGTCTTGGATCGATAGGCCATGAACCAGATCCTGAGGGATTCTGGTGAGTTTAGGTTGAGCAGCCTAATAGAGTTATCTTGCGAAGTCTAATTTAAGACCTAGCATGTTGTGTAATGTTGTCATTCCTAGGATTGTTCAGGGTTAGGAACATCATTAAGGTAGTGACTTACAAAGATCATTTTACTTCGACCCTTTGCCGAAAAGAGAGGAGTTGGTTGTAGGTAGCGCCTTACGACCAACTTGTCTCTCGAAGCAGGCCTTAGGTGGTGATATTGGGTTGTACCTTCCCGTCAAAGGGATACGTACGGTGCCGTCTCACGAGTTGGGAGCACGGGTTGCGTATCTCGCGCTGTTAATTCCTGAAGTGCCATGATAAGGCGGGCGGAGCTAGGGGAATGGACCCCGGAACTTCGTCGGGTCCTTGGCCAGGAGAGAGCGAACAAGACATAGATCACGGTCTATGAGTTAGGGGCGACACAGGATAGGCTTTGTATGCTATACTGCGCTCGGAGAGACCCCGTGTTCGTCTGGTTTTTGAGTGAGGTCCGGTGTACCGGGTAGTAGTGGCAAACATAGACACCATGAGCGTACTGCATTGGTGGGACTTGATCACATTTGCAACCTCATCAGTCATGTAGTATCTGTCAGGAACAGGTTGTGTACAATTAGAAATTCATAACGCGGATTCAAATCCCTATATATGGAGAAACGGCTTGAGATGGGGCGCATGTATTTATGGGCTGCATGTTGCTTCGGAGACTTGCTGGCATTAGAATAAGAGCATCATCGCATTAGTAATCTTGCATTAGAATAAGAGCATCGTTGTATTGGTAGTTTTGCATTAGAGTAAGTCATAAGGTACACAGGCACAAATCATATGTACACGTGTCCTTTCCATTCGAGATAAATTGCGAGTGTGATAGTTGGAGTAGATTAATAACCAAGCTATGGGCTTGGGATGTGATTGTGTTATTACCAAACTATGTTGGGATATGGGGTGTATTGTGATAAAATGCAAGTAAATGGTAAGGTGAATGAGATGTTAGGTTGGACATGAATGAATGTGGTAGTATGAGGATGAAGGCATATGTTTATGATGTGATACGTGAGATAAGGAAACAAAATCAATATTGTATTATGAGTGGTTATTCAAATGGTTACTAAATATAAGTATGTTATGAGCGGGTATAGATATACATATAGGTGATGACTCAGAGAGTATTTGATGTAAAATCTCATTTATGATGTTTACATGTTCAAATGTCAAGTAAGATTTGTTTATCTTGGAAATTGTGAGTTCGTTATGTTTTTACTTGAAAGTTTAATTTATTTACTTTTAATAAATTATACTCACACCAGAAATGGCTAACCCCTTAGTGTTTGGGGGTTAGGGAGTCTCCGGACTGCCCTAGGTCCCTACTGTTACAGGTCTTCAGCAGTGCAGAGGTGAGGTGTAGGTACAGGTTCCGTGGAGTGGAGCTCCAGTTATAATTTGTTGTTATGTTTTATTTGTAAATAGTAAAGATTTATGCTTTAAATTGTATTTTCGATGTATAAGTATGAGCATGATGATGAAAAGTATAGTGTGAGGCAGCAGGATATGGTTTTGACCCGTAACCATTTCGTGTGGAGTGCCAGGCGTCGTGGTAGGTTTTTACAGGTAAAATTCTAAAAACTTACTACGTTTTCATAAGGAATTTATGGTTTTTATTTGATAATTGTTATACCGTTATGAGTTTGGCCCCCAGAGCATATATATATATTGCCTGTGTGATGATGCTCATTTTGGCCTGGGGAGCCCGTATTTTTATTGCCTGTGATGTAAGCTACGGAATTTAGAGCAAAATTCTGTAAGCTTTTCTGTGTTTTGGGCAAAAAATACAAAGGAGACTCTGCCCAATTTTTCTTTGAAACATAACCATTTTAGTTTATGTTTAAAGTGATATAGAAATTGGAAGAATTGAGTTTGGAGTCAAAAAGAAAAAAGGGCAGGCGCTACAGTCGGTATTACAAACTTATATTTGTAATTACTGCATAGTAACTTTGTGTTGAAGAAAAGTTTTTAAATTTCCCAGTTTTTTTCTGTGTCTCGAGACTAATTGAAGGAAAGATCTTGGCATGTGTCACGGTTTCCCAGCAACGGGGGAGATCGGGGCGTTACAGAGTGGTATCAGAGCTAGCTTCAATTTACAGTCCAACACAGTAGGAAAATTAAACTTAGATGCCTGTAGGAGATTGGGTTTTAGCTAGTTGTAGATAATTATAACTCATATTGTTGTTCTTTCAACTTATGTTTTATAATATTTCTATATCGATGCTAATTTCTGTATCCACTCCTTGCAGGATGACGGACAGCTCAGTTCCCACGGGGAGTGGGTGGGGACAGGGAGAGGTGATCGAGATAGACTCGGATACCGAGCCTGTCATGGAGGAGGCACAGCCACCGGTAGAGGCCGGACTGGCCCCCGGAGCCCCGCAGCTGCCACAGCAGGGGGCTTTCGCTTTTGGAGGTCAGGCCCCGGTACCGCCACCTCCCCAGCTTACTCCCGTCGAGGAGGCCTTCCAGCAGGTCTTCGACGACATCTCCGTACTGACGTGGTCGCACATCCACCTGGAGACGAAGATGGACTCCTCGGAGTTCGTCAACTACCACCACGCCAGGGAGATGGAGAGACTGAGGAGCGCCAACGCCAGGGCGCAGCGCCGTATGGTGATCCGGGACCGTGCCTACAGGGCACAGTTTGAGCGCTTGGAGCGCCGATGCGCGGACCTTCAGGTCCAGGTTGCGCAGTTACTGGCGCTGATCACCGGGCAGGACCCGCCAGAAGGAGCCAGCAGTACCGACTAGGCAGTCGGGTACCTAGAAGCTGTTTTTGTCATTTTGTGGATTTTGACCCCTACATGTATGATGTATAGATAGGGAGGATGTCACTAAGAAAAATGTGACACTTTGTAAACAGGTAGGTCTAGGAAGACTGTATTGTTATTTTGACTCCTACTCTTGTAAAATATAGGTAGGAAGGTTAGTACTTAGGAAAAAATGACATTTTGTAAACAAGGGGTTGATATACATATGAATGTAACCCATTTGATGAACGATCAATGGAAAATTTCGGTTCATCTCTTGTTCTCCGACTATACTGTTTCATGTTTGTCGATTCATTCTCCTAACTTAAAGTAGTTCTGAGGACAGAACTATTCTAAGGAGGGAGTAATGTAATATCCCAGACGGATATTAACTCATATAAATTATTATTTTATTATTATTTTATTATTATTCTATTATTATTTTATTTTAATTCCAAAGTCGGACTATTTTGGCGATTTTTCTCCGGTTTGCCCGCAAACAGTACCTACGCGCAACTATCGGTCGATGCGCAACCAAAGCGCATCAAATTGATAGCGCGACTCTCCGAATTAGTAATAAAATTTATTTCACTATTATTCTCTAAATTAAATTATTTTTGGGAATTTTATGAGGATTTTATAAAAAGATTGTTTGTATGCACATACATGTACACATACACACAATTGTATGACACTTAGTATATTATACCTAGTATATAGTATGTACTTTAGGACAATACACTTATGCTTGTCATGGCTACTCAATTAGAGAATTAGGGTTTGATTAGAAGGTTAAAAGAGAGTTGTATGCACAAGATTAGAACTAAACCCTTCTAGAAACAACCTTCCCTCACATAACACCTCCCTCCACCTCACCACTCTAAGACTCACCCCCCTACTCCCCTATGCTTGGCCGGCCACCTCTTCTTGGGGTTTATTGTGTGCCATTTTGGTGCACTTACCACTCCCGTCTTCTTCTTCTTCTTCTCCGTCTTGTTCGATGCCGAACCCAAAGAAGCCTGACCTTCTCTCCCTTCCTCCTTCTCCCGTTCGCCCCAACTGATCGAAAAGAACCCCGACTCCACCTTCCTTCGTCCTCCTTCTTCCCCTTCCACTCCGAACCCATCGAACCCCAGGAACCCATCGATCGGCATGGATTTCCCCACCTTCAAACTCCTTCGATTCTCCATGGATTCCAAATTAAATTGAGGGGTAAGCTAAATGAGGGATTCTCTACATGGTAGTAGCGTTGGATTTTCGATTGGACTTCGCGAAGGTATAACCCTAACTATTTCATTGTATAAAAATTAGTTGGGTTAATTTTTATTGAGTAGAATTATTTTGGTAGAGAGATTTTGAGATGTTGGAAATTGTAGATGGGAAAAATTAGTAGGTTATTAGAGAGATTGTGAGTTGTTAGTAAAATAAGGTTTTGGATTTGAAAAAGAGAACTATATGGGTATGAATTAATTCTTGTATAGAAATAGAAATTTGTAGTTGGACTATTAGATTATTTGGGGGCAATTTTAGTAATTAATTGAGGATGAAAATACCGTCGGTATTAGATTATCACGTGCATCGCACGTGTATATCCCAAGCATTCAGTAAACGCTTGTGTGATATTTGGGGATAGTGTTATTAGCTTTTATGATTGGTTTGAATTATTTGAGTTTTAATTGCTTGAAATTTGGTGATAGGATATATTCACAACCTTGGACGCGAGATGGCACGGCGCTTGGATCTTCGCAAAATATGTGAGTATGACTTATTATGTATTTTTGTGTGCTAAGAAAGATGTGAGTTAATTTATTATGTGTTTTTGGTGTGTTAAAAATTATGTGAGTATGATTTATCATATGTATTATGTGAGTTAGTTTGTTTATATATTTGTGTATTTTATGGTTTAAAGAAATAAGTGAGTGGGTTTATTATATATTTTTGTAGTTTGATGAATATGTGAGTTATATTATTTATATATTTTTGTGGTTTAAAAATATATGTGAGTTAGTATATTAATATATTTTGTGGGTTAAAGAATATGTGAGTATTGATTTATTTTACATATTTTTGTGATTGTAAAAATATGGTGAATTTTAACTATTCATGAGTATATAAAAACCTATATAATGGATGAGTTATTTTTAGATGATGATATCAAAATATGGGTGTATGGTTTATATACGTATTTTGATGTTTTGAAGAAGTTCGAATAAACTAAAGTATTGATATAAATTTATGGATCAAAGGGATCCTATGAAAAGTATGAATGGTAGAACTTGAGAAAATAGCTAAGATGAGTAGTTGTTCTAAGGTTCAAAGAAACCATGCTTAAGTGAGTATAGTAGTGGTTTTAGCTAAGAGTCTCAAAAAGAACTCATTTTAGTTGTTAGTAGTATTGAGTAAAAAAGAACCCATCCTATGGATTTGAATTGTTGTAGAAAGAAACCCATGGTTAAGTTGTAGTAGAATATCATGTTTGGGTCGATTTTAGAAAGAAACTCATGTTTGAGTCGATTATAGTAGGTATGCCATGATGAGTTGATTTTAGAAGAAACCCATTCTAAGTTGATTATAGTAGATTCTTTTGTTGCTTCTAATTATAGAAGATCAAGTTTGCTAGTAAGCACAGTTGGTTGTTTCTAGGTTTGATTACCTGTATGATTGTTTGTATGTGGTTTTGCGCGTACGTGGCTCGACTGGCCCGTATGTAGCTGTGGGTCTCATACGCAGCTTATTCGGCTTGTATGTGTGTTGTTGCCTCATACGCGGCTCGACTGGCCCGTATGTAAATGTTGGTCTCATACGGAGCTTATTTGGCTCGTATGCATGTTGTTGTCTCATACGCGGCTCGACTGGCCCGTATGTAGCTGTTGGTCCCATACGTAGCTGTTTAGCTCGTATGTGTTTTTGGTTACTCGTATGTAGCTTCTTGGCTAATACGCAGTTTGTTGTGCTCATCTAGGGTGATATCATTGCCCTAGGGCTATCGACCATTAAGACGTGTGTTTAGCTTACTCCTAAGGGACTGTGGACGAGTCACTTCGCGGGTGCCGTCAGATCTTAACCGTTGGTTGATTGCGGACCGGAGTGTGACGAAATCCAAGTTCAGGATAGTAGCATGCGAATACGTTCGTATTGCCGGGGTCTTGGATCGATAGGCCATGAACCAGATCCTGAGGGATTCTGGTGAGTTTAGGTTGAGCAGCCTAATAGAGTTATCTTGCGAAGTCTAATTTAAGACCTAGCATGTTGTGTAATGTTGTCATTCCTAGGATTGTTCAGGGTTAGGAACATCATTAAGGTAGTGACTTACAAAGATCATTTTACTTCGACCCTTTGCCGAAAAGAGAGGAGTTGGTTGTAGGTAGCGCCTTACGACCAACTTGTCTCTCGAAGCAGGCCTTAGGTGGTGATATTGGGTTGTACCTTCCCGTCAAAGGGATACGTACGGTGCCGTCTCACGAGTTGGGAGCACGGGTTGCGTATCTCGCGCTGTTAATTCCTAAAGTGCCATGATAAGGCGGGCGGAGCTAGGGGAATGGACCCCGGAACTTCGTCGGGTCCTTGGCCAGGAGAGAGCGAACAAGACATAGATCACGGTCTATGAGTTAGGGGCGACACAGGATAGGCTTTGTATGCTATACTGCGCTCGGAGAGACCCCGTGTTCGTCTGGTTTTTGAGTGAGGTCCGGTGTACCGGGTAGTAGTGGCAAACATAGACACCATGAGCGTACTGCATTGGTGGGACTTGATCACATTTGCAACCTCATCAGTCATGTAGTATCTGTCAGGAACAGGTTGTGTACAATTAGAAATTCATAACGCGGGTTCAAATCCCTATATATGGAGAAACGGCTTGAGATGGGGCGCATGTATTTATGGGCTGCATGTTGCTTCGGAGACTTGCTGGCATTAGAATAAGAGCATCATCGCATTAGTAATCTTGCATTAGAATAAGAGCATCGTTGTATTGGTAGTTTTGCATTAGAGTAAGTCATAAGGTACACAGGCACAAATCATATGTACACGTGTCCTTTCCATTCGAGATAAATTGCGAGTGTGATAGTTGGAGTAGATTAATAACCAAGCTATGGGCTTGGGATGTGATTGTGTTATTACCAAACTATGTTGGGATATGGGGTGTATTGTGATAAAATGCAAGTAAATGGTAAGGTGAATGAGATGTTAGGTTGGACATGAATGAATGTGGTAGTATGAGGATGAAGGCATATGTTTATGATGTGATACGTGAGATAAGGAAACAAAATCAATATTGTATTATGAGTGGTTATTCAAATGGTTACTAAATATAAGTATGTTATGAGCGGGTATAGATATACATATAGGTGATGACTCAGAGAGTATTTGATGTAAAATCTCATTTATGATGTTTACATGTTCAAATGTCAAGTAAGATTTGTTTATCTTGGAAATTGTGAGTTCGTTATGTTTTTACTTGAAAGTTTAATTTATTTACTTTTAATAAATTATACTCACACCAGAAATGGCTAACCCCTTAGTGTTTGGGGGTTAGGGAGTCCCCGGACTGCCCTAGGTCCCTACTGTTACAGGTCTTCAGCAGTGCAGAGGTGAGGTGTAGGTACAGGTTCCGTGGAGTGGAGCTCCAGTTATAATTTGTTGTTATGTTTTATTTGTAAATAGTAAAGATTTATGCTTTAAATTGTATTTTCGATGTATAAGTATGAGCATGATGATGAAAAGTATAGTGTGAGGCAGCAGGATATGGTTTTGACCCGTAACCATTTCGTGTGGAGTGCCAGGCGTCGTGGTAGGTTTTTACAGGTAAAATTCTAAAAACTTACTACGTTTTCATAAGGAATTTATGGTTTTTATTTGATAATTGTTATACCGTTATGAGTTTGGCCCCCAGAGCATATATATATATTGCCTGTGTGATGATGCTCATTTTGGCCTGGGGAGCCCGTATTTTTATTGCCTGTGATGTAAGCTACGGAATTTAGAGCAAAATTCCGTAAGCTTTTCTGTGTTTTGGGCAAAAAATACAAAGGAGACTCTGCCCAATTTTTCTTTGAAACATAACCATTTTAGTTTATGTTTAAAGTGATATAGAAATTGGAAGAATTGAGTTTGGAGTCAAAAAGAAAAAAGGGCAGGCGCTACAGTCGGTATTACAAACTTATATTTGTAATTACTGCATAGTAACTTTGTGTTGAAGAAAAGTTTTTAAATTTCCCAGTTTTTTTCTGTGTCTCGAGACTAATTGAAGGAAAGATCTTGGCATGTGTCACGGTTTCCCAGCAACGGGGGAGATCGGGGCGTTACATATTGTGTGGAAGCTTTCAAGGGCTTGAGTTTGATAGGAGATAGTGTAAGCTTTATTAATTCAGCAGTATACTACAAGTTATTTTCCTATGAGTCACATGTGCGATACATATCAAATTTCTAGCGAATCATAACTTACCCGACAATGTATATGACATATTGTGACAAGACTTTGTGTGTGTGTGTGAATTTTATTTCTTTGAATTGGTACCTACCTTTGATTTTCTTATTGTGTGGCAGCTTTCAAGGGCTTGAGTTTGATAAGAGATAGTGTAAGCTTTATTAATTCAGCAGTATACTACAAGTTATTTTCCTTTGTTCAACGATATATAATGACTTCAAACAAATAAATCTTTCTTGTTGTAATTTCAAACGACGATGTGCACTTAGCAATTTCCTGCAATTTCACTAAATTAAACTTCTTACAAAATAGAAACTTCAAATGCTTTGATTCTTCACAAGCAAGTGCAGGGAAGTTTATGAGCATTCTGAATTAATAAAGTCATGCGTTGACACAAATTCTTTCATGAACACAAATACTGTCCCTTTTTCATGACACAAATATTGTCCTTCTGAATTAATTGGCTACTAGATGAAATATAACATACCACTTGGGTGTCTAAAATTGGTGACATAGATATGCAAGTGGATAGCCTGCAGGGTGATCATATGATTTTTATTCAATATTTAGATGAGTCTTTGGATGAGTCTATGCTGGAGCTTGCAATAAATTACTAATCACATTGATTCAACATTTATTTTGGTTGGAATAATGGAACTGCTTCTTATATTGATTATGCTTTTAATCACCATGTTTGTTATGGCTGTGATGAGATTACACATTATGATTCATACAGATTTTAGGTATTGAAGCATCTATTTTCAAAATCTGAGCAGTGATGAACTTAATTTGAGTCTCTTTTGGTTTTGCACTTGGTTCTGACTTGAGATTTTTGATTTGCTGCTTCTCTGAATATGAAATGTGTCTATGAGGCTCACTCCTTCAATGCATGGACTGAAGGAGTTAGTGCTTGTTATTCTATTTTGGTGATGCATTCATTGTGCCAAACTACTTTATTGCATTTGTTATGCAAAGCAATCTAGCATGCTTTTATTGGTTTTGACTGCACTGATTCAGCCTACATTATGATACACGGTTTTGAATTTTCTTACTTCCTGAAATGTGATCCTCATATAGTTCTGAGCCAGATAGTGAAGAGAATTAGTGTGATCCTGAGCCATACAATTGTACTCATAATTGTGTTTATAATTGTGGTGTTCTCTTAGCCGTTATGATGATGGAAAAACATGTGTTCTAATCCATTTCAATGCTTAAATTTACCTGCTTTTGTTTGTTTGATATGATCTAAATTTGAATTAGTCCCATAATAACCTCTTTTAATTGTGTATGTCTTTGAAAGTATTCGAGTTTCAGCTTTTTTGAGTGAACCTTGGGATCAGAGATGTAGTGGAGCAACTGAGAACAAGCAAACCATAAGCATACATGAAGCTTGAGATAAAATGGCCTAGGTGTTGCATCTGATAACAAGCAGAGCTTCAACATCAGGATTATGTTTTTAATACTTAAGCAAACAAAGCAATATGCAGTTAGAAGCACAATAATGCAGCTAGAGTATATTTATTTGGTTCAAGATGGACGGATATAGTCCTTTTAAGCATTGTCCTGTTTGAAAGGTAATGGTTTCAAAACTCTTACTATTGTTTTAAAACTCATTATTTTAATTGATTATTGTAAACTCTTACTTTTTTTAGGCTCACTGTTTGGTCCCATTTTTGAAGACTTGAAGACTTGAAGCATTGTTTCAGCCCTGTAATTTTTTTTTTTGGTCATTCGGTTGGTTGGTATATATTATAGTGGAGGATATAATAGTTTTAATAGTTGTAATATTTAGTATTTTGGAAGATGATGTAAGTATCTGTATATAATGATGATATAATGTAGTTATATTAATACCCGTACCCGCAAAGTTGTGGAGTATTGGATTCTGTGTTTGGCTTTTCAAAGGTTTTTCAAAGGTTTTTCTAAAAATTTATTTCGTTTTCAAACGAAATTTTGGTTTTTATTTTATATCTTGCATTATATTATGATTTTTCCCACCAGAGCCTTATATATATGATGTCTGTGTGATGTTGCTTGGTTTTGCCTAAGGATGATTGATATTTATTGTCTGTGATGTTATATTTTTAATTGTTATCAGAATTCTGTAAGGAATTACTGTAAAAGGGCTAATGTTTTAGGGGAGACTCTGTCAAAATTTTTACTAAATTTCCTAAAATCTATTATGTTTTCAAACATATCGTGGTATTTATTTTGTATCTTTAGTCATATGAAGATTTTCCCCCCCCAGAGCCCTATATATATGATGCCTATGTGATGTTGCTTGGATTGGCCTGGGGAGGATTCATATTGACTGCCTGTGATATTAATTTTTTAATTAAGCAAAATTTCGTAAGGAATTGCTCTAAAAGGGCTAATATTGAAGGGGAGATTCTGTCGAATTTTTTACTACAATTCCTAAAAATATATTACGTTTTCAAACGAAAACTTGGTTTTTATTTTGTATCTTGGTTAATATGAAAATTTTAGAGATACTATTTTAGAGGAGAGTATTTAATATTTTGGCTAATATCTTGGCTAATATCAAACAATATCTATTACATCAAAGTTAATATTCTTCGCAATGACGTGCCGTAGAAAACAATTTAAAGGTGATTGTATTAGAAAACAATTACGAAACAATAAAATTTCAAAAGAGGGCTGTATAGAGAAGAAGATTGTATTAGAAAGGTGGTTGTATTTGTTTACACTCAGATTTTTTTTGTCATGGTGCATATTTTTAATGGATGTGCTCACATTTCTTGAAAAATAGCTAGGTTTTTTGGAGAATTTGATAAGTCAATATTGAGAAATTTAAGGGAAATAAAGATGAAATAACTAAAAAACTGAAACAATTTAACGAATAATTGTTAAAGAGGTATAGTGAATGACTTTTGATCTTAGCATGTATAATGAATAAATTTATATGCAGTTCACACAACCAAATAACTCCAAATAAATTTATATGCAGTTTCGAATACGTGCCGTAGGCACGTGCCAAGGGCATACCTAGTATATATATATATATATATATATATATATATATATATATATATATATATATTCATACAATTTTCATTTCGTTCGCTTCCCGAATTCGACGAACAGTTGCGGCCCGAAGAGCCATTTTCGTTATTCGTATTGCTATCCTCTTCAAATTGATCGTAGAATCGATCAAATCCAGAAACGATAAAAAGTGGGTAACAACTTTAACCAACCCTATTTATATTATAGGGTATATGCATGCTAGATAATAAATTGAGTAATCGTGCTCTGATTGTGCATGAATGTTGTTGGATTATGGGTGTTAATTGCTGTTAATTAATTGTTGAGATTATGATATAATTATCTTAGAAACAATATTATAATTCTGTCCGGAATTTGATCTGATTTCAGAAAATTATTTCTATTTAAATACATGGATTATGAGACTGAAACTTTTGTATGTGTATCATGTATGTGTGTATAACATCTCCTCAAAATTTCATAATTTTTGGATGTTGTTTGGTATTTTAATAAAATCTGAATGCATTGCTGGTTTAGAAATGAAACAGAATTTATTTCATAATTCTGGCTAAATATCATACTTATTTTATAAGAAATCTAATTTTCCAAGAAGTATGGGATTTTCTATGATCTTTAAAAGTAGCAAGAGCTGCGATTTTTGAGTTCTGAACCTACTGTCTTATAAATAGTTTTAGACAGATTTAATTGGGTTGAAACAAGAGGTTCTTAAATACAATGTTGTAGTAGACTCATTAAAGTTTCATATGAGACTAAAAAATTAATTTTCTAACAAGTATTAAAATTTATATAATTATTGAAAGTTGTATTCACCTGTCAAGGGGACACGTGCGACGTTGTCTCGACTGTTAATTTCTGGGATCTAGTGTTAAGAACGGGGGTGCAAATGTATAAGCCGTAAACTCCTGTTGGAACTTAGGGGATAGACCCATAATTATTCGTTGATGTTCTATGTTATCGAATACGAATGAGGCGGAGCAGGTAATGCCTATCAGTGTGTATTATACTCGTGATAACTTTTAGTGAAGTCTGGAAGCGAAGAGAGACCACCAAGGCTGGGCACCATTATGGATGCTCAGGAGTGGAGAAATACCGCTGGGGTTCGGGCAGGGTGGAATATGTAAGACCGGGAGTGGAGAAAGACCACCAGGCTGTTCATCATTATCGATGCTCAGGAGTGAAAAAATACCATAGGGTTCCGACATGACCTCTAGCGACTGCAGTAACGGGATTGGACCGAACAACTGTAACCTTACTAGTCACTAGATAACTGTCAAAAATAGTGTAGAATACATGAGTATGTAGTGCATAACAAGGGATTGAACCCTGTAATGAGAAGGAATGCTAGTAGCTTGCATTCGGAAACTAAGTTTTATAGGCGGCATATTGTTCCAAACAAGCGTGCATTAAAAGAGCATATTTGGATTATGCATGTTTTCATGATAAATATATGTTTAATATTTTAATTAATTGTTTATACACACACTCATATGACATCGTATATTTGACTATTTCCTGTTTACATTTATCGATTTCAGTTTTATTTCTATTATGCTATGTATGTTGTTGTGTTATTTTTTGAGTTAGTTAAAGCTGTTGTGGTTCTTACCGTCAGCCTCACACGCTGACGAACCCATAGATTGTGTTGTGCAGGTAAGAGTAACTGGAGTTTAAACATAGAGTTGTGACATCCTGTGCCCATCATCTTATCAATCCAAGATGTTTTGATTTATATTAAGATTTTCGTATTTTTCTATAGTATATTATGGTTATGTATTCAACTGAAGGAAAAATTTGTGGGTGTGCTACAATTTTCTTGTGTATGGAAGTCGGGGCGTTACAAATAGAGAGTGAGGCGAGAGCAGATTGAAGTTTGCCTTGTAGCAATAGAACTTCATAAATATATAGAAGATTATCTAGGCGCAATTTCGTCCTAAATTTATTAATAAAGCCTAAAATACAGGCTCAAATAACAGAGTAAAGCAAAAAAACCAAAATTAAAAACCGAAATTGACGGACGGATCTTCAAGATCCGTCCAATTAAAAACCGAAATTGACAGACAGATCTTCAAGATCCATCCGAGGCCTCCTTAAATCATGGACGGACCTTCGAAGTACGTCTGTCCATTTTTGTTTGTTTTTTTTTCCTTCCGACGGATTTCCAACATCCGTCTAACAATAAAAAATTATTTAAATAATTCATTTTATATTCATTTCGCCCTACGACGGATCTATAAAGTCTGTCTTATATTTTTTTATATTAAATTGTTATAAAATAGCATTGAATGACTACAGCAAATGCTAAAATGCTATATGTAAATATGCATTTAGCTATTTTTTGACGATCACAACTGTGGATGCACTTAAAAGTAGCGAATGAACTTGAAACTTTCTTCTGGTTTTTATTAGCATTCAATTTAGTGGTTGATATGGGATTTATAAGCACTTATAAAATTATATTTGATCTCTTAATGGAGTAAAAGAGATGTTTTATTTTTTTATTACTAAGTGAATAAAATTTGAATTGGTGTTGAATGAAATTTGTAAGAAAGAAAAACAATAAATGCACTGTACAGTTTGTTGCATTTAGACTTTACAATTTTCAATTCTGGTTAATCAGAAACATATTGAGAAATATTAAATATTGTATTATGCTTAAGTCGAGTTGTATTCACCTCAGTTTTACTAGGAAACCTACTTTTGATGGTAACTATATTGATTTTATTAGAGCATCCACAGCCGAGCCGATGAGGATCAAAATATGCATAAATGGATAAATAAATATAGCAAAATTATGTTTTGCTGCAGTTGTTAAATGTTATTTTTATAAAAGGTGCGACGACACTTCAAGTGTCGTCTGAGGAAAAAATTCATCCTCGAAGTGCAAATAAAAAATTACAAAAAAAATATAAAAATTACAAAAACATTTCAGAAATTACGAAAAAATTACAAAAAATTACAAAAAAATTACAAAAAATAACAAAAAATACAAAAATTGTAAATAACCCCTACAGGGTGGGACGACACTTCAAGTGCCGTCCGACGGAGAGGTGGGTTTTTTTGGTTTTTTTTATTAGGAAATTAAAAAAAATTTGGTGGGACGGAACTTGAAGTGCCGTCCGACCATTAAAAAAATATTTTTTTTTGTGCGGCGGCACTGGAAGTGCCGTCCAACAATTAAAAAAATAATTTTTTTTTGGTGCGACGGCACTTCGCACTTGAAGTGCCGTCTCTCATATATGCATATTTCTCATTTCCACTCTCATTTATGGCAATCTCCTGTAGCGAATTAAGCATATTATGCATATTTGGCCAACGACTGCAGCACTGTTTTTGGCCAAATATGCATATTATACATATTTAGCAAACGACTACAGATGCTCTTAATAATGTCAACATCTTCTCTTTTATTGCATTAACTTCATCAGATGTCAGAAAATCTAGAGAGAGAAGCTCTCCCCAACAAAAACCCTAAAACCAAAAACCTAAATCTCAGATCTGAGCTTGGGGGTGGCGGCTAGGGTTTCATCGCCGTCCCCCTCTCCTCTCTCCCTCCGCAGCAACGCCACGACAGCAGCGTGCGCCACCATCTACCCCCATCGTCGCTGTCCCCTGGCCGATGTCCTGCCGCCAGCATGTGCTCCTCCTGCGTCGCGCCTCCAGTGGCCCTGTGCTCCTTGCCCGATGACGATGTTAGACAGCGCGCTAGCCGCCCGTCTCCCTGTGCTTGCTCGTCCCGTTCTCTCTCCCACCATGCACCATAGCTTCCTGCATCCATCCTCCTCGTCACGTCGCCCTTGCAATGCTGGTCCCCTGTGCTCCTCTCGACGACGCAACCACTCGCGTCCCCTGCATCCCGGTGTGCACTATGTCGTCCTGCTCCCTCTCTCTCCCTGCATCCCCTGCTCCTAAGCCGACTGCCAGCAGCAGCCGGAGTCGCCGACTGCGTTGCCTCCTCCCGACGCTGCCGTTGTTGCTTGACGATCTGCTGTAGCTCATGGCAGAGATGGTGTCCCACCGGTGTGGGATTGGAGAAGGGGGTGAGTACGGTGGGGTATGAATTTTGGAGGGGATTAGGATTTGTGGAAGAGTTTGGAGAGGAGTTATGTTGTGGTACAGGAAGTGTGCAAGTGGGGGTGGTGTGGAGGGTGTTGTTTGTTATTTTGCACGATTGTGGAGCTTGAGCACGAAGATAGGGTCCCTTCATGATGTGTACGCACTTGTCTCAACTTTCTGGGTGCTTGTCTCAACTGTCATGGAGCGACTATGTCGCGCCAGAGTATCTTCTCGCGCCTGTTATTGCGAACCCCAGGATCTGGGGCTCAAGTGTGTGAGGTCGGTGGTTCGGTATGGGGCCCGTGGGGTCAGGCCGGTAGTTGTTTGTTGTGGGAGGTGGGGACTGCGTAGCACGTTGTATTGCACGATTGTGAGGATTGGTCCCAAAGATGGGGTCCCTCCATGATGTGCGCTCACTTGTTTGGGTGTCCAACGATGCCGCCGATGCAGTCTTGACAGCGCCTACTATCAGGCTATTGAGCTTCCTCCAGCTTAGGCCACTGTCTTGTAACAGCATTGCCGTTTTCCTCGTTGGAAGTAAGAGTCGAGTTGAGTCTGTGTGGTGAGAAATCGCCTGAGAGGGCAAGAGCGTGAGAGAGGTGAAGGTATCCTCTCCACAGCTCTCTCCTGAAGCGTGATTTCTGGTGGGGTGAGCAAGATAGTTGTTTGGTGAGAAATCGCCTGAGATAGCACAATCGTGAGAGAGGTGAAGGTATCCTCTTCACGGCTATCTCTTTGGTAGCGGCTGTGGGAGCTGTTGATGCGTTTGTTGGATGAGTGGTGGAGTTGGTGGGAGGGTGCGGTTGCTGTGCATGTGCCGTGGTGTCATAAGTCGGCCTGTGGGGCTTTAGCCCAAAGATGGGGTCCCCCAAGAGAGGAGAAGGCAGGGATCGGCGGGTGTTAAAATCCTGCCAGACTAGTTTCAGGTGGGTGTGCATGTGCCATGGAGACAGCGTACGAAGCTAAACTGGCGTATATATAATTTTGCTGGACCGAGCTTGTTTGTCGGCCCATCCTCCAGGATTATTGGAGGGATTTGTTGTGTGTACATGTTGCTTCATGTATGTTTTTTTTCTTGTTTGTAGATTGTAATCTGGCCCAGTTCTCTGAGTTTGTATCATTAATTTCGTATTAATGAAACATGGTGGCCATACTCTACCATTTCCTTAAATAAATAAAAAAAAAATTAAAAAAAAAAACGTCATCAAATGTCTCGTAGTAGATAATTGTTAGTTCATAATATTTGTTGCAAATAACTTTACTGTTTTGTACGGCAAAATAAAGTTCATTATTTTATTAAGCTGATAGTGTAAGGTATTATATATTCAAAATATATTATTGAATATATGGAACAATTTGATGGTTCTCCTGTTTTTACGGCTTATTTTCCTATGGCATGTGCAACACGAAATTATATATGTGGTTCATATACAGCGGTCCATGCTCTTACTTTTCTTAATTTTGGTATTCTCCAGCAAAGAAAATAATATCGGAACTCCAATTTTACCTCGGATAAACGATATGCTAATATTAAAATTACTAGTAATTTATACGTGCGATACACGTCTTAATAAATATATATTTTTTAAAGTAAAAATTTAAATGTAGTCTGACCTCAAATCTGAAATTTCTTTTATATTAGTTATGCACGGATAATGCACGTTTTAATAATTTTTATATAAAAAAAATAAAAACTCTGACGTAGTGAAAACTCAAACCTGAAACATTCTTCATATTAATTATGTATGTGTGTCACAAATGTTGATAGATTTATAAATTACACGGAGGCCTTCTTTCGTTATTATATTAGAGGTTATAATATTAGAGATTGCGGACACATACGGAAAAACAATTCCATATTCCAATCAAATAATATTATTCAAAATTTCATTTCAGAAATAAAAGAAACTTTTTTTTTTCTTAATATCTAATTTAGGTTGTACTCACAGCTGTCACTATACTGTAGCTGTCACTATACTGTATGTGATGAAAGGAAAAGGTGAAATCAATGACTTCAGTCCTTGTGCTCTCCTCTGTCTCTCCTGTGC
This sequence comes from Hemerocallis citrina, assembly GCA_017893485.1. Lineage (NCBI taxonomy): Eukaryota > Viridiplantae > Streptophyta > Magnoliopsida > Asparagales > Asphodelaceae > Hemerocallis > Hemerocallis citrina. The sequence goes on from CM030359.1 coordinate 398,654,973, forward strand.
TGAGCTCTTCCACTCATTTCCATTTAGAGCATCCACAGTCGTTTTCTAAAATTTCCATATCTCCAAATTATAGCAAACGAACCCAAAAACCACGCTGCAGTCGTTTCTCAAATTTGCATATTATGGCAAAGCTGCTATATCCATTTTTCAAATATGAGAAACCATCTGAGCGTTCTCAAATTATAAAGGACGGGGTATGATACCCCGTCTCTTCTATATAATATTTATTTAATCTTATCAAACGGAGTATGATACATCGTCCCACATAATTTTTGAATTTTTTTTTTAAAAAAAAGAGGTAGGACGGGGAATGATACCCCGGACGGGGTATCAAACCCCGTCTCTCCCTTTGTTTTTATTTGTTTTTTTTTTTTTTTTTTTTTAATAAAATGAACGCTCAGGATTGAGTGATAGGCAAAAAAAAAAAAAAAACAGTTGGGACGGGGACACATACCCCGTCCGGGGTATGATACCCCGTCCGGAAATATAGGAGCCATAAATGCTGTGATGATATATTAATTAGGAGTAGTTTTAGTTAACTAATTAGGTTTATGCTGTGTAGTATATTAATTAGGAGTAGTTTTAGTATATATAATTAGTTTTAGTATATTAATTAGGAGTAGTTTAAGTAATTAATTTTTTTTAATTTATTTGAAACGATCGGACGGGGTATGATACCCCGTCTCTCTAAAAAATAGAAAAAAAATAGCAAACCACGACTGCAGCCAACGATCGTATTTGCTATTACTGTAGCTGCCATATTATAGCAAATGAGAAAAACGACTGTGGATGCTCTTATATATACCAGTATTTGTCATATGTGATGCACGTCTTAACGAAGGATCGGAGGTAAACACAAGTTGGTAGAGGCGGCACACGTTTTTTTGAAAAAATTGTTTCGTACCGACAATACGTAGAGAGCTCTAAGTAAATTCTCAAATGAGGCATTTTATAAGTTGACAAAATAATAATAATAACTATTTAAATGCAAGCAAATTTGGAGCATTGGAGAACAAACTATATAAATAAAAACAAATTTATATATATACTTCCCAAAAAAAGTTAATTGATAACGTACATTTTTTATATGAAATGCCTCATGCCCAAAAAGAAGCCGGACAAACTCTAACAATAAAAATGAAATATATTATCTAAAAAAGGTAAATATAATATATTAGAGCACACGATCAGAATGAAATGATGATAATTATTTGTATATGAGAATACTAGTTAGAAGCTTAAAATGTAGAATAACCATTTTCAATTGAAAATTTGGTTTAGAAATTTATCATAAACAGATAAATATGATATACCATAGAACATTGAAAAAATATCATAGAGTGACATACATGGGCTAAGTGAAAAATTATATTAAATTCATCGAATGGTAAAATTGCATATATGGCAATGTGAAAAATAATTAGTTTTAAAAACAAAAATGATTGAAAAATTAATTGGCTCATGCATGTTTCCAACCTGCAACTTTCACATTACTAACACAACACTCTAACCAACTAAGCTAATAAGACAACTATTAATATGATGTAATTATATCACAAAATATTACATTTTACTTTTTTTAACATTGTGAATACTTAAAAAATATGGGGCCCTATAAAATTGGGGCCTCAAAGCAATTGCTTGGGCGGCTTGGGCCCAGATCCGCCCTTGAATACACGTAATAAAACATAGTTTGGAAAATTTTGTATTTTACGTTGTACGTGTGAGTAATTTTTTGTAGTTTTTAGAGTTGTCAAAGTTGGAAGTTACGTGTTGTGCACAGGCTGATACATTTGTGCGGATGGGTCGAGGACCAAGTTTTGGACCGACCTCTGGATTGAGAATCTTAAACTTGCATCTACCTTCCCTGCCCTATACCGGTTGGCGTCTAATCCCTCCGCCACCATGGCGGAATATCTTACTGTTCATGACAACCTTAGGGAGTGGAATATTCCTTTCGGTAGTGATCTCTCTCCCTCTTTACTGACTGATTTCAGCCTCCTTTTATCTCACTTAAACAATTACACCTGGCATCCCAAAGAAGGCATTATATGGAGGTGGACCAGTTCGGGCTCTTAATCTGTGAAATCCTTTTATAATTTTCTTAATTATGGAGGTGTCAACTCTCCTATCGCTAAAAGCATTTGGAGTAGTTGTGCTCCGTTGAAGTCCAAAATTCTCTCTTGGCTCGCTTTTCACAACAAACTCCTTACTGTGGAGGTTCTTAACAAGAGGCAAATTGCCATTGGACAACTTTGCTCCTTATGTCTCGTTTGCCATGAAGATGCTGAATATCTATTCCTTCATTGCACCTATACTCGACCACTCTGGCTTATTTGCGTGGTTGCGTGGTTGCGTGGCAGGCCCCGACATTCCCTGACACCTTCTTCTCCTCTTGGAAGTCCAATTCAGTTAAAAAAAGAATTTCGTAATTCGTGGGTGCTTTCTATCATGGCAATCATTTGGGTAATTGGGTTAGAAAGAAACAATAGAGTTTTTTTGCAAAAATCTAGACCTATTGCCACTATTATTGATGAGTTTATTTTCTATGCTAAGCATTGGCCTTCCACTTTATCACAAGATAAAATGGAGGCTCTGTACCTTTTTCACCTCGATGAGGCGGTGCATTTTTATCGTTCTTCTTACTCTATACTTCCTTGAGCTTTTGTACAACGGTTTTAATTTTCGATGTATTTTCTTTTTTGCAGAGTTGAGTCCACTGGTATCCTCATCTATTATCACACTCATCTGGGATTGCTAGTCGATGTCACAGGCTTAGTTCTGTTGTCGCTACGCTTTTTGTGTTCTAGCTGTTCTGAATTTTTGGCTCCTCTTTTTAGACTGCTTCTGTTTTTTTGGGCTTTCTTATTATCTGCCCTTTAGTATACCAGCTCTTGTTCCGTTCTACTCAGTTTATGTATATTCTACTTTAGTGCTTCTAGGTGTTTATTTCCTTTTGTTAAGCTAGATCATCTTGATCTAGGATGCAGGATTTCCACTACTGCTGTTTGGTTCCGTGTTATCTAGTTGTGGGGGTTGGGTTTGGTCTTCTTTTGGCTGTTGCTGCGTTTGTTGCGATGCATTTTACTTCTCTTATAGTTTTTTGATATTGCCAGGTTATAATTTGACAATTTCACCTATGTTTTGCTCTGATTTAGTGGGGCGTTAGTTATGTTCTTCTAGCCCTTCCGTTGCCGGTTTTGTCGCTAGTTGGCACCATTTTGTTTGTTCCCCTACTGTCAGTTGGGGTAATGCCGACTGCGTTCGGTAGTTTTTGTTCTCGGTTGCTGAGTTTGTCTTTTACTGCTGCTGCATTTTGGTGGTTGGTACTCTTGTTTAGTTGATTATCTCCATCATGGAGTATGACAACCCGTAGCCATTTGTTACTTGTTTCTTTCAGTTTTCTGTTGTTCTGTATCTAGGTTTCGAGGGTTGATTTCAGCGATTGGTTTAGATTGTGCCGTGTTCTTTATAGTTTGTGGGCGCAGGCGCTGCGAGATTGTTCGGTTATGGCCGGTTTGTGGCTGCTATTCGGTGTGACCGTCTCCTGGTCGACTCCTGCTGTCTCCTCTTCTCCCGCAGCCAGTCTTGTCTCCTTTTGGCCTGGAACGTCGTTGATTCGGTCGTCGAGTGTGGTTGTGGCGTCGTGTCTGTCTGGCAGTGGGCTCCATTGCTGATCTTTTTGTTTTGTTGAGTTGTGGTTGCGTCCTCGCCGATTTTTTTACTATCAGTTTTACTCTCTGTGTAAAATTGTATCCCATTGTATAACCTTTATTCTTTAATAATATTGGGCTAGAGTCTAAGACTCTATCCTCGTTATCAAATTTTTTTTTTATAGTATTGATTAGGTTAGATTTATTTATTAATTTAATTATAATTATAATTATAATTTAGTTTTTATATTAACTTTAAACTATGGACAAGACTACTTCAAGTCACTCTAAAGAACGATGCATGTGCTTTTGCTGACTCCGCTCCCTGTCTCTGCTTCAAGTCACTCTATAGAAGGATGCATGTGCTGTTGATAGCTTTTGCTGCATCACAATTCTTCGATTTGCAGGCTTTTGCTTCTTTTTATTTTTCCGATTTTTTACGTTTTTTTAACTAAGCATATTGTAGGTGAAAAGTCCAATGAGAGGTCAGTTGCTCTTCAAAGGAGAAAACTTCTCCCCAAAAATATCCCTTTCTGAGTAAAACATTAAAAGCATGTTCTAGTTAGTCCGTAGTTCTATTAATAAGAAGTTAATCGAAACAATTCATTAAGTCTTTCCGTAAAATCAAATTTCTTATTGACCTGCATGATCTTTTTAGTATGAATCTTTTTAATTTTATTTTTCAAAATTTAAGTTCCACTAGTTAACATTTCGGTGTAGGGAATGGAAATGGATGTGAATAAGTTTGGTTAAATCTGATTTTGTATATACATTCCCACAGACACATGACACATATAGGGCTGCAAACGAATTGAGCTATTCACGAGTTATTTGCGAGCTATTCGGCTCAAGCTCGGTCAAAATTCGGCTCGAACCGAGCTCAAAACTGAGCTCGAGTTTGGGATTTTTTTTAGGCTAAGCTCGCGAGCTATTCGGCTCGAATACGGTCAAAGCTTGGCTCGAACCGAGCTCGAGCTCAAAACTGATATCATTTCCTGAACGAGCCGAGCTCGACCCTGAAGGTATTCGGTTCGGCTTGGCTCGATTGCAGCCCTAGACATAGATATTAAATAATCGCTTGTTTTAAAAAAAATATTAATTTTAACTACCAAACAATATTTTAGATGGTATTAGAGTGTAGAATAAAATTGTGACAAGGTTGAGACTCGGTTCCAGGCTATATACATCCCCAGAAACTCCAAATAAAAGAAGATCAATCTTATAAATTTGTATTATTATTTTTTTCACCTTTTGATATTTGATATTTGATATTACGAGTGCAAAGCGATATAGATAAATTCTACTCGTATAAAAGATGAGCTAATTTGACTTGTAATTTTCCGTTGAAATTATAAGCTCATTATGGATCACCTAAATGACACATTGTGAACAAGTATTTAGTAGATAATCTTGCTAGTTTGATCCATTTGAAAAGCCACCAATAAAAATTAGAATTGGTGTAATCATACTGGGTGACTTTTTCCTACAGCCAAAAGATGGCTGATGACAATGATGCTAAACTAATGAACGTCCATCTACTACTAGTAGTACACGTCTTAATAAATATAGTTTTTTTAAAGTAAAAATTCAGATATAGTCTTGATTTGATCTAAAATTTCATTTACAATAATTATGCATGTGCGTTGAACGGATTGGTAGATTGACAAATTACACTACGGTCTTCTTCCATTATTGCAGTAGAGATGTCAAAAAATGAAGTCCGCTTATCTATCAACTACTCCTTTCCAAAATGTAAGTCATTCTAGTTCTTTTTTTTCCACAATATTAAATTTTAAAGTGTTTCGTATTTTATCTCTTCATATTAATTAATTAATTAATATATGTTCTTTCTATTAATTAATTTTCTAAGAGACTTTTAATTTTATCCTTTTTTTATTTATATTACAATAGAAAATAAAAAGTATGACAATTTAAAATATTCTTAAAGATCCATCGTTTATAATCTAATACTTTTACACAATTTTAAGTTGTTCCTAAAATGTCGTGTAGAAATCTAAAATGATTTATATTTTAGAATGGAAGGAGTATCATTCTTCAAATTAGAATAATAAACTATAATTCTTCTTATAGAATGACACTAAGAATCAATGACATATAAAACTTATTATACTTCTTTCATATGTTGATTCCTGTATGGAAAAAAAATTTGTCCATCGAGCATGAATCTATCTCGTTGCATGCACTATGCATGATCTCTTTGAAAATTGAAAAAAATTCACATAAGAAAATGTATTTTCTTGATATTCATGTGTTATCCAAAAAATTGTCGCATGCATATATTTTCTTGCCGTAAAGCCATAGTATATTTTTCTTTGAATAATAATGAATTTGACATTTAGAGGGGTAAAAATAATTATTGTCTTAAATTTGGTTTATTTTGCATTTCTTAATTTAATCACTTGCTTCAAACTTCTTATGTTTTAATGAATTTGGTTTATTTTGCAAGTTTTGATTCTTAAAAAAAAGAATCTTTTCGCAAATTTATCATTTAGAGGGGTAAAAGTGTAAAGTCGTTTTTCTGGATTTTTCAAACAGTGTCGGCTGGTTGTAAAGAGTTTGTTTTGTTTCTAAAACTCAATTAAGTTGGTTTTATTTGATTTCTAAGTATAGAGATTTATATATAGAAGGATATATTTAAAAGGTGTATTTTGCAAATCTATTTACAAAATCCTAAACCTATTATTTCCGGCCTATAAAAGAGTGGGTGCAGCCGTCTCTTGCAGTGCTACACAAGGGGTTTCTTATTCTATTTTCTTGGAGTTTTCAAGCGAGGATTCTTGGTTTTCTTGCGAAGGAGGATTTCTCTTATTCTTTATTTCTTTTCGGTTGATTCTTCATAGAGGTGAGTGACTTAGTTTTGTTTTCTTATTGTTCTATGTATGTTGTATGAGTTGATCTATTTATTAGTAAGCATATTAGGTGATGATGTGAATATATAATGAATTTTGATGTGTGGATAAATTAAAAGTTGAATCTTTTCTTGAAACTATGCTATTGATAATTAAAACCCTAATTTGATGACTTGTGATTGTTGAAGAAGCCAATAAAGATCACGAGTAGGATGTTTGGAATTATTTTGTTGCTGTTTGAATGTATATAATGGTTGTGTGATGTTATAGCATGAAAATAAATAAATGTGAACTATGGTGAGATTTGTCTCTGCTGGTATGTACATGCACACACTGTTGATGCATAAAACTTGCTAATTAGTCTTTTCAGTTGCTTATAAACATGATTGACTGATATAGATGATTGGGGGTATGTATATAATAAGTTTTGAAGTAAAAGAGAGAAGCTTTGAAGTGGAAGAAGAAAGATTGCACTTTGGATTTGGTGTGTGCATGTTTGGTGAATTTTGGGCAATTCTGAGAACTAAGGTGGACGAACCACTTGAGTTTGAGTTTGAAAAATCATAGATAATAAAACCTTGAGAGGAAATCAAATTTAAAGTAGAATTCTTTCATGTGAAGGTTGAGTTGTTTCTTTCTTTACTGATACTGAGTAGGGGTTTTTATTAAAAAATGGATTTTTGTTTGAAGCTTTGAACTAACTAGACTCAATCTTGATCTAATTAATATATATATATATATATATATACACACACACACACACACACACACACACACACACACACTTGTAGAATTACCATGCTAATAGCAAATACTGATGCTTTTGATGTCCTAATTTACTTTATCAACTATCAAGAACCAGTTATAGTTTGAATTACATGGTAAGTTGTTAAGGCTATGGTTGGGTATCAAGATCCTAGCTGCTGTTGCTGCTGCACCTTTGTGCAGGTGCACATATGAATAAGAGTTCACCTCCATTGACACATCCAGTAAGTGTGTTTGAGTAGTAGTTGAGTGCTGTGTTTGGTTACATTATACACTTACTACATATGCTTTCATTTTTACGATCTGCACATGACCAATCTCTACAACTTGCATATGTTTTCATTTCTACACCTATATATTCTTCTACTTCAAAATCAGTAAAGAGGGGTTCTATGTATCAGTTATACATGCATCTATTTTTCAAATCAGTAAAGAGGATTCTATAGATATATATATATGCATATGTTCGTTTCAATAAAGTGTTTCTTCTTGTATCTGCATTTTCTATACCTGCATATGATCATATCCTATATACCTGCACATGTTTAACCTGCAAAGTTCACTTTCATATGTATGCATACTTCAATTTAATGAAAGACCATTTCTAAAATCTGCATATGCTTTACTTCTACTATAACCTGCATTGATCAATTTTTCTAACCTGCGTATGCCTCACTCAGTAAAAGAGATTTTATATATACACTACTATGTATCAGTAAAAGGGAATTTGTCTTCTCTAAATCTTCTATGCCTTTTGATGCTCTATCTTAATCAGTGTTTGTCTACTTCAGTAAAAGGAGTTTTCTGCATGTATCATATATATAATCATATTTTCATCAGTGTAAAAAGGGTTTTTTTATATATCAGTATATATGTGCATATATTTCATAATCAGTTAAAGGGGGTCATTTTATATATCAGTTATATACATATCCTTCATAAATAGTGAAAGAGGTTTTTATATATCAGTCATATATATACATACATATGTTTAAATTAAATAAAGTTCATCTTCGTTTATCTGCATATATACTCTATATTAGCAAAGAGGGATTTCTATATGTCATATGTATACACCTATGTTTTCAGTGAAAGGGGTAAATTTATGTATGCTTATAATCACAAACTATATTTTCGGTAAATGGTATTATTTTGCACATGGTGCACACTTCTTTTCAGTAAAGGGATCTTCAATATATATATATATATATATATATATATATATATATATTCATATACAAACATTATGAATGAATGAATTTTTGTGAGTAAATTAACAAAGAAATGAAGAGATTGAAATGAAAGATTTATTTTCTGTTGATGGTTGGGTTGTGAATCTCTAGGAGTTGAGTGGGAGTCCTGTGAACCGGAGGATGAGATTTGTGGATTTAGACCTGCGAGGTCTTGGGCTTGTTTTGTGGATTTAAGTCCGACAGGATACACTAACCTTAGAGATGAGAATTTTTGTATTTTAATAATAACCAACTTAAGGACAGGCAATAGTGGAGATGTGGTGGAACTTGGAAAACGTAAATATACGCTCTTAGTCTTTTAGTCCAACGGATGCGTTCCAAGACTGTTTGTTGTCTTGTCACTAGAGGACATTTGTATGTTCACGTGTCGAGGGTCTGCAGGCCTATTCACAGAGCATGCATGATGCATTCGCGTGTTGAGCATCGGCGGGCCTATTCATGGGATGTACTCGGGGTATCTGCACGTCGAGGGCCTTGCAAGCCTATTCGTGGGGTATACGGTTAGGAGGTGATTCTCCAGTTTTAGAGCTATTCTTACATGATGCTTGCGCGTTGAGGGCTATGATGCCTATTCGCGGAGTATTCTGGATCTTGTTTCCATCACCATAGTAGGATTAGTTGCATAAAAAGAGATTTAACCCTACAAAGTGGAGATCATTAAGGGCTTGCACCGGACCTATGTAGTATGGAATGCATAGAATCCGACAAGTATGTATTAGAGAGTCAGCATATAGCAATTGTGTTTTCTTAACTTGGTTTTATGCATGTATTTTCTATTTTTCTACACTTGATACTTAGTCTAGTTTCACTTGTTGTTTTCATGCTCTACTATTTACTATCTTATATTTCTTGATGCTTTCATGCTTAACTTATTGTTATTCTTCATTTCATTTATTCTTGCTGTTAATACATGTTGTTGATGACTCTATGCTTTATGTTTTATTTATGTTGTTATCTTTTTATGTCACTCACACCGTTGTGGCTGACCCCTGTAGTTTTGGGAGTTAGAATTATCTCTAACCTCATGTTTTACAAGTTATTGCTTATAGCTTGGAATTTGGATGCTTGAGATAGAATGATGATATAGAGCTTATGTAAATTTGTAAAAGATGTGTTGTAAAGAAAAGATTGTAATTCAAGGTGTTTTGTATTCTGCTGTATTTTGTAAACAATTAATGTAATGAAAGTTTGAAATAAAAATTATCTGTGTTTTTGGCTATGTTTACTATTGCAATTGAAGTTGATGCTGGAAATTGTGCCACGTAATTCTGAGATATCATATTGAAAATTCGGGGCACTACACTCGCTATCTCAGTTAGCGATAGCGAGTCTAAACCAAAATATATATTTTTCTTCAAGCCAATACACTCACTATCTCAGTTAGCGAGTGGTACAAACACGCTCGCTAACTGAGATAGCGAGTCTAAACTCAATGTTTTTTTTAAAATTCAAGTTAATACTGTTAGAATTAGGAATAGGAAAATGTTCTTTTTATTGATTTATTAAACTGAGTACAATATGTCTCCTATATATAGGAGAGAAGAGAATACTAAGCCAATACATTATTCAATATGGGACTCAACTAATCTATCATCTAACACCCCCTCTCAAACTCAAGTTGGTTCAAGCAATAAGAGTTTGGAATACTGACGATGTTGATATGAAAGAAATGGCAAACTGTGATGCAGAAACGGCGCTTGATGGCGCATGTGACAGAAACTAAGAAGTAGACTGATGGATCTCACTCCTGACTTGAGACATAGTCGATGCTGGGATCTCACCCCTGACTTGAGACATAGTCGATGCTGGGATCTCACCCCTGACTTGAGACATAGTCGATGCTGGGATCTCTCTCCTGAACTGAAAAATAGACTGATGGGATCTCACCCCTGACTTGAGATATAGTCAATGCTGGGATCTCACCCCTTACATGAGACTTGTTGATGACTGAGAACTGGATGCTGATAACACCCCCTCTCAAACTCACGATCGATCAACCGGAGTGAGTTGACGACCTTTTTTTTATAGAGAAAATCAAATCAAAAGAGACTAAGATCGGTTGAAAATTACATCCAACAATCAAATTCAGATATGAGACGAAGAAGATCTCTTGAAGGCATCCAGATCTAAAACGAAGAAGAAGAAAATGAAGGAGGGTTTTGTCGGCATAGGAGGCAAGAGTTGCGGCGTAGAAGCAGATGACTTCGAGAGGGGGGGGGGTCGGCGGTGGATTGGATTTTGGTGAGGATGAGGGTGAGAAATTGGTGAAAAATCAACAATTATTAGGCATCCACGGTAAAAACGACCCTAAAGGGCCCGAAGAGCTGCAGCTGCTTGGTCCTTTTCTTTGAACTGGACATAGACATTCCCCACCATGTGATCTGCGAGGTTATCACTGATGTTGAGGCTCTCTATTTCACCAAACTTACTCAGTTTCTCAAAGATGTCTTCGTAGATGTCCTCGAAATGTTCCTGTATCTTTCTTGGGTCAATGGGTTGTCCTTGCGCATCAATACCGGGAGTGATCATGTCTGGACGTTGATACATGTTGGACAGTAGGAGGGTGGGGGAGATTATGGTGCGATTGTGGAGGCGAGAACATCGATCCCCGTGGTGACAAGCACCAATCTTGAAGTAGAACGGGCAGTTTACCCTGTCTTTCTCTGTGCCAAATATCGAAGCAAGATGCTCAGCCATCTGTACCGTGTGCTCGAACTAGTTTCAAAGAGTTTGCCTTTCATAGCAGAAACCCTTCTTGGATTCGATTTGAGATTTTGGGAGAGTCCAGATCTGAGACGCCATGAACTCGCCATCAAAAACCCTTGATTTGGTATTTGATTAAAAAGGGAGAAATGAGGAGAGAGAGGGAGTCCAGATCTGTGAGGATGGGAGGAGGGACGACGAGGGGCGGCGCTTGGAGACCAGGGTAAGCGCCGGGGGTCGTCGGAGAAGAACAGTAGGGGATGGTCGGGATTTTGGGTTGGGGAAGATGAAGCTACAGTAACCTGGTTCAAAATTGAACAGGGAGAGAAAAAGTTGGAGGAGAGAGAAAGAGGATCTCGTTGTTTGATGATGGCTAGGGTTTTGGAGATTTAGAATTTTGGGGGAGATCAGGGTTTTGATAAAAAATCGGGAGAGAAAAAAAGATGTTGGGAGGTGGAGTGATTCCGATGAAGACGAGAACCACTCCACCTCGACGACGAGGATAAAATTAGTATAAGCCTTATAGGTCGATAGGCTCTGATACCATGTTAGAATTAGGAATAGGAAAATGTTCTTTTTATTGATTTATTAAACCGAGTACAATATGTCTCTTATATATAGGAGAGAAGAGAATACTAAGCCAATACATTATTCAATGTGGGACTAAACTAATCTATCATCTAACAAATACACTCTCTATTTCAATTAGCGAGTGTGGTACAAACACACTCGCTATCTCAGTTATTGATGAGCCCTCAATTTCAATTATTATTGTTGTTGATGTTCTCTTTTGTTTTATAGAATACTCTAATCTTGAGTTATTGAGCCACCGATTTTTTAATGATATTGATTCCCTGTTTGACCTCTTACTGCACATCAGACTATTGGTACATTTTTATCACACAGAGAGAGAGAGAGAGAGAGAGAGAGAGAGGAATTTTAGGTTAATTACGTAAATAAATTTAGTACAAATCATCCACACTTAGTACAATGTAGGTATAATTCGTATAACCAAAATACTCAATTTATTGCTGAACACTTCTCAAATTAACTCACAATTCTAAATCTAACCCTATATCAAAATTAACCAAAAATCAAATAGGAAGAGTTATGAAAAATTCCACACAAATCTATACTATTATTAAGCAAAGCTCCATTTTGGCGGCTTTTTACTATCATGCCCCTATATACATAGAAAGCTAAAAAAATTTATATGGTTAATTCTATAATTTTCACTTCACATTTAAAGTCTTCATAAAATTCTGTTTCCTCAAAAATCGAAACCGTTTCTTCCTCTCCCTCCATCAAATTCCTCTCCCTTCATCAAATCCGTCTCTTGCTCTTCCCCCAAGCTGCATATATATACAAAAGGGACTTGACCATACATCTCAAATGCCTAAATCTCCCCTTTTCTTGGCAGAATCTTATAAACCCCCTCCCCCTCCATCTCAAACCACACCCTGTCGCTAAACCCCGCAACATCCTTCTCCATCGTATCTGACGTCCGAAACAACCCACACGCTGCGTCCGGTGCGGGTGGGATCAAGAGGGTGACTTCGACCAGTGATTCTGCAGGGATCACTGGTCGAGGTTGGTGATAGAGTAGGCGGTGGTGGTGTTATAGGAATTGGGTAGGGATTTATGTTTGGATTTGGATTTGGACTGGGAGCGGTTGAGGTTGAAGAGCTGGTGCATCTGGCAGTAGGATTTGACGGGGAGACGGGGGAGGTGGCAACGCCAGTTTGTGTCGTTGCGGGTGCAGCGCTGGTCATCGGCGAGGTCGGGGAGGCGGCGGTGTTTCGCCTTTAGTGAGGAGCTAGGGTTAGGGTTAGGGTTTGGGAGAAGAAGAAAAAGAAGGAGGAGGGTGGATGGAAAAAAGTGAGATCTTGATTTGGTTTTAATTTGGGAAATCAATTATGGATTTAATTAATGTTGGGTTTCGATGAGGGATATAATATTGGGTTTAGTTTCTTGCCTTTTTTTGTTTTTGGTTTTTTTCCAGGGGAATTGTATGACTGTGTTTGCTTTTAAATTGAGAAGAGGGTGATGGGTATTGGTTTTGGGTGAGAAGTAGTTGAGGATCCGACCCATTAAGGATCCAAATTCATTGTACATAATATATATCTATCTATCTATTAATGATTGTATTCAAATGTTTGATTTTTTGATTTTTGAAAAAGAAACACATTGTAGAAGAGGTCATGAGAGGAGATGATGAATGTATTTTAGAAGCAGCAGTGGTAAAAAGGTATATGAAGACCGCTTCGGAGTTGTTGAAAAAAAATGTTGCCTGTGAAACTTGCTATATTTCTAGATATTAAAAAAAATAAAAATAAAACGTGCATCGCACGTGCAGATTACTAGTACTGGGTAGAATGAGGATAAGATTTGGGCCATTAGAGTTTCATAGTGGGAGAAGTAGTGTGGAGAGATCTATGGGAAGAAGAAACTGAGATAGCAATTGTGGTATTAAGTAAATTCACAATCGACACTTGTTATCTCAGTTAGCGACCATAGTGAAAACATGGTCGCTAACTGAGATAGCAAATTTATACTTGGCTTTTTTCTTCAGGTTTTTCTCCAAGTGGTGAAATCTGAAGAAAAAAGCAAATTATACACTCGCTATCTCGGTTAGCGACCTGTTTTTACTAGGGTCGCTAACTGAGTTAGCGAGTTGATCGTTTTGGTCAATACTTTCGGAAGTGGGTCAGTTTGGTAAATACTTTTAAAAAGTGGTCATTTTGGTAAAAAAATTCTGAAAATGGTCCAGGGATTGAAGGCCTGGTTGGTTTGGGATGTTGAAGACTTGAAGTTAGGGAAGTATACAGACTGTCTTCCCTTGACCAAAAGCAACTTTCTAGAGAGAGTGAGGGCTGTTGGCAAAAAGCCATCAATCAAGCTGAGATTGTTTCTTGGATTTGATTGGATCCTCTCTGTCTCCAAATTGAGTAGTATTTCGGTCTGGTTGGTGAGTCAGTTCTGTTTAAGGTACGGACCACATTTTTATTTATTTCAAGACTCATACCCATGAACCACACGACATTGATTAATCATCAAGTTGAAGAATATTGCATGAATTTAGGAACTTTAACTTTAAATTATGAAATGGAGTACCATCATCATATTGTATTAAGCGTAGTGATCAAAATGAGGACATTTAGAGCATATGTAGTCCTTTGATGTTATATTTTAGGTATTTGGCAATTAAAAATGAAAAAAATAACTTTGTGATATAGTTATCAAAAACCAAAATTTGAGTGAGCGTCTCAGAAATTAAAATTAAAATATATATATATATATATATATATATATATATATATATATATATATATATATATATACACACACGTATGCATTGAAGTGAGGGACAACGGAAAAAAAAATTAACAAAAAAAAGACAGAAAGAAAAGTCAAGAAAAGAACAAAAAAAGTTAAAAAATAAAAAATAAAAACTACCAATTGCCTGGGACGGGGATTAATTCCCGTCCTAGGCCAATTGGCTTTTGTACCAATTGCCTTGGACGGTACATTAAGTACCGTCCGTGAATTTTTTATTTATTATTTATTTAATTAATCAGACGGCATATTATCCTCCGTCGGTCAATTTTGTCGTATACGAAATTGAAGCGACGGTGTATTGTCTTTCGTCTTTTGTTTCGGACGAAAGATTATCTTTCGTCCGGCTATAATTTGGATCTTGCCAAACCGTCTTCCATATTTGGTACGCTACTGTACCTGCGACAACCAAAATTTGGATATTTAGCAGACGACTACAGCGACTTTTTTTTAAAATTTTTTTCCATATTTTGGGTATATGGCAAACGACTACAGATGCTCTTAGCATAGTGACATTGCGAGGGAATATAAAGTTTAGAACTTCCTTATTTTTTGTTATTTTATGAGATTTTAATTTCTTACAGGGGCGGAGCCGGGGGCCCTGCAAATTATATAAAATGCGTTCTAAGCTATACAATTTTCTAAAACACTTACAATTGTTAAAGGCTATCCATTTTTAGCGCCGGCCCAGAGTTCCCAGAGGCCCAAGGAGAAAGACCTAAATAATTATTTTTGGTCTCTAATTACAATATATATATTTTTTTACGTGTAAAATACGTGTCTATATTTAAAAAAGAAATATAAATTTGAGGCCCCTAAAATTACAAAAAATTCGGGGTCTGAGGCGGCCGCCTCCTCTGCCTCAATGTGGGGGCCGGCCCAGTCCATATTCACAAACATTTCAAAATTAGTATATACTCGCTAGTGTGCTTGTTAGTAAATTGAGAAATTTGTGGTTCAAGCAGGGGCGGATACAGGATTGAAAAGTGAGGGTGGCAGGTAATTTTTTTTCCATACAGTAACATTCAAAAATCAAAAAATATATAAAATTGTTATAAATACTAGAGGGATATACCAAATTCTCCACATCTTTCAAAATATACATTCTTAAATCATTTTAGTTGCACCCGACGATATTTGATAAAGTAAAATTCATCAACAATCACATCAAAATCAATGTCTTCAACAAAATCTCTCTCAATAAAGATTGTTAAACAATCTGTAAGAAAATCATCTTCCATCTTGCTCCGAATTGGCGTTTTAACAAGTTTCATAGCGGAGAATGCACGCTCTGTTGTTGCCGTTGAAACAGGAAGAGTCAACACCAAGCGAATGAGTCTATCAATCAAAAAATAGATCCTTGATTTTTTTGTTTCCACCAACTTCTGACATAATTCAGAAAGAGAAGACATGTTCTGAACAAAGGATGACGAATCACATCGACCTCATAATGTTGTAACTCCACTCTCAAAGCATACAACTCAGTTGTGGTAAAATCTTCAGAATAGAACTTATCTGCAAGAGTACAAATATCATCTATCTTGAATGATTTGAACTCATCAATAGGATCTAAAGCTGTACTGAGAATAAGTAGTTCAACTGTCGACTCAGGAAACCTGCTACACAACTCCGAAATATGAAAATCTATTACTGCATTGAAGATATCAACATGATAGTAATGTTGAAATGTGATATTATCTCGTTGTTGACAAGAGCGACCAGTACCATCCATGTAAGGAGCATTCATATCAGGTATTAAAATACCATGTTTCTCACAAAATGAAATCAAATCCTGGATAAAAGTCTCCCAACCATTTTGCCTCAACTTCTGAAGTACTGCTTTTGTTGATGAGATTAAATCCATTGCATTTAAGATGCCTAAAGATTTGTGCTGCAATTCCAAACAAAGAGTGTTGGTAATACCCATCACTTTAAACATCAAATGCAAGATAAAACAAAATTCAAATGACCTTAATGCCTTAAATAGACCTTTAGCTTCACCTTTAATTTTAAAATCGTTTCCATTATGAATAATATTACCAAGAACTGTAGAAGTTGCATCAAACATATCAATCAAACTACTCACTGAAGCAAAGTGGGAGCCCCAACGGGTTATTCCAGCGCGTTGCAAAATACATTTCTGATTAGCACCTCTTCCAGAACCAAGTTCCCCGGATGCTAGTTTATCTGCTATCTCTGCTTCTCGAACCGATTTTAATTCCATATGGCGTTTAGCAGAAACACCAACGAAGTTAACAATTGCACCTAAACTTGAGAAAAATAACCAAACATCATGTACTTGCTGAGCCCCTGCAAGTAATGCTAGTTGCAACCTATGAGCAAAACAATGTACAAAATAGGCATATGGACAGTCTCTAAGAAACAATGCTTGCAGTCCATTCCACACCCCACGCATATTGCTAGCACCATCGTATCCTTGACCACGCAGATTTTCAATTTGAAGATTGTAACGAGCAAGAACATCACAAATGGTTGTTTTGAGTGTTAACGCCGAAGTATCACAAACACTGGCAACCTCAAAAAATCTTTCTCGAATAAATCCGGCAGAATCAACAAACCTTAAAACCACAGCCATTTGCTCCTTACCAGATTCATCAACAGCTTCATTAACAAGAATACAAAATTTGTCATCCCCTACTTCTTCTCGTATCCTCCTCTTCACAATATTGGCAATAATGTGTAAGATCTCTTTTTGGATATTTGGTGCTATATATTTCGCATTTACAGGAGCATTTTCCAACACTACTTTTCCAATATCTTCATTCACCTCACCAAAAGCCTTCACCATTGCAATAAAATTCCCACGATTTGAAGACTCAACAGATTCATCATGGCCTCTAAAAGGATATCCTTGCAATGCAAGCCACATAACACTCCTTATTGTAGTTTTCAGTCTCAATCGATTTTGCCTAACTTGTTCAGAAGACATAGCATTCAAGATTTTATCAATATGTTCAGTAGGAGTCTTCAAGTTATCCCATTTGCGCATAGAAAAATTGTGTGCAGAAGAAGGTCCGCCTACTTGATGCATAAATCTACATTTATCTCCATTGTTAACCCTCTTCCAATTTCGGAATCCTTCAACGGTAAATGTCGAAAATTTCGATGGATTAATGTCAAAAAGATAGCATTGAAAGCAAAATGCTTTATCTTCTGATTCTGAATACTCGAGCCAAGAGAATTGAGTGAACCATTGATATTGAAATCGCCGATATTGTTTTCCATCTAATGAGCGTGGATATTCAACTAATTTCGGTTGGCATGGTCCCATATATATATATGATCACCGAATATTGTCTTGTTGATTGATTGGATAAGACCATATTGAACGACGCAATGCCGGGTCACGCTCAAGAGAATTGAGATCCACATCTATGGATGGTTCTTGTTGAATAGAAATTGGAACATTATTCGATGTTGAAACATCATCCAAAATTGGAACTTGGGCACTTGATGATTGACCAACACTTTTTTTACTAAAAAAGTTGAGAAGGGAAGGTGTAGTTTGTTTCCTTTTTGCACTATTCATATTATCAAATTGCAAAAGTTTAATTCCTGTAAATATGATAATATGAAAATATTAATCCTACTCTCAAGAAGTTTTACTTAAACAAATAAAACTCCAAGAACACTCGGTGAACTTGAAACAAATAAAATAAATAACTGAATACATTGCCTCATATATATAAGAGAGTACAGAGAGTAATCTAAATTTAATTTCGATGTGCGACTAACTAAGACTACTTAACAATTTTGTGTTATCAAATTTATTCTAGTAGTACCCGCATCTTAATTCTTATACATCTAAAACTTTTATCAATAAATTGAAGAGAAGTATAAACAAAAAAACAAAAAAAACTACACAATTACAGCCATAGTGCCACACTAATTCCCAAACTCTCTCTCAACTAATGGCAGTAAATGTGAATCTGTGATAGTAAATTTCATAATTACACAAAAATACTGAATGATATATCATATCACCAACAAAATCAGCCTATCTGATTGGCCAATCAAAATAATTCAAACGAACAAATGCGCGATCGAATTCGCATTCGCATAATAATGTAAACTAACAAGTAATGAAATTGAATTTGATTTGATTTATTTATTTTTAAAAAAGATAAACAAAAAGTAGTTACCTTCCAGATTAGAACAGATTCAACAGAAGCTTGATGACATGATCAATCTCCAAATTTTATTCCTGTTATCAATATTTAAACTTTTTTTAAATTTATAATTTGGATTTTAATTTGTGAGTGGTGCTGGGATTTCTTGGGAAACAAACAGGTTTAAATAAGAACTAAAGAAAAGGAAGGAAAAAAGAATACCAAAGAGAGAGAGAGAGGCAGCAACGCCGACGGTCGAAGAGAGAGGGCGTCATGACGTCGTCGGTCGTCGAGGTAGGTCGTAGCCTCGTAGGCGTCGTCGCCTCGTCGGTCGAAGTAGCAGAAAGAGGGAGAGAGGCTGAGAGCCGCCGCCGCCGCGAGAATAGGGCTAGGCCGCTAGGGTTTGGCCCTTTGGTATTTTCTCTTTTGCCACCGTAAACAAGAAGAAGAACTGAATGATGGAATTTTATAAACGCTTAAGAACATGTATAAAACATGAATAACAACCTAAAACATATTTATATGAATCTAGATCTTAATCATGTTGCAAAAGTGCTTTAATATAAAATCCTAAATCATGAAACTATAGATCTTTGCTAAATCAAAAGAAGAACAAAATTAAAAGCGGAAGCACTAACCTGAAACCATTGATGGAGATTGCGCGGAGGTTTGGATCTTCCTATATAATACGCACTTCTATGAGAGAGGCCGTCTCTCTATTCTTCTGTTGATGGGATGACAGATGGAATAAGAAGATGCGTATATATAGGGGACCATAACCCTAATTGATAAATACTGATTTCCAATTTTGCCCATCATAAAATAAGAAATTTACTTTACGGTCTCTACACGTGTTATATCACACTTTAAATTATATGCTTTTAACCCATTACTTAATCTTGATTAGATCACTTTAATTTGGGTTAGACTTTAGGATAGCAATCATACATTTAGTCACATATGTGAGCCCACATAGATTATTTTCCAACAATCTCCCACTTGGGCCACATATGTTACTCCTTATAAATGTACATACTTTATGAGCTCAAAATTTTGCTATCATAACCAAAAGCATAGCCAAACAATCTCGTCCATTAATCATGCAAATATAGGATCAAAGCAATTTTCGTTACATTTATCGTAACTAAATTCATCAATGGTCACATATATCAACATAATCAAATGACATAGATCAAGTGTGAATGTGTAGCATGAAAATTTCATGTAATGTGATCTATACACATGCCTATTTCCAACTGGTCCTCTTTAAAACTTAAGTGAGGTCAGAACCAAAATATGACAAATGAGTGAGAAAACTGAATTCTTTATTTCTGATCAGAAAATAACCAAATGTATAAATGTCTCACACAACATAATGCAAATAAAATACAAACTCCCACTAAATCATGATATCCTCAAATAATATAACACCCATATGAGCAGTATGCTCATAAAAGACCTTGGGTGGTAATCCCTTTGTGAGCGGATCCGCTATCATGGAGTTTGTCCCAATGTGCTCTATGGACATCTGTCCACTTTGCACTCTTTCTTTCACAACTAGAAACTTTATGTCAATATGTTTCGACTTTGTCGAACTCCTGTTGTTGTTGGAATACATCACTGCTGACTTATTGTCACAAAATAACTTAAGTGGTCTTTCTATATTCTCCAAAATGCGTAGCCCAGTGACAAAAATTCGCAGCCATATTCCATGATTTTATGCCTCATAGCATGCTACATACTCCGCTGCCATAGTGGATGAAGCTATAAGTGTTTGTTTGACACTTTTCCTGGATATAGCTCCTCCAGCTAACAGGTAAATATAGCCTGATGTAGACTTTTGCTATCTTGGCACCCTAGTGAAATCAAAATCAGAATACCTTATGACCTCCAAATGATCTGATTTCCTATATGTGAGCATGAAGTATTTTGTTCTCTGAAGATACCTCATGACCCTCTTGGCTGCTATCCAATGGTCCATACCAGATTTTCTTAAATACCTGCCTAACATCCCAACAATGTATGCAATATCCGGACGCATGCATACTTGAGCATACATTAGACTCCCAATAGCTGATGCATAGGGGATCTTTTGTATTTCCTGAATTTCAAGGTTACTTTTAGGATACCGATTGAGACTAAATTTGTCTCTTTTAGCAATAGGGGTATCCCCTGATCTACAATCTTGCATGCCAAACCATTTGAGTACTTTATCGATGTATCCCTTTTGTGATAATCCAAGAGTACCTCGAGAACGATCTCGGTGTATCTGAATTCCTAATACAAAAGAGGCATCCCCAAGATCCTTCATCTTAAAATGCTTGGACAGAAACCTTTTAGTTTCATGCAATAAATCTATATCATTAGTGGCAAGCAATATGTCATCGACATATAGAACTATGAATATATGCTTACTCCCACTGAACTTGTGATACACACAATCATCAACTACATTCATCTCAAAACCAAATGGGATAATTACTTGATGAAACTTGTGGTACCATTGACGAAAAGCTTGCTTGAGTCCATAGATGGATTTTGTCAATTTGCAAACCATATTCTTTGGATTTTCCGACACAAAGTTTTCTGGTTGCACCATATAAATTGTCTCGTCAATGTCGCCATTGAGAAACGCCGTCTTAACATCCATCTGATGTAGCTCAAGATAAAAATGAGCAACAATTGCCATAATTGTCCTAAATGAGTCTTTCGATGAAACTGAAGAGAAAGTCTCTGTAAAATCAATGACTTCTTTCTGAGTATAGCCTTTAGCTACAAGACGTGCCTTATACCTATCCACATTACCATTTGCATCCCTCTTGGTCTTAAATATCCATTTACAACCAATTGGTGTTGCACCTTCTGGTAATGGGACAAGTTCCCAAACTTTATTGTCTTGCATAGACTTATACTCCTCATTCATGACATTCATCCACTTTTGAGAGTTACAACCTTTCATGGCCTGATGAAATGTGATTGGATCATCTTCCATCATTCCATTGTCATCCTCATGTTCTTGGAAAAATGCAATATAATCATCCGGAATAGCATTCCTCCTTTCTCTCGTGGATGTCCTTAATGGCACTGGTTCTTGAGATTGTTGAGTTTGTTCTTCTGGAACAATTACCTCATCTTGAATGGGGGGTTGTTCAATATTGTCTTGTTGAGGTTCTAGATTCACTTCTTGATCAATAATAGGTGTGGGAACCTGTATATTGTCAAAAGTGATAGTAGGAATTGAGTTTGTAATTGAATCCAATTCCTCCTCAAAAGCAATGTTCCCGACTTTATTTTTCTCCTAAACTCAACTTCCTCAAAAAATGTTGCAGTTCCCGTCTCAAAAATATTCCTAAGCGTGGGATCATAAAACTTATAGCCCCTAGATCGTTTAGAATAACCAATAAAGTAGCTGCTCACTGTTTTGGAGTCCAATTTCTTTTCATATGGCCTGTAAGGCCTTGCCTCAGCTGGACATCCCCAAATGTGAGAGTGCTTTAGACTAGGCTTTCGACCTGTCCAAAGCTCATAAGGTGTTTTTGCAGCTGCTTTAGGTGGTACTCTATTGAGAATGTAAGCTGCTGTCTTTAATGCTTCTCCCCAGAGGGAATCAGGTCAGGTGGAATGAACTATCATACTCCTTACCATATCCTTAAGAGTCCTTTTCTAATCCTTAAAATTTGCCCCATTAAGCATGGGAACAAAATTGATGTTAGCAGTTATTGAGGCAGCAGATGATAAACTAGCTGAATATAGAACAAAAAACTAAACAAACAAAATAAGCTCACATGAAAATCCATATAAAACAATAAATTCAAATAATAGTTAATCCCATCTCAAGATACCAAGCACAACGTTAATATCAAGTCTTTGGACAGTAACATTAACTGTAAGCGGTACTCTTATTGTAGTAATCAAACATTGACAATAAATCCTGTCAAATAACAAGTCATTCTTTGGACTGACTTATTGTTCACATGAAATACCTTATAATTGTCACATATTTATTACCACAGATGTGTATGAAATTCGGCCAAATATCAACTTACCTTTGGGTCAGTTAATAAATGTATGAATTACAAACACACAATCATCTTGATATTTTAAATAAATTAATCTACACAAAAGAGGTCACTTTGGCAAATTCTGTTTCAATTAAACTATTCAAAATATTAGACATTCATAAGAAAAACCAAAACTAAAATTTGAATTTAATTGTTTTCCAAAATTTTATCTTTTTCTTAATATCATAATTTTACTTTATTTGTAGATAGATAATTTCAAGATAATATCTATGATAACAAAACCATAATTGAACCATATCTATCTACTGATTTGATAATATCAAATTAATTAAAACCATAACAGATAATTGAACATCATAATCCAAAAATTCAAGCACAACTATCCCACACAAATTTCTATGGGCAAAGTCTATCAATTCATAACCATATATGGATTTTTTTTTTTTTTTTTTTTTGTTTTGGACCTTTAGCAGCATTATTCTTGGTGAACTCAAATTTCTTTCTTTTGCCCTTTACCTTAAATGTGTTAGCCGAATGAGTACTTTTAATCTTCAAGATTGGTCTCTTTAACACATCTAAAGGTTTCTGAAATGGTTTTCATTACGACCAGAAGACCAATGCGATTAGAACACTCTCATTTCTCAAAAGTTATTTTCTCATAAAGAGAACTTGAATCTGTAATAGAAATGAGTGTCTTAATCCATGCAAGGTCTAGATCTATACACCTAGAAAATGCCGGCAGACACCGTAGCAATATTAACTTAATGAGAACAAATGACCATATAATTCACAAAAAATCAATCAATATTCAAAACCAAATAATTGTACATCCCATCTCAAGATATCAAGTGCAACATTAATATCAAGTCTCTGGACAGTAATATTAACTGCTAGTGATACTCTTGATGCAATGATCAAACATTGATAATAATGCATGTGCAATAACAAAACTCTCTTTGGATCGTTTTATTATTCACAAGTGCAACCTTATAATTATCACATGTTTACCATCACAAGTGCAGATGTAATCCGGCCAAGTATAAACCTGCCTTTGGGTCGATCAATACTCGCATGGACATACACTTGCACAACATTTAATATTTTTCATGAATAATCTTCACAAGAGAGGGCACTTTGGTGTCATCATGCTTCAATTAATTCACTTAAAATATTAAACATGTACGATTTGTAAACAAAACATGAATATTGATTGAAATGACTTAAATAATAAAAGATGTTTAGTGAATTCAAATAAGGTAAATCTTATCTCAGGCTATTTATCTACCTTTGGAGCTATATATATTTACCAAAATATATACACAAAATTGATCATATATCAAAATAAATTTCGATATATATACATAAACCAAAGCCTTATTTCGAAAAAAATTGCTTACGGTTTTGATTTTTTTTTTTTTTAAATTAAACCAGGTGGGCCCCACTAACCCAAACTGGATCCCCAACACCGAAAACCCACCAAGAATCATCACATCCTCTAATGTCACAGTAGCCTTTGCCCATGGGAAGAGAAACGTATTGGTTTCCCCACACCAGAATCTAACAACCCCCAAAAGAGAAAATGGCTCCATAATGGAAGCAATCATGTCACAACATACAATAATATACATGATTCCTATGCTAGTACTCTCGGTGGACAACAAAACATACCGTATCATGCTTTTGCATCAATCTTTCAATTCTTAAGGTTTTCTTTTCCAAATTATGAAGAAGTCCTAAGACTAGCAAATCCTCTAAAAGCCAGATTAAAAAAAAAACTTCCAAAACCATAACTTAGAAAATAAATCTGAAGCCATATCAAAAGTGATTGATGGAAATTTATAATAGAATAAAAAAAAAAAAAACCATAACAAAAGTGAATGATGGAAAACGTTCAGAATTAAAACTCCAATTACTTCATCAATTAAATTTCTTAAAGAGGAAGGTCAAATAGAACCCTAAATTTCTTAAGTTTCTTTAAACAAGAAGCCCTAAAATTTCTTAAACAAAAAAAAACATCAGTTCTTCAATTAATTCAGCAAAGATGGCTCTGATACCAATTGATGGAATTTTATAAACACTTAAGAACATGTATAAAACATGAATAACAACCTAAAATATATTTATATGAATCTAGATCTTAATCATGTTGCAAAAGTGCTTTAATATAAAATCCTAAATCATGAAACTATAGATCTTTGCTAAATCAAAAGAAGAACAAAATTAAAAGCGGAAGCACTAACCTGAAATCATTGATGGAGATTGCGCGGAGGTTTGGATCTTCCTATATAATACGCACTTCTATGAGAGAGGCCGTCTCTCTATTCTTCTGTTGATGGGATGACAGATGGAATAAGAAGATGCGTATATATAGGGGACCATAATCCTAATTGATAAATACTGATTTCCAATTTTGCCCATCACAAAATAAGAAATTTACTTTACGGTCTCTACACGTGTTATATCACACTTTAAATTATATGCTTTTAACCCATTACTTAATCTTGATTAGATCACTTTAATTTGGGTTAGACTTTAGGATAGCAATCATACATTTAGTCAAATTTGTGAGCCCACATAGATTATTTTCCAACACTAAAGACTTCCGAAGAAGAAAAGAAGAAGAAGCCAGAACGGCAGAACGGCTGAAGGGGGCTCAGAGTCAGAGGTGAGTAAGAGTTGAGTCATGAGTGGGCTAGGTGGGCTTTTAATTTTATTTGGGGGGGCTAAAGAAAAAGCCCAAACAAAAATTTCAAAAAAAAAAAATAAAATTAAGTAAATCCCTAAATGTAGGGGGGGCTGTACCCCCCCCCCCCCCAGCCCCCCCCCTCGATCCGCCCCTGGGTTCAAGTCGAGCAATAGTAATATTTTATAATATTAATTATTAATCATTATATTTTGGTCCACCTTTTGATCAATCTTGAGTTATAGCATTCCCAATCGGACTAAAAATCCCCCCATCATCATATTTGCGCACAAAAAACCCAATCGATCATCAAAAGGTGGGCCCCATTCGCCAAAAATTATGGCGATACGATTTTGAACCGCATAGTTGCGATTCCATTTCTTCTGGATATGGTGAGTTCCATGTTTTTTTTTTCCCAAAAAAACCCCCTTTATTTGTGAAGAGTATTTAATAGAAAAGAATATTTGTTTATTTGTTTCTTTTAACTTTTGATTTGTTTTTTTAAACTTCTGTTAAGTTTGCATAATAGACATTAATTATACTATTCTTAACTTTACCGAGATCTTCAATATGAAAACAATATTAGATATTATTCATTGAAAATTACAAAATAATGTAATCTAAGAAAAAATCTGGAATTTTCTTGTACATTCCTACGTGCCAAATGCCTCCTAATTGTATTATTACTTTTTAATTATTTGTATTATAATTTTGCATGTAAAAAAAATAGTTTTGTGCAAAAAATAAAAAAATACAAACAAAATCTTTTGAAACCCCAAAATTAGGGGTGGCAACTGGGCCGGGTCAACCGGCGACCCACCCGCGACCCGGCCCACGAACCCGGCCCGGTTAAAGCTTTCGCGGGTTCGGGTCGAACCCGGTGAACAGTACCGGGTCGACCCGGGTCGCTATTTATGCGAATTGGATTCGCGAAACCCGGCCCACGAACCCGGTCAACCCGCGAATTGGACCCGCCAACCCGCGGGTTGACCCGCGAATTTCGACCTCCGACCCGTGAATTGAACCCGCGAATTCAACCTGCGGGTCGCCCGTTGGGTTTGGTACCGTTGGGATTTTTCTAGCCGTTGGATCCTCCCGTTGGTTTGGGCCCGTTGGGCACGGCAGCAGCAGCAAACGGCTAGGAGCCGTTGCTTGCTGCTGTTGTTCTTTTTTTTTTTTTTTTTTGTTTTTACCCAATTCTAAGCCTATAAATAGCCCCCAAAAATCTCCAAAAAAATCACACCTCTCTCTCTTACTCTCTCTACTATTATACATCAAAAAAAAAAAAATTTGAACAATTGTAGTAATCATCAAACAAGTGTACAAGGAGGCGTATACACGATCAAATTTCGGTCGTATCGGAGAACAAAATTCAACGTCTTCAACGTCTTCAACTCTCTTCAACCATCGACTCAAATCTACTTCAACTCTTCAATTGCGAAATCGGCAACGCGCTCCACCATCTTTTCTATTATATTCTATTTTTCACGGTTTTTTTTTATACGCGTATTCCACGGTGAACGGTATCAAAATATCTCTATCTCTCTTGTTTTTTTTTTCGTTGTAGTTAATATTATTGTTTGTTTTTTGAACTTCTCTATCTCAACCCTCTTGTTTTTTAGTTATTTTTTGTATAATTCACCTCTTCTACATTGTAGATTTTATTTACATACCACATTACTACACTATGTCTAGATCACGCGGTAGCGGTCGTAGCGGACAAGATTCCTCCTCCTCTTCACGTAGGCCACCAATTGTCCCAATTAGTGAGCCCGCCCAAGATTACATTGATCCTACTATGGAACAATGGGATACACACGACATGGATGTTGTAGGTGGCATTCAAATAGAACAACAACAACAACAACAACAACCCGAAACCACACAACCCCGTAGTAGTAGAAAAAGTAGAGGAGAAACTAGTGATTGGCACAAGTTTTATGAGTATATCCCGGACGAACATATTCCGGGTGTAGGTGTGAAAATGTGTAAATCATGTGGTAAACAATACAAATTCAAGAGGGGTGACGGAACCGGTACACTTAGTAGACACATACAACACAATCACAAAGAACTTCTTGATCAAATACAAGGCCAACAAAAAATTAACCCTAGGACCGGTCAAGTAGATAGCCACCCTTATGATCCCAAAATCGTTCGTCGGGAAATGGCCCGATTAGTCATTAAGGAAGAGTTGCCATTTTCCTATCCCGAGAGTAGGAACTTGGAAAATTTTAATCAAACGGCCTTAAACCCTCATTTTAGAAGAATTCCGAGAAATACTTGCAAATCGGATTGTTTTAAAATGTATGTTGAAATGAAGGACGCGTTGATTGCAATTTTATGGAGTTTAACTTGTAGGGTTAGTTTAACTTCGCATTGTTGGACGGGTGTCAACAATATTCCAACGATGGGAATAACCTGTCATTGGATCGACAATGATTGGATTCTTCAAAAAAGAATCATATCACTTGCGTCGTTGCCGTATCCCCATAGTGGCGCTGAAATAGCAAACCGTATTATAGAAATTTGTGATGTTTTTCATATTCGCGATAAAATTGTGGCTATTAGTTTTGATAATGCATCTAACAACAATGTAGCAATTACTACTTTAAAAGCTGTATTAAACCCTCCATCTGACAATATTTTTCATGTTAGATGTGCATGTCATATTATAAATTTATGTGTTCAAGATGCATTAAAAATAGCTGATCCATATATACATAAAATTAGAAATTGTGTACATTTCATTGCATTAAGTCCAAGCATTTTACAAGAATGGAAAGCTTGGTGTAGGGTTAGAAATGTTCCTTTTAGAAAATTTCCAAAGGATGTTAGACACCGATGGAATTCTACTTTTGATTTACTAAATGTTGTCACCGATTATAAAGAAGTTGTAAATGATTTTTGTATCGCAAAAAATATGCACAATTTTGAAATGACTCCACCCGATTGGTATTTTGCCGAAGCTTTGTTGAAATTTTTAGAACCTTTTAAAACCGCAACTTTAAAGTTTTCAAAAACATATGAATCTACTTCTAGTAGCATTTTTATTGAATTAGTTAGCATGATGCAAATATTTAACGAAATGTTAAATGATCCCTATATTAGTGACATTGTAATACCTGCATTTCAAAAATTTTTGAAATATTATTTTCCTCCTCCTATGTTGATTTGTGTTGCTACTGTTATGGATCCTCGTATCAAATTAGAAGGTACGAAGAATTTGATAGAAATGTTTTTTGCATGTTTAGATAACAATGTAGAATTAACAATTGATTGCGCTACTTTTTTAGTTCAGTTTGAATCTACATTAAATAACTTGTATGATTATTATGATAGACGTTTTGCTTCTAGTAGTACAACTTCTGTAGTTAGTTCTTCTTCTGGTAGTTCTAAAGGTAAAAGTAAAATTGGTGATAGAACATTTAGTCTACTTGAACAAATTCAGTCTAAAAAACCTAGGACTAATCAACCAAATGAATTAAATTGGTATAACCAACAGGATATTGAGCCTACTCTTTCTCCACTAGATATTTTACAATGGTGGAAAGAACATGAACACACTTTTAGTATTCTGTCTATTATGGCTAAAGATTTGCTAACTCCTCCTGTCTCTACAGTTGCTTCTGAGAGTGCATTTTCTACAAGTGGCAGGGTTCTATCTGATTACAGAAACCGGTTGAAGCCGGAGTCGTTGGAGATGCTCGTTTGCACAGAAGACTGGCTGAAGGCTGAAGATAGGACGCAAGGGAAAGCACTATCAAGTTCTACAAGTGGGAGCAACTCGCCCGAAGAAGAAGAACAACAACAACAATAGCTTTTCATCTCATGTTAAATTAGAAAAATTGTAGTCAATTAAAATTGTACATAAGAAATATGTTATTGTATAAAACTTATTTGTGAATTGAATTCTTCATTTCATTTCGTTATAAATTTTTCAAATTGTATCACTTAAATTCGTATGAATAAAATTTCAAAATTTGTTGTCAATTTCACTCTTTCAATCTTATTATTATTATTATCACGATTTTTTTTGTTTATTAGTATTATTACTTACTTAGTATTATAATTAAACATTATTTGGGGATATTTGATTCAATTTGAAGAATTGTAGTATTATTACTTATTAGTATTATTACAAAATTTAGTGAATTACATACTTAGTATTATAATTAAACATCATTTGGGGATATTTGAAGAATTGTAGTATTATTACTTATTAGTAGTAAACTAGTAATGTAGTATTACTTACTTAGTATTACAATTTTAAACTACCAAAAAAAATTACTTACTTAGTATTACTTACTTACTTACTTACTTAGTATTACTTTAAAATTGAATTGTACTTACTTACTTAGTATTACTTACTTACTAAGTATTACTTACTCAGTATTACACTATTACTTACTTACTTAGTATTATAATTTTTAAGAATTGTAGTATTATTATTAGCCATTAGTAGTAATGTAGTATTACTTATTTAGTAATGTAGTATTACTCACTTAGTATTATTATTAGTAGTAATGTAGTATTACTTAGTATTACTTCAATTTAAGCAAAAAAAAAAAAAAAAAAAAATATTATTATATATATTATTATACGGGCCAACCCGCGGGTCGACCCGGCCCAACCCGGGTTGAGCCCTAATGGGTTCACGGGTTGGGCGGGCCACCCAATTAATAATCTGACCCGGCCCGGCCCGGCCCGTATAACACCCCAACCCGGCCCGGCCCACATTCCCAAGCTTGCCAACCCGCACGGGTTGGGCCCGGCCCGGCCCGGTCGACCCATCTGCCACCCCTACCCAAAATGGTGTACCATTGGAACACCACATTCGAAACTACAAATCAAAATGGCATATTTCAAGAAATATGCTAAAATCGAATTCCAAAATGGAGATGGCATTGGGGTTCCCATTGAGAATGTCTAGTAGTCCCTAATTTGTAATTGAGTATTTTTGGTTGAATTATTTAGAAATTAAGTATAAAATCTTGCAATCAATTTTATTTTTATACTCTCTTTTGATCAATCCCAACCTTTTTTTTGCCTACTAGCTTACCCCCGCGCGCGTGCGGGGGGAGCGGGGGGCGAAAGGCCCGAATAATTATTTTTGGGAACTCCTAAGAATAATATTTTTTTATGTGCAAAATACGTGTCTATATGAATACAAATTTGGTGACCCTTAAAATTGTGAAAAAAAACCTGGGGCGTGAGCCAGCTGCCTCACCGGCCTCGAGGTGGGGCCGGCCCTTGTGGGGTGTGTGTGTATGTGTGTGTGTGTGTGTGTGGGGGGGGGGGGGGGGGGGGGGGGGGGGGTTGGTGAACATTGCTGATTGGCAGGTGCATCTGCCCAATTACTACCTTTAAAGAAGGCTTAAGGCCCATTATAAGAGATTGAATTTTAGTGAGATAATTTCATAAACATAGTGAACTTTGGATGCCAGTCCTTTATCTACTTATCTACGGTATAACTAAGCATATAGAGATTCTTTTTTTCTGCACACTTGTATTATGTCTGACAGGACAAAAAATCCCGCAACTAAGTTGCCCTAACTTAATATGATTAAATAAAAAACATTATGAAAAGAGTAATGCTATGCACATAGCTTTTCACACAAGTTTTAAATTTAGAAAAAAAGGAAAAGAATATGTTGTCAGATTTAAAACTTTTAAAAAGTAAATCTACAAGATTACAAAATATATGTTCCCAATTTCATATTTAAGACTCGACATATATTTTTAAGTATGCCAATAGTTAGAACACAAAAAAATAGCAAAAAAATATTAGCACACAATATAATTTCAACCACACATTATTTAGTAAGAGTTATATCAATCATCCAAATTTAATATACACTCTCGTAAGTCAAAATTACAATACCAAACAACAAAAAGTAAACAGATAAAACTGTATGAGCATGTGCAAGTATCATTACACGTGAGATAAGAGTTGGGATTGTGGGTTTTGTCCACTTGTGAATCCTAACTATGCAACTTATGTTTTAAACTACATCAACCACTTACTTAAATTTTATCAACTATTTAAAATCTCAACTATTCATTTAAGGCTCCAAACTTTATCAATTATCCGAGGATGATTAAGGATTGAAAAAGAAATCTCTTGCATGCATTGTGGCTGCTAATTAAATGAGATAAATCAGAATCCTATTTCCATACTTAATTGTGTGAACGCATTTATGCCTCAGAGCATCCATTATCGTTCATGTTATTTTTTAGATATATGAAAATTTGCTTTTACAATTAAATCGTTTTCGTCACTATCGTCAAAGTGTCAAAGTTATAATATACAAAAAAAAAATCATAAAATATATAGATGGAACAATATCTCCGTCTTAAAAAAAAAAAATACATAAAATGAATGGACGGAAGGTGATGTTCCGTTTGAAAAAGAAAAAAAAATTAGTTCATACGGTAGAAGATCCTCCGTCTGATGATATTTAATTAAAATAAAATAAAATAACCCAGCCGGAAGATGAAGTTCCGCTTGGGCTTTTTTTGTCATTTAGGAAAAGGACAAAAAATTAAAAAAAAAATAAAATGAAAGGGGCAGAAGATGTTCTTCCGTCTCTTTCATTTTTAAAAAATTGATAAAGACGGAGGAACTTCTTCTGTTTAGGATTTTTTTTAAAAAAATAAACCAATTTGTGAGACGGAAGATCTTCTTCCGTCTATAAAATTTAAATTTTAACTGGTCAAACTCTATAGACGGAAGATCTTCTTTCGTCTATTAAAATTTTTTATTCTAAACAATTCGAAATTTTTAATAGACTGAGGATCATTTACCGTCTTCTATATTTTCCAAATGCTATTTCACTCTGCTATATATGGCAGAGTACTGTTCACGAGTCTGCTATAAACTAGGTTTATAGCAGACGATAGTGGCGTGGAATTTCTCATATTTTCCATTTTTTAGGTAAATAGCAAACGATAGTAGATGCTCTTATGCAAGACAGCCATGTATTTATTGAGAGTAGTAATCTGCACGTACTTTTCACGTCCTAATAAATATATTTTTTAGAAATAGCTAGATTTTTTTTTGTGAAGGAAAGGTGGAATCTGGCCACCCTGTTTCATTAATAAGAGATTAATAAAATATACTCAAAAAACTGAGCCTACTACAAAAACCTAAAAAAGAACAAAAGTACATAAACTCCATTCCAAACATGGGGGGTGGGACAAAAAAAACATAGCTAAACAACAAGGTAATACATCAGATCCCCCCAACAAACCCTGGGTGGTGGGCAATCAAAATACAGTGGATCGTGCTGTGCTGGCTGTCACTCGATCGTCGGCCCAATCTCGATCTCCTCGTCATCAAACTCCTCTACCTGGAAAACGCTCCCGATCCTACCCCTGGGACCTGCTGCTGCCACATTAGCCCAAAAGGAGATAAAATGCATAATGTGAGTCAAATTGCCAGAAATACTATTGCAGGTTATACGAAAGTATAGATTGTTTCGTCTAGCCATAAAACCTAGGTCATTGCGGCGATAGCTAAATACCACGCTTCTCTCATGGCCCCCCTCTCCATTGCGAACTTAGGGCCTACCCATAGGTCCTCGTAAGTGAGAACTAGTTGGAATTTGCCGAGCACCAAGTACACGCGACTTGGTGGACGGGTCAATTGAATATTTTAGCAATGTTTTATGTTGTTGAGAAAATCAATTATAGAAGAAATCTCATTATGAACTCACATGAATATATAGTATAATCACTATATATTAATTATGTACAAAAAATACTTAAAATTTTAATACAAAAAAATCTAAATATTATATTAAATCTTGAGTAAATACAAAATAATATGTAAATAATTGTATTATCTAAAACATAAAATATATAAGAAAAGATAGTGACTATTTTGTAGGTCCATAGAATTACAGAGGTGACAATATGGTCCAACATTTTTTTAGAAGCATTATCTCTCAATGTTGCAATCTCCTTCTTGAGTGAGTCTATTCTTCATCAGTAAAGCCACTCGCCATGAATAAACAATTAGCATTGCACAATATAACATAAATCTGAACAAACAACAATACATACTACAAAGGAAACAAATTTGAAACTTTAATAATTTGATACTTAATTCCCCAACTTTTTAATTAATAGCATTGATGTTTTCTTCAATTTAAAGAAATAATGCACAAAATTTATTTAATTATGCTAGTGTTTAAACAAAATTGTTTTATATCAGTGGTAAAATAGACCACATATTGTACAAATGTGTCTTTGATTTCTCAAAGCGTCTACTTTTCTCTTCATTTCAGGTTGTACCTTGTCACGTCCCGCTTCCCAAAATACGAGAATACGAGTCCATGACTGTTACCGCTGATTTCGGTGTGGGGGTAAACAGATAGAATTTGTGAGTACGGGAACAACCTGAACAGTTGACTCGGCCTTCTTGCTCCCGCCGCAACCTGCAAGGAAGTGCGAGACACCGGGGTTGATTCCGGCGACGCACCCTCCGACGCTCTTGTCAGTAATCAGATAAAGATTAAGAAAGAGCTTCAGTGGTGAAGAAGTGATTAACCTGGTCTTGGTGGTAGAGGGGTTGTATTTATAGTTGCCTTTGGAGTGATTAGGGTCCTGATTTCCTGCCTAACAGTCAGGAGCAAAATCCTCCTATTCTGTTTAAGGAAATTAGGCCTTGATTCCCTGGTGAGAGCTAATCAGGCTTATTGATTTGATTTAATCAAATCAGTGGCCTGATTCCCCTCTTGATGGACCGGGCTTGTATCGGGTCGGGACCCGTGCCCAGTCGAAGTGGGTCCATTTGCGGATGGTTGGTTCTGCGAGAGGGAGACCCAATACCCGTTTTGGATCCATCTGTATGTGAAATTACCTTTTTACCCCCGTGCTTCAAGATCCGTGCTCGATCTGGACGGTCCTGATTTAACCCCAATTTTAGCCATATCACGAGCCCCCCACTCCTAAAGACTGAGCGTGATCAGACTTTGAGGAGTAGTTCAGCTGTTTCCGTGGCTGATGGAGTTGTATCGGAGTCCAAATGTGGGATTTTGAATCTAGAAAAGGGGGTAGTGAGGTAACTTTTGACGTCGCTGGCTGTTCTCTGGTCACATCGGGTATTCAAGGGTTTTTATCTATTTTTTCGGACTATTTATTTAATTTTGTGACGTGTACGCTAATCGTTCGGGGGCCTTAACTGTACATTCTGGGCGATAATTGTTCGTCTAGGGGTTCGAAAATGTCCCCCCAAGTTTCCAATTATTTTCCAGAAATTTTAGTTAATTTTCCCGAATTTTTAGTAATTTTTTCGCAACTTTTAAATAAATAAAACGATTTAAATAAATAAAAAACGATTTAAATACCGATTGATGGCGTGGCTCGATCTGAGCCGTTGATCATGGACGGGCGCGAACTTCGAAAAGATCTGACGGCTGTTACCACTCGGCAGCATTTTTCTCCGTTTACGAGCTCGGAAAGGCGCTTGCTCGGCTGCCGACCGGAGGCAGGGGGTCCGGCAGGCCGAGCGACGTGGCGCTGTCTGAGCTGTCGGACGCTGGCGCGCATCTCGGGACGGGCGCGGTCCCCAAGAAAACACTATCTTGTCGTTTAGCGCACGTGGCGCAATCTGGGCCGTTCATCATTGGGAGCGTGACTTTCCGAGAGATCCAACGGTTTAAGTGGCTCGGTGTCTTTTTTTCTCCATTTACCAGCTCGGGAAGGCACTTGCTCGGCTGCCGACCGAAGGCAGGGGGGTTCGGTAGGCCGAGCGACGTGGCGCTATCCGCTGAGGTAACTTTTGACGCCGCTGGCTGTTCTCTGGTCACATCGGGTATTCAAGGGTTTTTATCTATTTTTTCGGACTATTTATTTAATTTTGCAACGTGTTCGCTAGTCGTTCGGGGGCCTTAACTGTACATTCTGGGCGATAATTGTTCGTTCAGGGGTTCGAAAATGTGCCCCCAAATTTTCAATTATTCTCTAGAATTTTTGGTTAATTTTCCCAAATTTTTAGCAATTTTTTCGCAATTTTTAAATAAATAAAACGATTTAAATACCGATTAATGGCGTGGCTCGATCTGAGCCGTTGATCATGGACGGGCGCGAACTTCGGAAAGATCTGACGGCTGTTATCACTCGGCAGTGTTTTTCTCCGTTTACGAGCTCGGAAAGGCGCTTGCTCGGCTGCCGACCGGAGGCAGGGGGTCCGGCAGGCCGAGCGACGTGGCGCTGTCTGAGCTGTCGGATGCTGGTGCGCATCTCGGGACGGGCGCGGTCCCCAAGAAAACACTATCTTGTCGTTTAGCGCACGTGGCGCAATCTGGGCTGTTCATCATTGGGAGCGCGAATTTCTGAGAGATCCAGCGGTCCACGTGGCTCGGTGTCTTTTTTTCTCCATTTACCAGCTTGGGAAGGCACTTGCTCGGCTGCCGACCGAAGGCAGGGGGTTCGGTAGGCCGAGCGACGTGGCGCTATCTGAGCTGTTGGATGTCGGCACGCATCTCGAGACGGGCGCATCTCCCAAGAAAACACTATCTTGTCTTTTAGTGCTCTCGGCGAGATCTGGGCCGTCTGATTGAGATCAGACGCGAAAGTTGAGGGGAAAGTGAGTTTTCCCCATTTACACGCTCGGGAAGGCACTTGCTCGGCAGCCGACCGAGGGCCTGTGGTTTTTGGCAATCTGAGATGGCTCTGTTCCCAATGGTATTAATGGTGCTTCGTGGCTTGTGTGGCGTTTCGCCTTCCCGATGTCATTAAGGATAATTCCTTTAATTTAACGTGTGGCGTTTCAATTTCCGAGGGTCAGTAAGGATAATCCCCTTAATCAAAACGCGGCGCTTCAATTTCCGAGGGTCATAATGGCTGCTTCTTGGAGGCAGGCTATAAGTACTCCACTCCCTTTGTCATTTTAGTCACAACCAAATTGAGTTCCAGACCTCGGAGGCATCCGCCTTGGGTAGCTTCTCTCTTGAGGTTCGGAGAGGTGGTCGCTCTTCTGCCTGGTTTTCCCTTTGTTCCTGACGGCCCCAAAGCGGATGTTAGGAGCGAGGGGGGATGAGGTAGTAGTGGTGACGACCGTGGTCCGGATCTGAGGGATGAGTTACTTCAGAAGGACGGGTGGTCGCCCTGTTGTCTTATTCTTCTCCCGTTCCTCACTGCTCCGAAGGGGGTGTCAGGAGCGGGAGGGGATAAGGCAGTAGTGTCGACGACTGTAGTCCGGACCCGGGGTGTGGACCTCTTCGGGAGGACGGGTGGTCGTTCTCTCACCAAGATCTTCTGCTTTCTTTGGTTGCTCCAAAGTGAGTGTCGAAGTGAGCGGAGGTCTTGGTGAGAGAGTGATGATCCATGTCCGATGCCGGTCTCCGGGCCGTCCGAGTCCGTTTGTTGCAACTGTGAAGGCACCGCTGCTAGAGTCTTCTGACAAGCTGGGCCTTCCAGTTGCAGCCAACTAGCTCGGGATGGTGCGCTTCATCATGAGTTGCAGCTCGGGCTTCTGGACCGTCCGAGTCTGTTGTTTGCAACTGTGAAGGCGCTGCGGTCAGAGCCCTCTGACAAGCCGCGCCTTCCAGTTGGAAACAACTGGCTCGGAACGGTGCGTTTCTCTTGATCTCTGAGTGTTGATGGGTCTCCTCTCATCTCTGTCTTCCTTCCGGGCTGATGGCTTCTGATGGATGTCAGCCCGGGGGAGTTAGAGATGGGGGGAGTGCCGGTCTGTTCCCGACCGGGGCCCGTGGGTCGGCGGAATACCGACTGAGGCACGGGACCCGGGGGGTGCCCGCCGAGGGCGGCGCCTCAAAACTGAATCAAAATTTTTCCAGGTTCTTCTAGGCATAGGCGAGGCGTCCGAGGGTTCAGTCGTCCGAGCGACGTGGCGCACCTTGAGCCGTTGGATGATGGTGCGCATCTCAAGACGGGCGCAGCTCCCAAGAAAACACTATCTTGTCGTTTAGTGCTCTTGGCGAGATCTGAGCCGTCTGATCGAGATCAGGCACGAAGGTTGAGGGGAAAGTGAGTTTTCCCCGTTTACCAGCTCGGGAAGGCACTTGCTCGGATTCCGATCGGATCCTACTGCCGGTGTGTTCGGATCGCTTGTAGCTCGGATTTGGAACCCCTGGAGCCGAGCCAGTTGACTTGGTGAGAGAGATAGTGGTGATGGGCCTTCGCGACGTTTCGAGAGCAGCCCAACAGTCGCGAACTTTCATTGGAAGTCCAAGGGACGTCCCAATTTTACTATAAATCTTCACCCCCCCTAAGACCAAGTCTCACTTTTCACTTTTACTCTCTCTCTTCAGTTTTTACTCCGCTTCGAAGTTTTTAGCTCTCTGGTGGTGTTGCTAGCTGTCGCGGTAGCGTTCCTATTTCCGGCGAACTTTCCGACCGCACCTGTCACTTCAAGGTCAGTCTCTTTCCCTTCTCTTTTTAGGAAAACATGGTTAAGATTTCGGCTGAGACCCCCGCCTCGGAGCAAGCTGTTGGCCTAGGGGATAAGGGGAAGGGAGTAATGGAGCCGAGCGAGCAAGATGTTGTTCGTCCGGATAAAGAGGGTGAAGTGGCCGAAGTGCCCGAGGAAGTCGCGGCGGAGTCCCGAAAGGGTAAAGCCG
Source organism: Hemerocallis citrina (assembly GCA_017893485.1). NCBI lineage: Eukaryota > Viridiplantae > Streptophyta > Magnoliopsida > Asparagales > Asphodelaceae > Hemerocallis > Hemerocallis citrina. The sequence goes on from CM030359.1 coordinate 398,692,978, forward strand.
TAATCACGATAGTGGAGACGCCGAAGAGAGCGGGGGCATTTGGTCGGCAGCCCATCGCCGTGTCGAGCGTGGGAGGCGTCCGGGATTACGCCGAGGATACCTTGGAGAGGGTCACTCAAGGTACGGCCAAGCTGGTGGAGGAGAACGAGCCTAGGGAGCTGTCCGAGGTTGACCACAGGATCTCGACTCTTTCCGAGAACGATCTTCGCCTGATCCGAGAGGGTTTCCGGATCCCGCTTGAGTATGTACTGCTCCTTCCCGGGCCGGGGTTTCGAGCCAACACAAAGTCCTCATCGGACGTATGTGTCTTTCCGGTCGACTCCCTCATTGCCGGACTTCGCTTTCCCCTCCACCCGTTCGTGGTTGAAGTCCTGGTCTGGTACGGTTTGAGTCCCGCCCAACTGATGCCGAACACATGGAGGCAAGTAGTGGCGTTCCTCCTCCGATGCCAAGAGATCGGCGCCAAGCCGACTATGTACCTCTTTCGGAGTCTCTTCCGACCTTGCCAGCGGAGGAAAGACGAACAGAGGTTTTATCTTTCGCCCCGGACGGGCGTTAAGTTGATCGAGAACCCGGACTCGATCAAACATTGGAAGGACAAATACTTCCTCGTCCGAACTCTGACGCCATGGGTGATACCGACAGTTTGGGCGAAGGAGGGCCTGCCCAAGCGTACAAAGAAGGACGTCCTGCTGAATGCCGACGAGGCTGAGGTTCAGAGGAAGCTCCTCGCTCTGCCGACGCTCAGCTGGAAGGATATTACCGAAGAGCATCTGTTCCGTAGGGGTCTCAGTCCGATCGACCCTCGTACGCTTCTGGTATTTATACTTCTTTGTTTAAAGTTTATGAAAATTCTGCTAAGTTTTTTCGTTCGGCTTTTGCAGAGACGATGAAGCTCGATTACAAGGCTCTGGTGGCGAAGGGCAGGGCAGAGCAGGAGAAGAAGAAGAGGCCGTCGGCTGCGCCTCAGGACAGCCGGGCTTCGAAGAAGCCCTCGGTCGCGAAGACTGCCGACCAACCGAAGGTCGCGGTCCTCAAGGAGGGGGAGATCGAGGTCCTCGTCTCTCCGACGAAGGTCGTGGTCCCCGAGCAGGGGGGGCCGTGGTCTCCGATCCCCCTACCTCGGATGCACCTGTGCCGACACCGGGGGCGGACGCTCCGGGTTCGGGGTGAAGGATGCGCTGTCCATGCAGGTCCTGCCCCTCACTGCCGATGCGGAGAAGATCTTGACCGAGCGTCATAAGCAGATCTTCGTCCCCGACTGGCAGGTGATGAACGTCGACGGCTTTTTGGGCGACGGAAACATCTGTATGGAGGCGGTGAGGCACCTGCCGACTCCGAAGGATCGAGCGACCCTGAAGGCCGGGATGGCAGGGGACGCCGTGATGCAGATAGCCCGGAACACCATGTCGGTAAGTATGCTGAGCTATTCTTTGTTCAAATCTCTTCCTTAGAATTTTTTTAAGCTCTTGGACTCGGATTTTAACGTGTTGTTCTCTTCCAGACCCTCTGCCACTTCAATTTCTTGGTCGAGGAGTTGGCGAAGAAGGATCAGGAGAAGGAGAAGGAGAGGGCAGAGCGCGTCAGGGTCGCGAAGCAGCTTGATTCTGAGCTGCTTCTTTCGACGAAGAGGGCCACCGAAGTGGAGGGGCTGGGGAAGCAGCTGGCCGACGCCGTTCAGCTGTCAAAGGACACGGTGGCCAAGCTTGAGGCCTCGGAGAAGGATGTGGCCGAGTTGAAGGAGGAGCTGGCCAACGCTCGGTCGGGAGCTGAGAAGGAGGCTGCCGAGCTGAAGGAGGAGCTGGCCAAAGCTCGGTCGGAAGCAGAGACCGCTCGGAAGAGGGCTGAGAGGATCAAGGCCAACCACCTGAAGAAGGTGAAGAAGGTGAAGAAGGCCGTGCAGGAGGAGGCTGCGCAGCACATGATCCAGAACATGCTGGACGCCTACGGCCGTGCCCTGACCCACGTAGCCGCAAGGAACCCGGGCTTCGACACGTCCTCCTATAATTTTTACTAGCCCGTGGAGGGGGAGGAAGGGATTACCGTGGGCCTGCTCGGTCCCGAGGGAGAGACGGAACCCGTCGAAGGCCCCGGGGAGACCGAAGCCGAGGGCGAGGAAGAAGATGACTCCGGGGAGGAGAGTTGGAGCGAAGGCGGAGGCGAGGGCGGTGGCGAGGACAAGGCCGGGGTGTCGACGGACCCGAGCGGCAAAAAGGTCGACCCCTGACTCGGTTGTCTTCTTTTAGTCTTTTCTCGTTTTGTTTTCTTTTTGTAAGCCTTATTGCGGACTGGCCACCGCTTTTGTTTTGAATGAAAAGCATTTTGTTTGGAGCCTCGGATTTGTGTGTGACTAGTCGTAGATGTTTTCAAGTGTTGGGTATCGGATTTATCTCCGCTTTTCAGGTGATGTTCGGTCCGGTCACGGAGCTCGTCTTCCTTCGGAAGGAGCTGGCCAAATTGAGACGTGAACTCTCGGACAGCCGACAGAGGCGGTTTCTCCTGCTCAGCCAGGCAGAGGAGGTGAGGGCACTTCTAAGGAGGTACTGTCGCGAGCTGCATCAACTGCGGAAGCGCTCCCAAGCCCCTGGTCCCGAAGGGGAAGTCGAGCGGCTCCGTGGGGAGCTTACTGCCGTCGAGCAGAGGAACGACGACCTTTTGGCCGAGGTCCAATACTTGGAGCTATCGGAGAAGGAACGCTCAGCGGAGGCAGAGAAGCTGGCGTCCGAGCTGGAGGAGGCATTGGCCGAGCGCAAGAAGCTGTCGGCCGAAGTCGACAAGCTCCGAAGGATCACAATAGATAGGGGGATTGAAGTCACCCATTACCGACGGCTCGTGGCCGACAATGCCAATACCTCGGGCTCGTTGACGGTTCCTCGACCGAAGAGGTTGGCGAAGGACGACGTCTTGAGGGATAGGATTATCGAACTGGAGGAAGAAATCGCGTCGCTCAAGCCGGCACCGGTCAGGGCTAACGTTCGCAGCACTTCGTGCACTCGCGAAGAAAGCGAGAGGGGAATTACGTTTCACGAACTTGCGATGCGCTCGCCGGTGACCAGGCGGAGTCCAGCCGACGCTCAGAGTAGTGCGGCCGCCTCGTCGAGCGGGGCTTCGGCCGGCGTCGCAGTTAGAGCTAGCAGCGAAGGGGGGTCGCGCTTCGTTGGTTTAGGGTCGAGCTCGGAGGGTAGGCCTCATCGTCCTCGCGTTTCCCTAAACCGAAGCATTCCCCTTCCGAAGAGGCCCTGATTATGTCGTTTTCCATTTTTGTTGGTCGTTGTAACAACTTAGTTGTGGGGTCGGTCGACCGTCTGTAACACTATTATGTCTGAATGCAAATAGTTCTGAAAAATTTTCAAGTGTTAGACTTCGGCAGTGTATTGAAACTGTGTTATTCGTTTTCCCTTCTTTTCAGCTCGTTGTGACGATCCATGGCTCAGACTCCGAGCGTTCGAATGATGACTCCGAATCCGAGGCCACCTCTGGAACGGTGGTTCTGAGCCCCAGGAGCACCGATATGAAGTTACGCCGAGCCGAGAGTGAGTGGGACCACCTTTCGTTGGTCCTCAGTCTCTGGGAAGCCGAGATCCAACGCTTGGAGAATAAGATCGTCGAGCTGAGCCCCGCAGGAGAGGATGAAGACTCGCAGACCGTATTCAACAATGCTCTTCGGGTCAAAAGCATTCGGCACATTCAGTCGAAGATTGTTGCTGAGCGGGATGACCTGCTCTCAGAGATGTGGCATCTGCGTGCTGTGATGGCGAAGCTCCGGGGGGAGAAAGAGGAGCTGTCAGCCGAGGAGGACGAACAGTTTAGTGAGGATGTTTTTATATGAGAGACAAGTGTAGTGGGTCGGGCATTGTGTGTTTTGTTTGCCAACACTTTGTAATGGAATGTTTTGTATTATGCGCCGACAATTAATAAAATTTCCTTTCATTGCTTCGCATATTTGTTTTTGCTTGTAACCATGTTGGTCGCGCCGAGACCTTTGAACCGAGCGTGTCTGTTTAGCCGAATGGATCCCCAGGGGTACGGCACTTTGTCATTTAGTGGTTCTGACATGGTACGGCACGAATCCCTAGGCGGCTCTGTACCCAAGAAAGTGCTACTTTGTCGCTTAGAGCAGGTGGCGAGATCTGAGCCGTCGAACGTAGGCGCGAATCTCGAGGCGGTTCAGTTCCCAAGAAAACGTTATCTTGTCGTTTTGCGCAGGTGGGATGATCTGAGCCGTCTGATCGAGATCACGTACGAAAGTTGAGGGGAAAGTGTGTTTTCCCTGTTTACACGCTCGGGAAGCCACTTGCTCGGAAGCCGACCGAATTTGTGGGTCTTCGGTCTTCGGCTAATAGTTAGGAGAGTTCGGACTTTGTTGTTCGAACGAAGGTCCGGCATCGATCTACCGGGGTGGTTTAGATGGACTGGGAACCAAGTGTTGGCTCCCGGGACCATCGTTGGAGCTCGACGGGTGTGGGAGCAATTCCGAACGGCGATCTCCCCCTGGCTCGTCCAGAGACGAGCCGAGGAGGTAAAGTCGAGCCGAGTGTTGGACTCCGAACCATCGGTATTAGTTCAACAGTTGTGGGAGCAATTCCGAACGGCGATCTACCCCTGGCTCGTCCGGGGACGAGCCGAGGTGGTAGAGTCGAACCGAGTGTTGGACTCCGAACCATCGGTGTTAGTTCAACAGTTGTGGGAGCAATTCCGAACGGTGATCTACCCCTGGTCCGTCCGGGGACGAGCCGAGGTGGTAGAGTTGAACCGAGTGTTGGACTCCGAACCATTGGTTTTAGTTCAACAGTTGTGGGAGCAATTCCGAACGGTGATCTACCCCTGGTCCGTCCGGGGACGAGCCGAGGTGGTAGAGTCGAACCGAGTGTTGGACTCCGAACCATTGGTGTTAGTTCAACAGTTGTGGGAGCAATTCCGAACGGTGATCTACCCCTGGTCCGTCCGGGGACGAGCTGAGGTGGTAGAGTCGAACCGAGTGTTGGACTCCGAACCATTGGTGTTAGTTCAACAGTTGTGGGAGCAATTCCGAACGGTGATCTACCCCTGGTCCGTCCGGGGACGAGCCGAGGTGGTAGAGTCGAACCGAGCGTTGGACTCCGAACCATTGGTGCAAGCCACAGCTTAGAAACCACAAGACAAGAGCAGAGAGAAGTATATAAATTCATAAGCATGAAGGGAGCTTTCTTTATTGATAATGGACGGTAAACCGTTTTACATAGTACAATTTATGAAAAATGGGTTACAAGTCGGAGGATAGGAATGGCTCGATACCCCCTGTTACTTAGAGTGGCGTCGGAACGCTCTCTTGGTATTTTAGGAGGTGGTCGGCATTCCAAGTCCTCGGAAGCTCTCTGCCTTCCATGTCTTCGAGACGGTACGCCCCAGGCCGGACAACTTTTGTGATCCTGTACGGACCTTCCCAGTTCGGAGCTAGCTTGTTCTTCTGACCGGGGAAGGATATGGCCAGCTTCCTCAGGACTAAATCTCCTTGCTTAAGGTTGGCGGGTCGGACCTTCTTGTTGTATGCTAGCTCGACCCTCCTTCTGTAACTCTGCTGCCGAATCGATGCCCTTTCCCTCAGTTCATCTATCAGGTCCAAGTTTCCTCTGAGGTCCCTGGCATTCTGCGCTTCGTCATAGGCTATGAGCCGAGGGGAAGGTATTCCGACCTCGAGGGGTATCACGGCCTCGGCCCCATAAGTAAGGTTGAAGGGGGACTCTCCGGTGGGCGTCCGCTTGCTTGTGCGGTAGTTCCACAACACATTAGGGAGTTGGTCGACCCACAAACCTCTGGAACACTTGTCCAACCTTTTCTTGATGCCTGCGAGGATCTGCTTATTTGCATTCTCGGCCTGTCCATTCGACTGAGGGTGTGAGACGGACGAGAAGCGCTGCTGAATGACGAGGTCATCGCATAGGGCTCGGAATGCCGTGCCGGTGAACTGAGTCCCGTTGTCCGTCACGAGGACGCGGGAGACGCCAAATTTGCATATGATGCTCTTCCAGAAGAACTGCACCACTTTGTTCTCGGTTATAGTGGCGAGAGGCTCGGCCTCGACCCACTTGGAGAAGTAGTCAATGGCTACGACCAAGAATTTGAACTGACCCGGAGCTGGAGGGAAGGGCCCTAGTAAGTCCATCTCCCACATTGCGAAGGGGATGGGACTTGATAGGGAGGCGAGGTCGGCCTGAGGGAGTCGTCAGATGTTAGAGTGTCTTTGACAGGAACTGCATCGCCGAACGTGCCGCTCGGCGTCTTGGAGTAGGGTCGGCCAGAAGTACCCATAATTCAAAGCTTTTCGGGCCAAGGACCTAAATCCGGAGTGTGCCCCTCCGATGCCTTCGTGAAGCTCCTGTAGGGCATATTTGGCCTGATCCGGAGAAAGGCACCTTAGATATGGTCGTCCATCTATTTGAGAGAAGGAGCGCTTGTATAGGATGCCCTCGATCAAGACATAGCGCTCGGCCCGAGTTCTGACTCGGCATGCTTCCTTGGGATCCGAGGGCAGAACTCCATCCCTTAAGAATTCCACCAGTGGCTTCATCCAATTGTCCTGCAGCATGACCGGCAATGTCTCCACCGAGCTAGGTGTCTCGTCTTCGATGCTTGGTTTAGAGAGCACTTCAATCAGTACGGTCTGCTCAAGACCTTGTAGAGAAGACGAGGCCAACTTGGAGAGAGCGTCAGCTTGTGAGTTCTCCTCCCGGGGGACCCGTTGGATGATGGCTTCTTCGAACCGGCCCATGAGATCCCAAACTTTGGCGAGGTACTTCGCCATTCGCTCGTCCCGGCCTCATATTCGCCCAAGACCTGGTTCACGACTAGCTGGGAATCACTGTGAATCCGGAGGCGGTGCGCCCCAGCACTTCGGGCGAGTCCGAGCCCAGCTATGAGAGCCTCGTACTCCGCCTCGTTGTTCGAGGCCTTGAAGTTCATGCGGATCGCATACTGGAGGACGAAGTTTTCAGGGCCGTTCAGGATGATGCCGGCGCCGCTTCCTTCATTGCAAGAGGATCCGTCCACGAAGACTGTCCAGATGGGAGGCCCATTCGGGACGTGGCCGACCTCAGGGATAGTGGACTCTACAATAAAGTCGGCGAGGGCCTGAGCCTTGATCGCCGTCCGAGGCTGATAAGAGATGTCATGCTGACTCAGCTCTACGGACCATTTCATCAGTCGACCCGAGGTCTCTGGCTTGTGGAGGATCTGCTTTAGGGGTTGATCGGTGAGGACAACGACCGAGTGAGATTGGAAGTAGGGCCGAAGCTTTCTTGCTGCCATGACCAGAGCGTAGGCTATCTTCTCTATCCTCGGATAGCGGAGCTCGGCGTCTCGAAGCACCTTGCTCACGTAGTAAATGGGCCTTTGGGTCCGGTCTTCTTCTCTTACCAAGACAGTGCTCAAGGTCTGCTCGGAAGCGGCCAAGTAGATGAAGAGAGGCTCACCCGGGACCGGCTTACTGAGCAGAGGGGGGTTCACCAGATATGCCTTCAGCTGGTCGAACGATTCTTGCTGTGCTTAGCCCCATTCAAAATCTTTAGCCCCCCTGAGTGCTTTGAAGAAGGGGAGACACTTTTCCCCCGACTTGGAGAGGAACCGCCCGATGGCTGCGAGCCGACCGGTGAGCTTCTGCACCTCCCTGACGTTCCGAGGCGGGGCCATGTCTAATATGGCCTTAATCTTTTCGGGGTTGGCTTCGATTCCTCGCTGGCTTACCATGAAGCCGAGGAATTTTCCCGAGGAGACCCCGAACGCACACTTGTTCGGGTTCAGCCGCATGTTGTACTTCCTCAACACACCGAAGGCCTCCTGGAGGTCGGCTACATGGTCAGTGCCGTGGATGCTCTTGACGAGCATGTCATCAACGTATACCTCCATGTTTCGACCGATCTGGTGCTGGAAGACCTTGTTGACGAGGCGCTGGTAGGTGACGCCTGCGTTCTTCAAACCGAACGGCATGACCTGGTAGCAGTAGAGGCCTTGGTCGGTGACGAAGGAGGTCTTTGGGATGTCCGGAGGGAACATCCGGATTTGGTTGTACCCCGAGAAGGCATCCATGAAGCTGAGGAGCTCATGGCCCGAGGTGGCGTCAATTAGGGTGTCGATGTTCGGGAGCGGGAATGGATCCTTCGGACACGCCCTGTTCAGGTCAGTGAAGTCGATGCATATCCTCCACGAGCCATTGGACTTCTTGACCATTACAACATTCGACAGCCACTCGGGATAATTTACTTCCTGGATGAACTTGGCCTTCAGCAGTTTATCTACTTCCTCCTTGATTGCCTGCTGTCGCTCGGGAGCGAACTTTCGCCTCTTCTGCTGAACCGATTTGCACCCCGGTTCGACGCTTAGGCGATGGACGAGCAAGTCTTCGGAGATGCCGAGCATGTCCGCGGCTGACCAAGCAAATAGGTCGCGGTTATTCCTGATGCACCTCACCAAGTCTGAGAACAGCACAGTCGGCAAGGACTTGCTGACGAGGAATTTTCGGCTCGGATCCTCGTCCAAGAAGAGTACTTCTTCTAACTCGTCCGTCGGCTCGGACGTTGGGCGGGCCTTCGGCTCGGGGATTTCTAGTGTCTCGAGCGAGAGCACTGGTCCCCCGGTGGAAGTCATGTAGCACTTCCGAGCTGTTTCCTGGCTTCCCCTGACTTCCCCTACTCCCGAACGAGTGGGGAACTTCATCTTCAAATGGTATGCCGAGGGGACAGCCTCTAGGGCGGCTAGGCCGGGGCGGCCTAGGATGACATTATATGCCGCCGGGACGTCGACGACCATGAAGTCCATTGGCTCGGTCCGGGTAGTAGGAGCGCTTCCCGCAGTAACATCCAGGGTTATCACCCCTTCGACGGTTACCGGGACCCCCGTGAACCCGTGGAGAGTATAACCGGCCGGCTTGAGACGGTCTCGGGACAGCTGCAGGCCTCGGAAAGCCGAGAGGAAAAGGATATTGACCGAACTCCCGTTGTCTACCAAAATCCTCTGCACCTTGAAGTTGGCCATGCGGAGGTCGATGACGAGGGCATCGCAGTGGGGGGTTCGGACTCCTTCGAGGTCGGCATCAGAGAAAGACACAGGGACGCCGAGTCCTTTCGGGGGAGGGGCACTATGGACCGAGTTGACCTCTCGGACGAAGGCCTTCCGGGAGGAGTTAGAGGAGCCCCCCATGGGACCTCCGTGGATCAGGTGCAGAACCCGTTCCTCCTCGAACTCGGGTGTTTCCTCGCACCGCTCGGAGCGCTTGTTAGCCCCCCGAGGCGGAGGGGAGTGGCGATCTGTCCGATCGTTAGCCTTCACGAACTTGGCCAACTGCCCCCTTCGAATGAGGGCTTCGATCTCATCTCTCAAAGCCCGACAGTCATTCGTATCGTGCCCGTGGTCTCGGTGATACCGACACCACTTGTCTTTGTCCCTCCGCTTCGCCGGGGTGTGCATCCTCGGGGCTGGAGGGATGACCCCCTCCTTCTCCACCTCCATGAGGATATTGGAGACATTAGTGGTGAGGGGCGTGAACTTCTCGAACCTGGGGGGAGGGCGACGTTGACCGCCCATGTCCTTCTGAGCTTTCTTCGACCCTTCTTCCCCTGTTGCCTTCCTTTTCGACCCTGCGGAGGGCCCCCCAAAGCTGGGAAGGGCTTCGGCCTCTTCTGCTCGGATGTACTTCTCGCACCTCAGGAGGAGGTCGGTGAAGTCATGCGGGGGCTTCTTGGCCAGGGAGGATCGGAGGTTGGCGTTAAGGACGTTCGACTGGAACGCCACGGTGACCACGGACTGGTCTAAGGAGGCGATTGACCTGACTTCTGCGGTAAACCTTTTCACATAGTCCCGGAACTTTTCTTCCTTCTCCTGCCGCAGGTTCAGTAGGGAAAGACTCGTCTTCTCGGCTCGCCGGCTACTCACGAAGTGAGTGATGAACAGTGTCTCGAACTACTCGAATGAGAAGATGGATGAAGGGGCGAGCCTGGAGTACCATTCCCGAGCCGACCCCCTGAGGGTGGCAGGGAAGGTTCTGCAGAGCACAGCGTCGGAGGCTTGATGGATCAGCATTAGGATTTTGAAGCTCTCGACGTGGTCGACCGGGTCGGATTCCCCTGAGTATGTTTCAAACTGTGGTGGTTTGAAACTCCTCGGTATGTGGGCCTCCATGATCGACCGTGAGAAGGGAGGTCGGCTGGGATGGAAGGTTCCGGCTCGGGACTCTTCCTCCCTGTCCATGCGGCCGATGCGCCTTTCCACCTCATGAATACGGCGGATGAGGGCGTCGTCCCTCCGCTGGTAGTCGTATGACCCTCCGGACTCCTCTTCATAGGAAGGGGAGCGTGGACTGCGGCGCCGGTAATCCTGGGACCGGCGTGGGCTTTGTTCCCGCTGCTGGCGGCTGGGAGCCGGGGAAGGGCTCCGTGTTCAGCGCCGAGGACTGGGATCCCTGGGGGGCGTCGGAGCCTTCTGAGCATTCTGTACGTTCTGCCGAAGATTGAGGGCCTGCAGAACGGTCTCCTGAAACTGGAGGAATTCGGCGCAGCTGATAGGCACATCCCGGTCCCTCGGATGATGTCGATCCCTGGGGGAGCGGGACCTCCTCCTTCGGCGATCGGGGGATGCCGCTCTGCCTCTGCGGTCCGGAGACCTTCTGTCGTCTCGGCGACGTGGGGACCGCTCACCTTGACGCTGGTGGAAGGCTCCCTCTCGGGCCCGCCTCTCGTCAAGATGAGTGCGGAGGTCATCGTCCTTCTGGCGGTTCAGAAGCGTGATGCGGAGGTCGGGATGATGGGAAGCCATCGAGTCCGAGGACCCATTATGGATAGAGACATGTCCTGGATTGAGGGGCTGCTTTCCCTTCCGACCGTTGTGACCGGACGGACCGTTGTTGGGTTGCTGATTGGGATGAGGAGGAGGGACCTGCTGTGCCGACGGAGGGAGATTGGATTGTGGAATAGGGTTGACCGGGGCTTCCTCCGTAGGGTCGGCGGGATTGGCCACCCGGTTGGACCCTCTAGACTTGACCTTCTTCGGAGGCATGGCTGCAGCGGACGACGAGGAATAGCTGAGGCTGTTCGTGTGGTGGTTTCCCACAGACGGCGCCAATCTGTTACCGCTAATTTCGGTGTGGGGGTAAACAGATAAAATTTGTGGATCCGGGGAAAAAGCCTGAACAGTTGACTCGGCCCTCTTGCTCCCGCCGCAACCTGCAAGGAAGTGCGAGACACCGGGGTTGATTCCGGCGACGCACCCTCCGACGCTCTTGTCAGTAATCAGATAAAGATTAAGAAAGAGCTTCAGTGGTGAAGAAGTGATTAACCTGGTCTTGGTGGTAGAGGGGTTGTATTTATAGTCGCCTTTGGAATGATTAGGGTCCTGATTTCCTGCCTAACAGTCAGGAGCAAAATCCTCCTATTCTGTTTTAGGAAATTAGGCCTTGATTCCCTGGTGAGAGCTAATCAGGCTTATTGATTTGATTTAATCAAATCAGTGGCCTGATTCCCCTCTTGATGGACCGGGCTTGTATCGGGTCGGGACCCGTGCCCAGTCGAAGTGGGTCCATTTGCGGATGGTTGGTTCTGCGAGAGGGAGACCCAATACCCGTTTTGGATCCATCTGTATGTGAAATTACCTTTTTACCCCCGTGCTTCAAGATCCGTGCTCGATCTGGACGGTCCCGATTTAACCCCAATTTTAGCCATATCAATGACTAAGGCCCAGCGAATGATGTGAATACACCATTCATAAGCTGTACAGGTAACTCAACAACAGATAACAATAACAATCACGCAAGTATGTAAAATCACAATAGGATAACAAAAGTATATGACATAGCACATGATATAACCAACAACTGGAAAATATATAGTAGTTACGGGTCAAAACACGCCCGGAATACAATAAGGAGTACATGAATAAAACATGAACTAAAGTACATGAAAATAAATAAGACTAAAACACTTGCTCAGCAACATCTTCGGGTAATTCTCAATCCGGACCTACAAGTACATTATTACAAAAAAAAAGAAACAGAAAGATACTCGTTAATGTAAGTCACGAGCCACAAGTGATACAAGCTAACGGGACAAGTACAAAAACGAAATAAGAAGAAGGAAAAAGATCATGGAATCAAGAATCATGTAATAGGAGAAAATAAAATATGTAAACAGGATCATGAACAAGACATCATGAAAGAAGTGGCATGCATGTAAACCAGTAAACAAATCAATAGGAATATGGAACATGTAAACAAGTAAGCAAGTAAACAAGTCAACAGGAACATATAACATGTAATTGGCTCATGCAAGTGTACGTGTTAATCTTATGTCTTTTATTAATTCTATCTAAGTAGCACTTCATGCGTCCCATACCACATGGTTGCTATACGCAATCAGTTACGTTTAGACCAGTGGTGGATTCTATAGGTCACGTACTCGAGAAAACTTGTCAAGTATATCTTATATCAAGATACGTGCAATATGAAACATGTAGTGTGAACTTGTAACGTAAATATGTAAACCTGTAATTTTGCAAACTTCCAACTTGCAAAGGAAAACCACGAGCTGCCGTCTAAGTACGTTCTTCTATATTACCCACTACTAAATCTTTCCCCTTATACCCCAACTTGTTATTTTTATTTTAATTAAGCATGAACAATAACTGGATTGGTAAACATTTACATGCAACAACAAGAACGGGTAACATGACAGGATCGAGTATTAAGACTTATGCAATGCAGAAAACGTATTTTAGGGTTTATAAAACATGTTGTAACTACGATATGATCAATGACATGCAAAACTTAATCAATGATAAAAAGGTATCATAACAACATTCAAACTAGTAACAAGATAAGTAATTCATGCACAACATCCTGTATAGTTCTAAAAGTATATATGTGTGTATCGTGTTCATGCAATGCATATGACAATAAAGTATTCACGATCATGTATGAATACGGGATCAAAAGATTATGTATAGTAACAGATTTCAATTTGACCGATGATTACATTTTAGAGTCGAAGAATATATTTGCGGTATTTTGCAAAGAAAGCATGTACGAGAACAAACGAGTTGTACAAGAGAATACTTGCCTGTTAACCGACGACAATGATACTGAATACAAGAATAACGGGATCAGAATCTCAGACAGCGACGCACGTGCAAGATACGTGCACGGAGACTATTGCACCAAGAGACAGCAACACAACAAAAGCAAAACAACTCCTTTTCCAAAACAGCAAATACACCAACTCCACTTCTCCACACACTGGATCGGGTCCCTTCACATAACCACCGAACACCAAAACCACACACCCAAACAACAACCAAATAATCCCCAACAACAAACAGCAAAATAGTAACAGCAACTCCACAACCCAATCTTCTGCACAAAAACCAAACAGGAATACAACCAATCTCCTTTCACACAAACACCAACACACCAAACAGCAAACCAGTAACCCCAAACAACAATAAATACCCACCCGTTCTTCACTTTCTTCCAAAATGCGACACAGAGAGAGGGAAAGGGGCAGCGTGAGAGTGGGCGGCTGACGACGATGACTAGATGGTGACGGAGGGTCGAGTGAACGGAGGGCAGAGCGATGGCATGGAGGTGACGGCGGGAGGTAGCGGCTGGGGTGCTTTGGAGGTGGGTTCTCTGGTGGTTGAGCGGCGGTTGATGGAAGAGGAGGGGTCGGCAATGGTTAGTGGGGAGCGGCAGGGAGGAGAAGCTCGACGGGGTCTGTGGAGCTCGAGGGATGCTCGAGCAAAGGCGGCGAGGCGAGGTTGAAGACGGAGGGGGGCAGAAGTGTAACCCCTGTTTTTTATTTTGAGTATTTTGGAGGTATTTTTCATTTTTGGTGTAATTTCCCTCTTGTATTTCTTTTGGACCGTATATTGGATTTTTGTTTCAATATATTTTTCATTTTATTATTTTGTCTTCTTTTATTTGAGTTCTTGTGTCGTTGTCCATCTTTTGATTCGTCTCTTTTTGCTCGTGCCATTATTTTGACACTCATTGATAAATTCATTTTTTATCTCAATTTTGTTATTTTAATTCATTCTTTGTGCCCGTCTCATTTGATCATGTGTGATCACCATAATTCCTTAATTTTAATTTTTCTTCAACCATACTTTTAACCACATTACCTATCCAAACCCATTTATAAATTAATCATACACCCATATAAATCAATCCTATCCTATACCTTTATACCATCATATTTATTCCTTACCTATTTATTAACTACCTACTACTAATACCTACTCACTAAACCAGACCAAATCCTTCCACCCATTACTTCCTAATATTACTACTAACCCTACCAATCCCAACCTGGGCAATCAAACCGTGAGATACTACCCAAACCAACCCGGATTGCACCCAAAAAAATAACACCCGACCCACTCCATTTTCCTGTAGCCGTCATATGTACCCTCTCCTTTTCTCCTAACCCTAACACTAATTCATATCCTATATATATTAGTACAATCCGAACTGCATATTCCTTTTCTCTCCAAACCAATGCACCCTTAATCCGTGCGCTCTCTCTCTCTCAAGTCTCTCCATCCGTCGTCTCGCGCTCTCTTGCTTTTGGAATTTTATTGTGCATGCTCGAGTGCGCTTGTGGATCATTCGTGAGTCCGTGGATTTTTGTTCCTGGGATTTGCTCCCACTTATGATTTGCATCGTTTTTCATCTCCAAATTAAGGCAAGTAACTTGTACTCCAATTCATTTGTTTGATACAAATCAAAAAGTTCACCTATAGTGTAGTTGGGTCTAGAGACCACAAAAGATTTTGTTTTCCTTGATGAGTTTTATCTCTATTGTGATAATTTGGCCATAGATGACTCATGAAACAAATCTTAATATGTGATAACCTAGGATTTGCCCAATTCTTGATTCTTAGCCATGTATGTGAGTATTTGTGTGAAATTGTGTTTGGATTAGACCCATTTGAAATAATAGGTTTAGACATGTTAATAACCCTAAATCATGATGTTTAGATGCTTGGTAGGTTTTATTTCAAGTTTGGATGTGTTTGGATCAATATTCTTGAAGTTATGTGGTTTTTGTTTTGAAGTGTGAAATCTGTATTTTCTGAATCTCACAACTCAGGAGATATATCCGAGATGAAAGCCACGTGATCGACTATTCTGAGTTGACCGTTCGGCCGGATTTGACTTGTGAGATTCTGCAAGTTGCTATTGTGGATCGGCGGGAGAAAGTGCTTAAGAACAAAGTCATCAAGTTGGTTCGTGTTGCTTGGATTCCTCACTCGCCTAGTGAGTGTGAGTCGACTTGGGAGCTGGAGGAGGAGATTCAGCAGAAGTTTCCTCATTTGTTTGAGTAGTAGTTGCTTTGGTTTTGTTTTGTCTTTTTTTCTTTTCTCTTTGTTTTTGCGGTTACTCTATGTATCTTTCTTTTGAATTTTTAGGACGAAATTTTTTTTGTTAGGTGGGTAGGATTGTAACCCCTGTTTTTCATTTTGTGTATTTTGGAGGTATTTTTCATTTTTTGTGCAATTTCCCTCTTGTATTTCTTTTCGACCGTACATTAGATTTTTGTTTCAATATATTTTTCATTTTATTATTTTGTCTTCTTTTATTTGAGTTCTTGTGTCGTTGTCCGTCTTTTGATTCGTCTCTTTTTGCTCGTGCCATTATTTTGACACTCACTGTTAAATTTATTTTTTATCACCATTTTGTTATTTTAATTCATTCTTTTGTGTCCGTCTCATTTTATCATGTGTGATCACCTTAATTCCTTAATTTTAATTTTTCTTCAACCATACTTTTAACCACATTACCTATCCAAACCCATTTATAAATTAATCCTACACCCATATAAATAAATCCTATCCTATACCTTTATACCATCACATTTATTCCTTACATATTTATTAACTACCTACTACTAATACCTGTTCACTAAACCAGACCAAATCCTTCCACCCATTACTTCCTAAAATACGACTAGTAACTCTACCAATCCCAACCTGGGCAATCAAACCGTGAGATACCACCCAAAGCAACCCGGATTGCACCCAAAAAAACAACACCCGACCCACTTCATTTTCCTGTAGCCTTCATATGCACCCTCTCCTTTTCTCCTAACCCTAACACTAATTCATATCCTATATATATTAGTACAATCCGAACTGCATATTCCTTTTCTCTCCAAACCAATGCACCCTTAATCCGTGCTCTCTCTCTCGAGTCTTTCCATCCGTAGTCTCGCGCTCTCTTGTTTCTGGGATTTTATTGCACGTGCTTTAGTGCGCGTGTGGATCGTTCGTGAGTCCGTGAATTTTTGTTCGTGGGATTTGCTCCAACTTTTGATTTGCATCGTTCTTCATCTCCAAATTAAGGCAAGTAACTTGTACTCCAATTCATTTGTTTGATACAAGTCAAAAAGTTTATCTATAGTGTAGTTGGGTCTAGAGACAATCAAAGATTTTATTTTCCTTAATGGGTTTTGTCTCTATTGTGATAATTTGGCCATAGATGACTCATGACACAAATCTTGATATGTGATAACCTAGGATTTGCCCAATTCTTGATTCTTAGCCATGTATGTGAGTATTTGTGTGAAATTGTGTTTGGATTAGACCCATGTGAAATAATAGGTGTGGAAATGTTAATAAACCTAAATCATGTTTTTTAGATGCTTGGTAGGTTCTATTTCAAGTTTGGATGTGTTTGGATCAATATTCTTGAAGTTATGTGGTTTTTGTTTTGAAGTGTGAAATCTGTATTTTCTGGATGTTCTGTTTTATTTGCTGTTTTCGTCTATGCTACAGCCAGTATCTTGATTCCAGTATAAAATATGAATTTTAGATAATTTTTTTTATTTTCAAATCGCACTGGTTTTGCTTGATTTGAATTTCGTATGACTGAGTTATGACTGTTCTAGTACAGAGGTGTCGATCTTTTCCATATTCAGTTTTTGGTTGATTTTGTTAACAAACTATTTTCAAGAACTATTCTATACATATTATCTTGATCCAATATTTTGGTCAGTGTTTCTTTATGAAGTTAAGGACTACCCAGAATTTTGATAAATTTTATTGATAAGTTTTATGTGGTGTTTCATGCTCGTTTCTAAAACCTACTTGTGCTGTATTTTGCTCGCTGTTCTGTAAAAAACTCTATTTTCACTATGATTCCTTATACTGTATGAAAATTGTTTGTGAAATGTGAAAGTTATTAAATTTTATCTATTTTCATATTCCTCTGGCAGAATTGGATTTCGATTCACTGGTTGTGAGATATCTTAGTTTTCGTACAGCAGTGTGGAGATTTCCAGATTCGTTAAACTATATTTTCTTGATGCTTCCGTATTTTTGATGATTGATCTATTCTTACTGGAATATTATGAAACTTTATATTTTGATTCTAGACATATAGGGAAATACCGCAGACTTTTCCTGATTTTATTTGAGAGGTTTTGATGTTGTTTTTATGACTGAAAATACATTTTTCTGATTTCTGACTGAACATGCACACTACAAAAGATACTTGTTTTACCGGCGAATATTTCCCGGCGTTTTACTAGTAGCGCCGGGGTAGGGAGCGAATAGAAATGGGGCGCCAGATGGGAAGATTATACACCGGCGGTTGCTTTAAACCGCCGGACAATCTTCGTATTCACCGGCATTTTATTTAAAAATGCCGGTGAAGTGTATTATTCACCGGCGTTTTGATAATAAACGCCGATGAATATACCGACACATTCACCGGCGTGTCTAATTGAAACGCCGGTGAATAAGCTGCGATAAAACCCGCGAACCCTAATCTTTCGCTCGCCATTTTCCCAAACCCCAAAAAAAAGGGGGGGCGCTTCGTTTTCCCTCCTTCCTCGCTCTACTTCCCGCGTGTTTACCTCCGCCGCTTCGTCCTCTTCGACGGCCTTCGACATTTCATCATCGTCCCTTCTTCCCTTCGTCATTTTCGATTTCCCTCTTCCCTCTCTCTATTTGGAGGTGAATCGGCGATCGGAAACCACCGTGTCGCCCCGCGCTCTCTCTCTCTCCTACGCCCCCGCGCTCGTCGCCCCGCTCTCTCTCTCTCTTCGGTATCATCTCTTGATTTCCCTTATTTTTCAAAAAAGCATGTTTTTTCAGATTATGCATCTTGATTTCCTTAACATGAATGGTTTAGTTGGGATGAAGAATGAATAGAAAAAATATATGCTTAGATACTGGAAATTTTCATCTTCTTTTACTGTTAATGAAGCTTAGTTCATGCATCTGATTGTCATCTTGGCATGTTTTTTTGACCAAAATGGGTTCACTGTGAACTAAGGATGCTATAGGTACGTATGCCAAAATCCTCCGGCCGGATATGCACAACAATTGGATTTTAGATTTAGTTGGGCACAGTGAATTAGTAGAGCAACATATAAGCTCAGATAATGGAAATTTTCATTTTAAGATACTGTTAAAGTTACCTGTTTGCCCTGGTTGGCATGATTTTTTAACAAAAAATGGGTTCACTTCTGTTGCCGCTAAATTTGGTGTGGGGGCAAACAGATAGAACTTGTGGATTCTTGGGAAAACTGAATAGAAAGACCTGCGTACCTGTTCCCTGGGGCGTCGTCTGTCGCTCCCGCCGTGCACCTGCAAAAAGTGCGAGACACCGGGGTTGTTCCCGGCGACGCACCCTCCGACGCTCACGTCAGTAATCTAGGAAGACTATGAATGAGCACAAAAACTGGTGAAGAGTTGATTACCTCTCAATGGAGATGGATGGGGGGTATTTATAGGCGTCTTAGGGAACAGATTAGGAATGTAATCCCCGTGATCTGATAAGGAATATTCTCCTTGTAAACAGATTAGGAATGTAATCCCTAATTCCCAGTGGAGGGATAGGCATGAATCGGGGCCATTGATTAGGATCTAATCAGGAGCCTTAATTCTATCCCTCTGATCGGGCTTTACTGCTGGTTGAGACCCGCACCCAATTGAAGCGGATCCGTTTGTGGGTTATTGGGTCTTTATCGGAGAGACCTAGTACCCATTTCAGACCCTATTTGTAGGTGAAATTTCCATTTTACCCCTGGACTTCAAGATTCGTGCCCGATTTGGACGGTTCCGATTGATCCCCATTTTTAGCCATATCACGAGCCCCCCACTCCTAAAGGCTGAGCTTGATCGGCCTTTGAGGAGTAGTTTAGCTGTTTTAATGGCTGGCGGAGTTGTATCGGAGCCCAAATGGAAGGTTTTGAATCTTGAAGGAGGTAGTTTGGTGATTTTTCAAGCGGATTGAACTCTGAGTCGCTCCTGAGCTCTTATGGTCATGTGGTGTTCTTGAAGGGATATCCTATTAACTTCGCGAAGTGTCAATTCGTCGTTCGGGGTTCTTAGAAGGTTGCTCTCAGCAATAATTGCTTGTTTGGGGACAAGATGGTGCTCCCTATCTTCACAATTGCTTTGCAGAAGTTCTTCCTTGATTTCCCAAATTTTTAATTATTTTTTCGAGATCTCTTGGCAAATGGTTCGACCTTTTTCATTCGTTGAGGGGGACATGTGCTCGTATCATGCTTCCGACCCCTTCTACAGCTTGCTGACTAGGGGACCGAGGTCTGTATGCAGTTCGGCTCATCTTTCCGAAGAGGGGGGAGAGTTCGGCATGGTTATCGGTGCCGAGAGGGAGTTCGGCATGATCCGAGGTCCCATCTTTCCCCCGTAATAGGGTCGGTGCCAAGAACGCTCGGCAGCTGGTGCCGAACTCAATTTTTCCCTATAACAGGGTCGGTGTCACGAACGCTCGGCAGTGAGTGCCGAACGTGACTTTTTCCCCTATAACAGGGTCGGTGTCACGAACGCTCGGCAGCTGGTGCCGAACTCAATTTTTCCCTATAACAGGGTCGGTGTCACGAACGCTCGGCAGTGAGTGCCGAACATGACTTTTTCCCTATAACAGGGTCGGTGTCACGAACGCATGGCAGTGAGTGCCGAACGTGACTTTTTCCCTATAACAGGGTCGGTGTCACGAACGCACGGCAGTGAGTGCCGAACGTGACTTTTTCCCTATAACAGGGTCGGTGTCACGAACGCTCGGCAGTGAGTGCCGAGCCTGACATTTTCCCCCATAACAGGGTCGGTGTCACGAACGCTCGGCAGTGAGTGCCGAACGCGACATTTTCCCTATAACGGGGTCGGTGTCACGAACGCTCGGTAGTGAGTGCCGAGCCTGACATTTCCCCCATAACAGGGTCGGTGTCACGAACGCTCGGCAGTGAGTGCCGAGCCTGACATTTTCCCCCATAACAGGGTCGGTGTCACGAACGCTCGGCAGTGAGTGCCGAACTCGACATTTTCCCTATAACGGGGTCGGTGTCACGAACGCTCGGCAATGAGTGCCGAACGTGACTTTTTCCCTATAACAGGGTCGGTGTCACGAACGCACGGCAGTGAGTGCCGAACGTGACTTTTTCCCTATAACAGGGTCGGTGTCACGAACGCACGGTAGTGAGTGCCGAACGTGACTTTTTTCCTATAACAGGGTCGGTGTCACGAACGCTCGGAAGTGAGTGCCGAACGTGACTTTTTCCCTATAACAGGGTCGGTGTCACGAACGCACGGCAGCGAGTGCCGAACGTGACTTTTTCCCTATAACAGGGTCGGTGTCACGAACGCTCGGCAGTGAGTGCCGAGCCTGACATTTTCCCCCATAACAGGGTCGGTGTCACGAACGCTCGGCAGTGAGTGCCGAGCCTGACATTTTCCCCCATAACAGGGTCGGTGTTACGAACGCTCGGCAGTGAGTGCCGAGCCTGACATTTTCCCCCATAACAGGGTCGGTGTCACGAAAGCTCGGCAGTGAGTGCCGAACTCGACATTTTCCCTATAACGGGGTCGGTGTCACGAACGCTCGGCAGTGAGTGCTGAGTGCCGAGCTCCCAGACTTGTCGTTTATGGGAGTTTGTCTTTTCTGTGCGCCATTTGAACGTCTGACAACTCTGACAACTCTGACAACCCTGATAGATGGGACGTTCATTAATTGCATTGACCCCTGGGGTTCCATCGGATGGAGTGCGCATTAAATTCAACTCATGATTCGTTGTAGTTATCGAGGTGACGATTGGGATCGCTCCGCCACTTGGTTTAGATGGGCCGGTCGTACAGGCCCATTAGCCTCGTGGTGTGTGTCCCTCTTCTATAAATCCTCCCCCCCTTCTCATTTCTCATTTCTTCCCTCATTTGCTCAGGCGTTCTCTTGTGTCTCAGGCGAGTTTTCCGGTGACCGGCGTTTGACTCAGGCGAGGTTTTTCGGCAGCTCTTAAGGTAATTTATAAATTATGTCTGTAGCTTCTGTCTCAGATGAAGTCTCTTGGTCCGAGCCCTCCCTTGAAGGCGTCGAGGCCTCGAGTCCGAATCCACCCAAGGGGAAGGTGTTCGGCAAGGATTCCATCGTCGTGGATCCGAAGAGGATGGGGGAGTTCGGACAGTTACCAGGTCCGCTGACGGGGCTGCACAGGGTCAGGGAGCTCCCGAAGGACCAGGCCGAGCGGATCGTCCATGGGAGGGAGAGGTCCTTCGAGGAGAACGAAGCGAGGGAGACGACGGAGGCGGACGACGCGGCGTCGATCCTGCGCGAGGAGGAACTGGCTGCGATCCGGGACTCTTTTTTCATCCCAGAGGAGTACGAAATCATGCTGCCGGGCCCCGGGGTTAGGACTAATTCGCCGCTGCCAGTGACCATGTGTTGCTGGCCGGTCGATGCCTTTATCGCCGGTGCTCGGCTGCCTCTCCACGCGTTCGCCGTTACCGTGGTGAGCTGGTACGGGGTCTGCCCCATTCAGTTCATGCCGAACGCGTGGCGAGTGATTAATGGCTTCGTTCTCCACTGCCAGGCCGCAGGGATCGAGCCGCAGCTGAACGTGCTTCGGACGATATACCGGCTCCACCAGGGGAACAAGTCGGAGTACCGGTATTATCTGACTCTGAGGCACGGCGGCAGGCTCGTCGTCTGCCCCGACTCTATCAAGCACTGGCGAGAGAAGTTGGTCGTCATGCGGAGTCGGGAAGCATGGCCGATCCCCACAAATTGGGCAGAAGGGGTGCCCAAGAGGGCGACGGTGCTGCCGAGGCTTACGGTGGAGGAAGAAGCGGCGGTCCGGACCCTCCTCGATCGGCCGAAGTACGATTGGAAGGATTTGACGGAGGACGTTCTCTACAGGGGAGGGCTCTGCCGCGTAGATCCTAGTACGCGGTTCTCGCCAAGTTCTTTTTTCCGTACTTGCTGCCTTGTTTTTCTTTTGTGCTAATCATTTTTTGCTTTTGATGCAGAATCCATGGACTACGAGGCGGTGTTGGCGCTCAGGGCGGGGCTCGCCAGTAAGGCGTCGAGGAAGCGCAAGAGGGTTGCGTCGAAGCTGCCCTCGACCTCGAAGGTGCCGAGGATTGCGGCCCCCGACCAGGTGGTGGAGGTTGCTGACGACCCGGTCGTCACCGTGGCGGGGCCTTCGGCTCCTGCACCTGTGGGGGATTTCCCCATTGCCACCGCCCTCGCCATGCCGACCCCGCCGCTGACCGTAGCAGGGGAGGAGCTCCTGACGGAGGAGCACAAGCGGATCCACATTCCGGACTGGCAGGTCCGGAGGCACGATGGGTTCCTCGGGAACTCGTTGGCGAGCATGCAGGCCGTCAAGCATCTCGCCACCCCGAAGGACCGCGCCGCCATGGACGCGGGGAGGGAAGGCGACGACGTGATCGAGATCGCTCGTTCGGCGGTATCGGTAAGTTCCGAGTTCCCTTCGTTCGTTTCATCTTGAATCACAAAATTTTTCTAACTCTCTGAGTCCTTCTTCTTTCCTTTGTAGATCGTCGTCCATTTCGGTCACCTCACCGAAAGGCTGACCGCCCTCGAGAAGGAGCTGAAGCAGGAGTCCGACCAGGCTCGGAACGAGAAGGCTCGGATGTCGAACCAACTCGACAAGCTCCGAGTCGAGCATGAAGGTCGGTCTGCGAGGATCCAGCACCTCGAGGCCGAAGTGAAGAGGCTGGAGGACGAGCTGCTTCGGGAGAAGGAGGGGTCGGCCAACCAGTTGGTCGAGGCCGAGGCGAAGCAGGCGGCGGCCGTGAAGGAGGTGGAGGACGCCACCTTGAAGAAGGCCCAGGGGTACCTCGCGCAGAACATGGCGAAGGCCTTCGCCACTGCCCTCGACTGGGTGCGAGAGGCATACCCCAGGGTGGACGTCTCAGGATGGCGACTTTTCCCCGGACACGTCGAGGGCTTCGACCCCGAGTCCGAAGGGGAAGAGGAGGAGGAGGAGGAAGGCGACGCTGATGCCGATGCCGGGGTTACTGGCGAGGTCCCGAGCACCACGACCACTCCGTTGGTGGTGGCGTCTCCTTCGGCGAAGTCGACGCCTACTCCGCCTCGTCGCCCGGGGAAAGAGGTCGGGCCCTGAATCCGCCTTTCGTTTTGTTGTTTCTGATTTTGTTTTTCCTTTCGAACTTTGTAATGCCTAATAGCGGACTGGCCACCGCTTTTTTGACGTTTAATGAAAGGAAAATTTCTGCAAGTGTCGATGTTCGGAAGCTTTTGTGTTACGCATTTTCTTTTGCCGAACTGTCTCCTTTTGTTTCTAGAGATGAAAATTTTTCCAAGTGTGGCGCTTCGGCCATGTTCGACGTTTGTGCTGATTATTCTGATCTCCTTGCAGCTTATGGTGATTGCCCAAGACGTCGAGCTTGCTCGCCCGGACGAGGAAGTTCCAGCCGAGGCCGGCCTAGGGGCGACAAGGCTGTGTCTGGCTAGGTGTAGAGAGAAACTTTACGAGGTCGAGCTCGGATCGCGCCGAGCTGAAAGCGAGAGGAGGCATCTCCAGCTCGTCCTTGGACGGCGAGACATCGAGATTCGTCGTTTGGAAAGCAGAATCGCCGAGCTTATACCCGAAGGTGAACATTTGCCAACTGATTTCAGTAATGAGATTCGAGTTTAGTGCATTCGTCATAACTTGTCCAAAATAACAGCGGAGAAGGATGAGTTGCTTTCCGAGATACAGCATCTGCAGTCCGTAGAGGCGAAGCTCCGGAGTGAGGGCGAGGGGCTGACGGCCGAGGTGGCCAAGTTGACGACTGAACGAGTCGAGTTGACTGCCGAAGTCGAAGCGCTAAAGAGGGCGACGGTGGATAAAAGCATCGAGGTCACCCACCTTCGGTGCCTCGTCGCTAGTCGATCTGGAGTGCCGGACTCCGCGATACCCCCACGTTTCGAAGTTGACGTCAAAGACGACTCGTTGCGGGACAGGATCTCGGAGTTGAAGGCGGAAGTGGCCCGTCTGAAGCCACATTCAGGGCCGATCAACGTTCGAAGCACGTCATGCACTCGCGCTGAGAGTGAGCGGGGCATTACCTTCTATGAGATGGCGACCCGTCAGCGGATCGGCCAACCAAGCCCGGGGGACGCGCAGAGCTCGGTGGCAATCTCCTCGAGCGGGGCGTCCGTCGGCGTAGCTACCAGGAGCGGTGCCGAGGATACGTCCCAGTTTGCCGGCTTGGGGTCGCGCTCCGGGGACAAGCGTCGTCACTCTCGAGTGTCCTTGAAGCGGAACGCTCCAGCTCCGAAGAAGCGCTGAAGTGGTCGATTCTGCGAGTTCTTTGCTTATTTTCTGCTTTTCGCTAAGTGTAATAAGTCGGCATTGTAACTTTTCTCTGATGAGTTGTGTATCTACCGTGTTTGCCTTTGTACCACATCTGTTTCATTAATAAAAGCATTGTTGTCGAACTTGTGTGCCTTGTTCTCGCGATCGTTGTCTGCCGTGCCGTAACTTCTAAAGCTTCGGACTCCGAATGGCGAGCTACTTCTGGCTCGCTGAGGAGCGAATTCGCGAAGTTGAATTGAGCCAAGTGTTCGACTTCGGGGTCCTTGGTTTACTAGGTTAGGGACGTCGGAGCGTTGTAGAACGGCGAACTACCCCTGGCTTGCTTAGGATCGAGCTTGCGGAGTATAGTCGAGCCAAGTGTTGGACTCCGGGACCATTGTCAATTTAGAGGGTGTGGGAGCAATTTCGAATGGCGAACTACCCCTAGCTCGCTTACGAGCGAGCTTGCGGAGTAGGGTCGAACCAAGTGCTGGACTCCGAACCATTCAACGGCTGTGGGAGCATTTTCGAATGGCGAGCTACTTCTAGCTCGCTTAGGAGCGAGCTCGCGAAGTAGAATCGAGCCAAGTGTTGGACTCCGGAACCATTGTCAGTTTAAGGGGTGTGGGAGCAATTTCGAATGGCGAACTACCCCTAGCTCGCTTAGGAGCGAGCTTGCGGAGTAGGGTCGAACCAAGTGCTGGACTCCGAACCATTCAACGGCTGTGGGAGCATTTTCGAATGGCGAGCTACTTCTAGCTCGCTTAGGAGCGAGCTCGCGAAGTAGAATCGAGCCAAGTGTTGGACTCCGGAACCATTGTCAGTTTAAGGGGTGTGGGAGCAATTTCGAATGGCGAACTACCCCTAGCCCGCTTAGGAGCGAGCTTGCGGAGTAGGGTCGAACCAAGTGCTGGACTCCGAACCATTCAACGGCTGTGGGAGCATTTTCGAATGGCGAGCTACTTCTAGCTCGCTTAGGAGTGAGCTCGCGAAGTAGAATCGAGCCAAGTGTTGGACTCCGGAACCATTGTGATATTAAAGAGTTACAAGCAGAGGGATGTAATAGTAGTGAAAACATGAAGAAACTTTATTTATTAATATCTAATGATCGGCTGCTTCTAAAGTTGCTAGCCGTTATTACAATGATAAAAACAAAAGGACAAACCACTACTAGCAAAAGGAAGGGAACGGTTCGACATCTCGAGTTACTTAGAGAGACGTAGTTGCCTTCTCTTGGTATTTCAAAAGATGGTCGGCGTTCCATGTCCTGGGAATTTCTCTGCCTTCGAGATCTTCTAGCTTGTACATACCAGGGCGGATTACTTTCGAGATCTTGTACGGTCCCTCCCAGTTCGGGGCCAGCTTGCTTTTCTGCCCGGGGAACGAGATGGCCAACTTCCGAAGGACTAAATCCCCTTCTTTGAGGTCTGTCGGGCGGACTCTTTTGTTGTATGCTAGCTCGATCCTTCTTCGGTAAGCTTGCTGGCGTATGGCAGTCTCTCTCGGATTTCGTCTATCAGATCTAGGCTTGTTCTGAGTTCTCTAGCATTCTGCTCTTCTTCATAAGCGATCAGGCGAGGAGAGGGTATCCCGACTTCTAGGGGGATGATGGCTTCGGCCCCATAGGTGAGATTAAATGGGCTCTTGCCTGTTGGGGTCCGCTTGGTGGTGCGGTGATTCCAGAGTACGTTCGGCAGCTGATCGACCCATAGTCCCTTGGAACACTTGTCTAACCTCTTCTTGATTCCCGCAAGAATCTGTCGATTGGCATTCTCAGCCTGGCCATTCGACTGGGGATGGGAGACGGAGGAGAATCGGTGTTGTATGGAGAGGTCTTCACACAAGGCTCGGAAGGCGGCTCCAGTAAACTGTGTCCCGTTATCTGTGACTATGACTCGGGGAACGCCGAACCGGCAAATCACATTTTTCCAGAAGAATTGAACGACCCTATGTTCGGTAATCATAGCCAGGGGCTCGGCTTCTATCCACTTAGAGAAATAGTCGACTGCCACGACTAGGAACTTTAGCTGCCCGGGGGCAGGAGGAAATGGTCTTAGTAAATCCATCCCCCACATAGCGAAGGGAACGGGACTTGATAGGGAGGTTAGCGGTGCCTGTGGAAGGCGTCGGATGTCTGCATACTTTTGGCAGGAGCTGCATTGCCGAACGTGTCGTTCGGCGTCCCGTAGGAGAGTGGGCCAGTAATATCCATAGTTCAACACCTTGCGCGCTAGAGCCCTGGATCCAGAATGAGCTCCGCCGATCCCCTCATGGAGCTCTTGCAGGGCATAGTCGGCTTGCTCGGGGGAGAGGCACCTTAGATACGGTCGACCATCCGCTTGGGTGAAAGAGCGTTTATATAAGACGCCTTCGATTAAAGTAAAATGCTCGGTTCGGGCCCTGATTCTTCGTGCTTCCCTCGGATCTTCAGGGAGGAGTCCGCTCCTCAGGAATTCGACAATGGGTTTAATCCAGTTGTCTTCGAGGAGGACGGGCAATGCTTCAACGGAGTCTAGCGCTTCGTCCTCTATGCTCGGCCTCAGGAGGACTTCTATCAAAACGGTCTGTTCCAGACCTTGAAGGGAGGAGGAGGCTAACTTGGATAAGGCGTCGGCCTGAGCATTTTCTTCTCGAGGGATCCTTTGGATGAGAGCCTCGTCGAATAGCCCCATGAGGCTTTTTACTTTGGACAAGTATTTAGCCATTCTATCGTCGCGGGCTTCATACTCGCCGAGGACCTGGTTAACAATCAACTGGGAGTCGCTGAAAATCTGTAGCCGTTGTGCCCCAGCATTTCGGGCCATTCGAAGCCCGGCTATTAGTGCTTCATATTCGGCCTCGTTGTTCGAGGCTTTGAAATTTATCCGGAGGGAGTATTGGAGGATGAAGTCATCTGGTCCTGCCAGGATGACTCCTGCCCCGCTTCCCTCATTACAAGAGGACCCGTCAACGTAGACCGACCAGACGGGGGGTCCCTTTGCTGCTTGGCCAGACTCGGGGATTGTAGTCTCAACTATGAATTCGGCCAGCGCCTGTGCCTTGATTGCAGTCCGAGGCTGATAAGTTATATCGTGCTGGCTCAGCTCGATCGACCACTTCATGAGGCGACCGGAAGTGTCGGGTCTGTGAAGAATTTGTTTTAGCGGCTGGTCGGTAAGGACGACCACCGAATGGGACTGAAAGTAGGGTCTAAGTTTTCTCGCGGCCATTACCAGGGCATACGCCATTTTCTCAATCTTCGGGTACCGGAGTTCGGCGTCCCGGAGCACCTTGCTGACGTAGTAAATGGGCTTCTGAGCCCTTTCTTCTTCTCTGACTAAGACCGCACTGAGCGTCTGTTCGGAAGTTGCAAGGTAGAGGTAGAGCGGTTCGCCGGGTACTGGTTTGCTAAGGAGAGGGGGATTGACGAGGTAAGCTTTAAGCTGGTCAAAGGAGTCTTGTTGCTGCTGCCCCCACTCGAATCCTTTAGCCCCCCTGAGGACTTTGAAGAACGGGAGGCACTTCTCCCCGGACTTCGACAGGAAGCGCCCTATGGTGGCTAGGCGACCCGTCAACCTCTGAACTTCTTTGACATTTCTAGGGGGGGCCATGTCCAGTATGGCCTTGATCTTCTCCGGATTCGCCTTTATTCCTCGTTGGCTAACCATGAAGCCGAGGAACTTGCCTGATGAGACGCCGAACGCACACTTGTTCGGGTTGAGTCTCATATTGTGCCTTCTTAAAACATCAAATGCTTCTTGGAGGTCGGTCACATGATCAACACCTCGGACGCTTTTCACCAGCATGTCGTCGACGTACACTTCCATGTTTCTGCCGATCTGGGCCTGAAAGACTTTGTTGACGAGGTGCTGGTATGTTGCCCCTGCGTTCTTTAGGCCGAATGGCATGACCCTGTAGCAATAAAGGCCTTGGTCGGTCACAAAAGACGTCTTTGGGATATCCGGTGGGAACATCCTTATCTGATTGTAACCCGAGAAAGCGTCCATGAAGCTTAGAAGCTCATGTCCCGAGGTTGCGTCAATCAGAGTGTCGATGCTCGGTAGAGGGAAGGGATCTTTGGGACAGGCTTTGTTGAGATCAGTGAAATCAATGCAAATTCTCCAAGTTCCGTTGGACTTCTTCACCATTACTACGTTTGATAACCATTCAGGATAGTTCACTTCCTGTATGAATCGGGCCTTCAGCAATTTATCTACCTCCTCTTTGATAGCGAGCTGTCGCTCGGGGGCAAACTTGCGCCTCTTCTGCTGAACCGGTTTGGACCCCGGATCAACACTCAGGCGGTGGACTAGGAGTTCTTCGGAGATACCGAGCATGTCAGCTGCGGACCATGCGAAGAGGTCTTGATTGGCTCGGATGCATTTCACAATATCTGAATATAGGGCGGACGGGAGGGTCTTGCTTACGAAGAACTTGCGGGTCGGCTCTTGTTCAGTGAAGAGCACCTCCTCCAGTTCGTCTGCTGGCTCGGAGGTCGGTCTTGTGGAATCTTGGGGAATCTCCAGGGTCTCTAAAGAGAGGACGGGCCCAAGGGTCGAGGTCATGTAGCATTTCCGGGCCTGCTCCTGATTTCCCCTTACTTCCCCGACCCCGGATCGGGTGGGAAACTTCATCTTCAGATGGTATGCCGAGGGAACTGCTTCCAGAGCCGCGAGGCCGGGCCTGCCCAAAATGACGTTGTAGGCAGCGGGAACATCCACTACCATGAAGTCCATCGGCTCTGTCCTGGTGGTAGGGGTTTGGCCGGCAGTTACATCGAGGGTGATCACCCCTTCTATAGTTACCGGAACCCCCGTGAACCCATGGAGAGTGTAACCGGCGGGCTTGAGTCTGTCTCTGGAGAGCTTTAGGCCTTTGAAAGCGGAGAGGAATAGGATGTTGACGGAGCTGCCCTTGTCAACTAAGATCCTCTCCACTTTGAAATTTGCCATGTGGAGGCTGATGACGAGGGCGTCACAATGTGGGATACGAACTCCCTCGAGATCTTCGTCGGAGAAGGTAACTGGCACTCCGAGGCCTTTGGGAGGAGGCGTGGTTCGGACTGAATTGACCTCTCTGATAAACGCTTTCCAGGAGGAGTTCGAGGAGCCTCCCATCCAACCCCCATGGATGAGGTGGAGGACTCGCTCTTCCTCGGAGTCTGGCGTCTCTTCTCTTTCCGGACGCTTGTTAGCCCCCGAGGCGGGGGAGGGAGCTCGGCTCGGTCCTTTTTTACAAACTTCGTTAGTTGTCCCCTCTGGATAAGGGCTTCGATCTCGTTCCTCAGAGCACGGCAGTCGTTGGTGTCATGCCCATGGTCCCGGTGATAGTGGCACCATTTCTCTTTATCTCTTCTCTTGGCGGGAGTATTCATTTTGGGAGCCGGAGGCAAAACCCCGTCTTTTTCGACCTCCATGAAGATGGCTGAGAGGTTAGCATTGAGGGGAGTGAACTTCTCAAATCTAGGGGGAGGTCGGCGCTGGCCGGCATTATCCTTCTGGAGCTTCTTGGCTCCTTCTTCCTCCGTCCCCTTCCTTTTAAGCCTGGAGGCGGGCACTTCCCAGTTGGGTTGTTGCTCGGCCTCTTCGGCCCGAATGTACTTTTCGGTGCGAAGGAGAAGGTCGGAAAAGTCATGTGGGGGTTTCTTAGCGAGGGAGGAGCGGAGGTTGGAATTGAGAATGTTGGATTGGAATGCTGCGGTAGCAACCGATTGGTCGAGGGAGGCAACGGTTCTAGCTTCAGCTGTGAACCTCTTCACGTAGTCCCTGAGGTTTTCCCCCTTTTGCTGACGGAGGTGCAATAGTGAGATGCTGGTTTTCTCGGTCCTTCGGCTGCTGACAAAGTGGGTGATGAAGAGGGTTTCGAACTGCTCGAAGGAGAATATCGACGCCGGGGCAAGACGAGAGTACCATTCTCGAGCCGGGCCTTTGAGTGTCGCGGGGAATGTTTTGCAGAGGAGGGCATCGGAAGCTTGGTGGAGGAGCATTAAAGTCTTAAAGCTTTCGATGTGATCAACTGGATCGGTCTCCCCGGTGTAATTCTCGAATTGGGGAGGTTTGAAGCCGAACGACACAGGGGCATCCACTATGGTTCGGGAGAATGGGGGCCAGCTAGGACGTAGGGTCCTCCCCCTGAGTTCCTCTTCTCGGTTTATCTGACCCAGGAGCTTTTCCACCTCGTTAAGACGGCGGTCCATGATGTCATCCCTCCGACGGTAATCCGCCGGGCCACGGGACTCGTTTTCGTATGAGGGGGAGCGAGGGCTGCGGCGGCGGTAACTTCGGGAATGACGAGGACTCGGGGTACGCCGGGAGTTGGTTGGTGCAGGACGAGGAGAGGGGGACTGTTGGCGAGGGCTTCGGACCGGAGGAGGGGATGGGGCCCTCGGCTCATTGGGATTTTGACGGAGGTTGAGGGCCTGTTGTACCATTGCTTGGAACTGCTGGAACTCTGCACGGGTAATGGGTGCCTCATTGTTCCTAGGCTGCTGCCGACCTGCGGGAGAGTGCCTTCTTCGGTAATAATCGGGGGAGTCCTTTCTCCCTCTTCGGATGGGGGACCTCCTGTGCTCTCGGTGATGGGGGGATCGCTCTTGCTGGCGGGAGGCTTCCCCCCGGGCCCGCTTTTCATCCAGATGACGACGGAGGTCGTCATCTTCCGGGCGTTTGGGAGGGGCATTGTGGCGACCAGAGGCTCGGGGATGATGGGAGGCCATGGAGGCACTGGAGGCGTTGTGGATGGAGAGGTTCTCTTGGTGAAGAGGCTGTTTCTGGGGGTTAGGACCCTTTGGATCAGGAGGTGGAGGGTTCCGTTGGAGCGGCTCTTCCATGGTAGGAGGGAGTTGCCCTTGTTGCTGAGCGGGATCAGGAAGGACTTCTTGTTGGTCAGGGTTGGGCACTCGATTAGACCCTCTTGACCTGACTTTGCGAGGTGGCATGGCTTGAGGAGACCTGTTTTCGGGGAAGAGGAGAGGTTTCTATTCGTTAGTTTCCCGCAGACGGCGCCAATCTGTTGCCGCTAAATTTGGTGTGGGGGCAAACAGATAGAACTTGTGGATTCTTGGGGAAACTGAATAGAAAGACCTGCGTACCTGTTCCCTGGTGCGTCGTCTGTCGCTCCCGCCGTGCACCTGCAAAAAGTGCGAGACACCGGGGTTGTTCCCGGCGACGCACCCTCCGACGCTCAAGTCAGTAATCTAGGAAGACTATGAATGAGCACAAAAACTGGTGAAGAGTTGATTACCTTTCAATGGAGATGGATGGGGGGTATTTATAGGCGTCTTAGGGAACAGATTAGGAATGTAATCCCCGTGATCTGATAAGGAATATTCTCCTTGTAAACAGATTAGGAATGTAATCCCTAATTCCCAGTGGAGGGATAGGCATGAATCGGGGCCATTGATTAGGATCTAATCAGGAGCCTTAATTCTATCCCTCTGATCGGGCTTTACTGCTGATTGAGACCCGCGCCCAATTGAAGCGGATCCGTTTGTGGGTTATTGGGTCTTTATCGGAGAGACCTAGTACCCATTTCAGACCCTATTTGTAGGTGAAATTTCCATTTTACCCCTGGACTTCAAGATTCGTGCCCGATTTGGACGGTTCCAATTGATCCCCATTTTTAGCCATATCAACTTCCAAACTAAGTATGCTGCTAGCATACCCATTTTCTTTCACTGTTAATGAAGCTGATTTAATGCATCTGATTGTCTTCTTGGCATGTTTTTTTGACCAAAATGGGTTCACTGTGAACTGAGGATGGTATAGGTACGTATGCCAAAATCTTCCGGATATGCACAACAATTGGGTTTTAGATTTAGTTGGGCTAAAGAAGTAGTGGAGCAACATTTAAGCTCAGATAATGGAAGTTTTCATTTTAAGATACTGTTAAAGTAACCTGATTGCCATCTTTGGCATGATTTTTTAACAAAAAATGGGTTCACTTCCAAACTAAGTATGCTGCTAGCATGTCCATTTTCTTTCACTGTTAATGAAGCTGATTTCATGCATCTGATTGTCTTCTTGGCATGTTTTTTTGACCAAAATGGGTTCATTGTGAACTGAGGATGCTATAGGCACGTATGCCAAAATCCTCCGGATATGCACAACAATTGGGTTTTAGATTTAGTTGGGCACAGTGAATTAGTAGAGCAATATATAAGCTCAGATAATGGAAATTTTCATTTTCAGATACTGTTAGAGAAGCTGATTGCCATCTTAGGCATGATTTTTTAACATAAAATGGGTATACTTCCAAACTAAGTATGCTGCTAGCATCCTCATCTTCTTTTACTGTTAGTGAAGCTTATTTTCATGCATCTGATTGTCATCTTGGCATATTTTTTTGACCAAAATGGGTTCACTGTGAACTGAGGATGGTATAGGTACGTATGCCAAAATCCTCCGGATATGCACAACAATTGGGTTTTAGATTTAGTTGGGCACAGTGAATTAGTAGAGCAACATATACGCTCAGATAATGGGTATTTTCATTTTCACATACTGTTAGATAACCTGATTGCCATCTTAGGCATGATTTTTCAACATAAAATGGGTTCACTTCCAAACTAAGTATGCTGCTAGCATCCTCATCTTCTTTTACTGTTAGCGAAGCTTATTTTCATGCATCTGATTGTCATCTTGGCATGTTTTTTTGACCAAAATGGGTTCATTGTGAACTCAGGATGCTATAGATACGCATGCCAAAATCCTCCGGGTATGCACAACAATTGGGTTTTAGATTTAGTTGGGCTAAAGAATTAGTAGAGCAACATATACGCTCAGATAATGGGTATTTCCATTTTCAGATACTGTTAGATAACCTGATTGCCATCTTAGGCATGATTTTTTAACCAAAAATGGGTACACTTCCAAACTAAGTATGCTGCTAGCATCCTCATCTTCTTTTACTGTTAGTGAAGCTTATTTTCATGCATCTGATTGTCTTCTTGGCATGTTTTTTTGACCAAAATGGGTTCACTGTGAACTGAGGATGCTATAGGTACGTATGCCAAAATCCTCCGACCGGATATGCACAACAATTGAATTTTAAATTTAGTTGGGCACAGTGAATTAGTAGAGCAACATATAAGCTCAGATAATGGAAATTTTCATTTTAAGATACTGTTAAAGTTACCTGTTTGCCCTCGTTGGCATGATTTTTTAACAAAAAATGGGTTCACTTCCAAACTAAGTATGCTGCTAGCATCCTCATTTTCTTTTACTGTTAATGAAGCTTATCCCATGCATCTGATTGTCATCTTGGCATGTTTTTTTGACCAAAATGGGTTCACTGTGAACTGAGGATGCTATAGCTGTATGCCAAAATCCTCCGGATATGCACAACAATTGGGTTTTAGATTTAATTGGGCTGAAGAAGTAGTAGAGCGACATATAAGCTCAGATAATGGAAATTTTCATTTTAAGATACTGTTAAAGTAACCTGATTGCCATCTTTGGCATGATTTTTTAACCAAAAATGGGTTCACTTCCAAACTAAGTATGCTGCTAGCATCCCCAGTTTCTCTCACTGTTAATGAAGCTGATTTCATGCATCTGATTGTCTTCTTGACATGTTTTTTTGACCAAAATGGGTTCACTGTGAACTGAGGATGCGATAGCTGTATGCCAAAATCCTCCGGATATGCACAACAATTGGGTTTTAGATTTAGTTGGGCTAAAGAAGTAGTAGAGCAACATATAAGCTCAGATAATGGAAATTTTCATTTTCAGATACTGTTAAAGTAACCTGATTGCCATCTTTGGCATGATTTTTTAACCAAAAATGGGTTCACTTCCAAACTAAGTATGCTGCTAGCATCCTCATCTTCTTTCACTGTTAATGAAGCTTATTTCATGCATCTGATTGTCATCTTGGCATGTTTTTTTGACCAAAATGGGTTCACTGTGAACTGAGGATGCTATAGGTACGTATGCCAAAATCCTCCGAATATGCACAACAATTGGGTTTTAGATTTAGTTGGGCACAGTGAATTAGTAGAGCAACATATAAGCTCAGATAATGGAAATTTTTATTTTCAGATACTGTTAATGAAGCTGATTGCCATCTTTGGCATGATTTTTTAACAAAAAATGGGTTCACTTCCAAACTAAGTATGCTGCTTGCATCCTCATTTTCTTTCACTGTTAATGAAGCTTATTTCATTAAGATCCAGGATGGCAAATTTTGATTGGGCTGTGATTGGATTGTTTAGTGGCTGTTGTCTATGTTCTTAATTGGGTTGTGATTAGAAAGAGAGGGCTCGAGTGGAGATCTGGAAACCCATATAGAGACAACTTGTTCATAATAATTTATTATTATTGTTGTTCTTGTCGCTCTTGCTGTTGTTGCTGATGTCTCTTTGTGTTCGTGTGCTGAAGGGAAACAAGGGATGAGAGAGAGATGAGGAAAATGCCGCTATGTTACCCTGGTGTATCCAAAGTCTCTACCATTCTTCTTTCTGTTTCCATTTCTGACTTCTATATTTGGTTTCATTCCACGATGACAGTTCCCTAAAAATACACTTGATATGAGCCCTATCTTATTTTTCTTATTTTTCTTATATTTGGTTTCCGTTTACGATGACAGTTTCATGGATTGTCTGAACAATCCATGAAAGACATGCTTAGATACTGAATTTTCATTTGTTTTACTGTTTTAGATAGTGGATATTCCCAATCAGAGGAGAATATAAAGGTTTCAAGTTGGATACTGAATTTTCATTTGTTTTGTTATTTTAGATATATTTAAAAACAAAATTAAGTACTAGATTTTTAGCATTGCAACGTAATTATTTTACCTCTGTATATATCATTAACAATTCCATTTGCAATTGGCACTTTGATCTTATAATTTAAGATACAGGTAGATCTTTTTGCAAGTTCAAAAAATATGTATATTCTGTATTGTGGTCTACTGTTGAATTAAACTATTGTTTTTTTTTTTCACAGAGAGGCCGCCCAGATGAGAAAATTCTGATGATCAGAGCTGAAGCTACTCGAGGGATATGAATCTGCGGTCCTCCTTACTGTTCTTATGTCCTCCTTGCTGTATGGTTGTTGTTCTTATGTCCTCCTCCTTGTTGTTGTTATGTCACACTGGTTTTTTTTTTATGAGAGTTATATCAGACTTTTAATTTGGGATATTTTGGATATTTGTCAGACTGGTTTGTTTGGATACTTGGGATGTTAGTCCCTATATTAATTTGTTAATTATGACACTGTTAATTAATCAATGAATTTGGACGTTGATATGACACGTGTGAAACTTTATTATCTTTAATTATTCTTGTGTTTGGTTGTAATTTGCGCAGTAATATGCAACGAAATTGGTTGAATCAGTTGTGAATTAGTTTACAGGTTTTGTAAATGAAACTGTGAATTGAAATCGAACGGAAAATCGGAGTATCGAAAATAAACGGGAATAGCTAGACCGGCATTTTAAAAAACGCCGGTCTATCTAATCAATTTGTTGGAGTGTGCGATATACCGGCGTTCCCACACACGCCGGTGAATGTCATCAGCTGTAACGGCACCGACGAACACCACTACACCGGCGTTTTTGGTCACGTCAGTGCTTATAAGTAGGGAAAACCGGGCACTCATAAACGCACATACACCGGCGCTCTATGACCGCCGGTATACTTTCGTTCTACACCGGCGTTTATAGAAACGCCGGTGAATGTATAAATACCGGCGGTTTACGGCCGCCGGTGAATGTATATAGGGTGTAAAAGAACGGCACTCAGAGACCCACATACACCGGCGTTTTATGGCCGCCGGTGTAGTTATAACATTTACCGGCGTCCATTAAAACAGTCGGTGTATACCCCTTCCTTTCCGCGACGCTCGCTTCGGCGGCATTTGGACCGACGCTATTATAAACGCCGGTGAAAGTTTCATCGGCGTAAAAAAACGCCGGTAAAGACGTAAAAAAATGCCGGAAAATCGAGTATCGTTTGTAGTGATATGTTTTCTGTTTTCAAACCTATTTTGATTTAAGATATTGTGAAGTACTATATGACTTAATTATACTTGTTGGATTAGTGTGGATGTCTATTTTCCAGATCCTTCAACGAATTCATATTTGCATTTCTTTAGCGACAAGAATCACTGTTTTAGTACTATACTGTCTTGCTGTCCTGAATATGAACATGCACTGTTTTGCTCGTTTACGTGACTGTATATTATCTATGATTGATTATTTGTTTCCCCGAACCTAATACTGATTATACCATGCTAGTTGTTTATTTTGACATCAGGATATCAAAAGGCATCTCGTCTCTCTTCGTCTGCGTACTTATGCTGAGGCTCTTGAGGCAGCCCGAGCACAGGAGCAGGCTCGTGGTGGTTCGTCTTATTCTCAGTGGAATGTTCCCACTGCTGTGGCTTGGCCTTCCGTTGGTCCTGTTCGGAGGTATGGGCATGCCCATCCTGTCAGGGCAGCTCCTTACTCTTCTGCTGGTTCTCAGAGGGGTGGTTTTTGTGACTTCTGCCAGGTGTCTGGGCATAACCGCAAGAACTGTTGGCGGGTCAACCGCCGGTACTTTAGGTGCAGCACCGCTGATCATTCTGTGCGGGATTGTCCCCAACCGTTGCAGCAGATGGCTCTTCCAGCCGGGAAATCTATTCAGCAGGCAGTTCCAGCTTGTGGTCCAGTTAGGCCACCGCTTCCTCCTCAGCGCCAGGTTTTCGGTCAGAGGACCGCTGTTCTGAGGAGAGGTCAAGCTTTCAACTTGACTACTGCAGATGCTGAGACCGCTGAAGGAGTTGTGGCAGGTATATCTTGTTTTTTTTGTTTTGTTGTTTTGTTCTTTTTGTTTATTTCCTTTAGTCTTGCTTTGCTTCCTTTTGCTATTTTTTGCATTATTGTTTTTCCTTCACCCTTGATCTTTTATGCTTTCTCCATGTCTTTGATTCTTTTTAGGTATCATCCTTGTTTGCTCTTTTTCTGCCTATGTTCTTTTTGATTCTGGGATAACCCACTCTTTTGTCTCCTTTCGATTTGTCGCTTGCCATCAGTTGGAGTGCAGCAACATGTCAGAGGCTTCGAACATCGTGACAGGTGGTGGAGTTGTCAGTTGTTCTCATGAGTGCAGGCATTGTCCCGTTGTTATTGGGGACACAAAGTTCAAAGCCAACCTGATTATAATTAGGAATTTAGGATTCAACATTATTCTGGGTATGGATTGGTTGGGTGAAAAGCCCATGCCGTTATTGATTACCGTGCCAAGAAAGTTGTCTTCAGAATTTCAGATCGAGCAGAATTTGAGTTCCATGCCGGGGGGTCTTTCCTTGGTCGAGCAAAGACTGCAGTAGAACAAGTGGATTATGCGCTGGAATTGCACTCAGGCTGTGAGGCTGCGCATCTAGTAATTCAGGATTTCTTGGATATTTTTTTCAGATGAGTTGTCTGTCTTACCCCCTGATAGGGAAGTGGAATTCGGTATTTATGTTCAGTCAGGAACAGCGCCAATATTAAAGAGTCCCTACAGGATGGTACCGATTGAGCTGACAGAGCTTAATGTGCAGATTCAGTAGTTGCTTGATTTGGGTTTCATCAGACCTAGTATTTTGCCTTGGGGTGCTCCAGTCCTTTTTGTCGACAAGAAGGATGGTAGTCGTCGACTGTGCATGGATTATCGGGAACTGAACCGAGTTACTGTGAAGAATCGGTATCCGTTACCCAAGATCGATGATTTGTTTGATCAGTTGAGTGAGGCTGCTGTTTTCTCGAAGTTGGATCTTCATTCTGGATATCACCAAGTCAAGGTGAGGGTTGCAGATATACAGAAGACTATTTTCAGGACTAGATACGGGCACTATGAGTATCTTGTGATGCCGTTCGGGGTCACGAACGCGCCAGCTGTATTCATGAGTCTTATGAACTGGATTTTCTCTCAGTTCTTGGATAGATTTATGGTGGTCTTCATTGATGATATTTTGGTGTATTCTCGGAGTCGGGAAGATCATGCTGAGCATCTCAGAGTGGTTCTGCAGACTTTGAGAGAGAATCAGCTCTATGGGAAACTTAACAAGTGCGAGTTTTGGCTCGATAGGATTTCTTTTTTGGGGCATATTGTTTCTGGCGATGGTATTTTTGTGGATCCTACCAAGATTGAGGTTGTGAAGGATTGGCCTATTCCCAAGTCAGTTTCAGAGGTCAGGAGTTTTCTCGGTTTGGCTGGCTATTATCGGAAGTTCGTCCAAGATTTTTCGAAGATAGCAGGACCATTGACTAAATTGACTGGAAAGGATCAGAAGTTTTGTTGGTCTGATGAGTGCAATGAGGCTTTTGTTGAGTTGAAGAATAGATTGACGTCAGCGCCTGTGTTGACTATTCCAGATGGTTCAGGCGGACTTTTAGTTCACTGTGATGCTTCTGGTAAGGGTCTTGGAGCAGTTCTTATGCAGAAGGGTCGTGTTGTTACGTATGCATCGAGGCAGTTGAGACCGCATGAGAAGAACTATCCTACTCACGGTTTGGAGTTAGCCCAGTGATCTTTGCTTTGAAGCTGTGGAGACATTATTTACTTGGAGACCGAGTAGAGATCTTTACAGACCACAAAAGTCTCAAGTATGTCTTCATCCAGAAGGAATTAAACATGAGGCAAAGGCATTGGTTAGAACTTATGGCCGATTATGACATCGGTTTGCAATACCATCTTGGTAAAGTAAACTTGGTGCCTAATGCTTTGAGCAGGAGACCAACAGTTATGTTTCTTACTCAGCAGAGTGATCTCACTGAGCAAATGAGGAGGTTGGATTTGGATGTTGTGTTGCCGAGTTCTGGTCGGAGTTGTTTGGCGCTCCATCTGTGGTCGTCTCTTGTTGAGCAGATTAAAGAGGCGCAGGCTGGTGATGCGCAGTTACAGGGTTTTCGAGCTGAGATTGAGTCTGGGTCCAGAACGGACATAGTTATTCATGCAGATGGTTCGCTTCGTTTT